>CM032448.1:53283190-53308190 GCA_019049505.1 Pachyrhynchus sulphureomaculatus
TCTGTCTGAAGGAGTGCTACTGGTCTGATCTTTTACAAACATATCCTACAGGAGATAAAAGGAGCAAATAACCCTTTCCATCAAATGATTTAATTTATGATACTACGTGCCTGCATTTTTTCCCCGAAGATGAAATCCAATGTGTATTTTTTAGAATATGTTAAAAATAAGCCAACAAATTTAACTCAGTTATATTGATCACAACAGATAGATCTTCAAGACCTTATGAAGCTATACCTTCCTAAAATACTCTTAACCCTGCCCCGTAAGAATTATAGGACCGTAATTAACCACATATCGTCATGAAGCTTCACAGAATATTAAGTATATGAGTTATTGCCTATTCTAGAACTGCATAGTTATATTTTCGCATTCTCGAATTATTTAAATGGCTAGAAAGAAAACCCGTAAAGTTATAGAAAATGGTTTTGTAGTTCAACAGTATAAGGCACTACAGGTGCTTATGTCTTTTGATGAAAATATTATCGAAATATTCTTTAAAACAATGGTTAACATTATGGTTTCTTCATTTTAGCCCAGATCCAGAATGTGATATTCCAAGCAGCATATTACCAGGATCAAACTAAACTTGTAAACAGAAATATGTTTACAGGCGATTGCTGTGTGTTAATATTGACGGGACTCCTATACTGAACACTTTCAAGATTCCTTCTGACTGCTGCTGTGCTTACAAGTGAAACTTTGATTTTCTCTCAAGATTCGGAAGGGATTACTTATCTACTTCAAAGCAACATAGGTCATAGACGGTCAGTTTCACTATTATAATTTAGAAACCGATCTAATTACCATCGAATTTAAACTTTTAGTTTGACAGTATTATATTTCATACGGTAAATGTCGCTAAAATAAAGGGAAAACTAAAATCGAAAAATAAGGCCTTGAAGAAGGCGACACAATTAATAATTTTTGGATTATTAAACATTTAATTTTTATTGGTTTAATCCCAAATAAACACGAATTTTCTGAGTGTGTGTTGCACAGCATTATAAGTTTAGTTAGCTTGTTGGTACCTTGTCAGTTTAAACCGCTAACTATTAAATTAGATGAATTCTAAGTCTTTTAGTGAATTAGGATGAGAATGTTTATGCGCCTATTAACATGATGTTGAATGCAGTATTATACCAAAGTTTGTTTTTTAACGATTGATTAGTTCTATACATATGTATCATAAATTATTTGTTTATTAAGCTTTAAGGGTAAGTTAATTCTAAAAGTATCCAAAAAGAAATGTGTTTCGGAGTTTGGACTATGGTAGAATTTAGATTATAGTTAAAGTATACGATTTAGTTTGCAAATACCGTTATAATTAAAAAAAAAATATCATGTCGTCTAACTTTTAAATTTATGGATTTTAGAACTATTCTCTCTGAATCAATGAAGATTTTCAAGAAAATATCGACCTAGAAAAAAAGATTTCAAGAAATGTATAGGCTATGACGTGACGAGAACTATCCTGTTTTTTTTTAATTGTGCTTTGTTGGCATTGCCCAGTTAGTAAGGTTATAGTTCAGAATAATACGCAAAAACATTTTTAAGTACAAAAATTTATGAAATTGTAAAAAAAAAAGGAAGTTATTCTTATAATATTTATTTTATCTGTAGGTACATAGACCTGTACTTTGCGAAGTCAGTCATAAGACTTCAAAGAAAAAGTTTAGCCAAATTTCTATGTGGCGACCCGTGGCTCCGTGGCGTAGTACTTGTTTGCGGTGCAGAAGGTCTCAGGTTTAATGCCGGCAGATAGTATACTTATTTATTAATTTATTTAAGTATATTTGATCTGGCCGCATACACAGGTAGTAGCTCTTTGCAGAAATGCAATAATGTCCATGTCAGCACTACCGCGTTGTCTAAAAGGTGCTGTGAAATACAAAAATGTATGTTTCAGCACTTGGACAACATTGAATTCTTTTTATTAGATTATTGTTAAGCCATTAAAATACTGTTTCACACGCTAGAAAGAAACCATTTGTCATTGATTTTCTTTTGGATATAGTGGTAAGCTGCAGTAATTATTGAGCATTCCGTATATTCAGCTGTAAAATCTCTCTCTCTTCCCCGGTTTAGCGGAATTCACCGAAATTTTTTCTAAAATAAATGATTTTAAAACTTCATAATTTGTGGTATATTGTGAAGTTGAAATACTTTATCCCAGTGACTAAACTAGTAAGTTAACTTAAAAAGAGACATTTATGGAAATAATAATGTTAATTTAGGCATTCTGTTAGTTTTTTATTATTTTAAAAAGCTAATTATGGTTGAGAAATTATTAATTTTTTGAACCGTATCTTAAATTCCTTTTTTGCATTTGTAAATTAGAAGTATTCTCAAGCTCGATATTAGAAAATTGTAACTCTATCTGACTATTATCAGAAAAATTGTGATTTCTCAATTCATAAAATTTGTTCGCCAATTTTCTCGATCTGTTTTTAACCACCAGTCCAGAGATTTACACGGTCACCGTAAATCTGCCGTTAGGTTCGTCCGCCCATAAACTGATTTCGACATCGAGTATCCAAGAACTCATGGGATATTTTCGAATTTTCCTTGGTTAGACGTTTGTTTTCGATCCGAGGACCTATCTGACTGTGCGAAGGAGGTTTCCGATGTTATTTTGGTGGGTATGGAAGCTTACATTCCTTTTTCGAAGAAATGCCCTTCCAACGGCAAGCCTTGGTTTGACAGAAAATGCAAAGAAGCTGTTTCTTCTAAACGTCTTGTTTACCGACAATGGCGTGAAAATCCTAAAGCCATAAATCATAAAATCTTTGTTCGTGTCCTGAACAGATGCAAAGAAATTATCTACGAAACCAAGAAGGCACACAATCAATAAATTAGAAACAAACTTCTCGCTTGTTCCAAAAATTCCAGGTCCTTTTGGTCAGTTCACCAAATCCACCGTACCACCACTCACACGACCAGATAATTCTATTGCAACAACACCTGTTGAGAAAGCAAACTTTTTGGCTGAACTCTTTGCTTCACATTCTACTGTCGATTTCCAAGGACGCTAACGCTAGTTTTCTGTAGACTTTTCAACCTATCCTACAGAAATTGAATATTTCCTTCCTGCTGGAGATATGTCACAGTTCAGCCGACACCTAAAAAATGCAAGAAGACCTTGCCAAATAAGTACCGACCAGTCGCATTGCTTTCAATAATATCGAAAGTCATGGAAAAGGCTGTCAATTAGCATCTTCAAAAAAAATCTTGAAGGATTCAACATTATGGCTTATCACTTCCGGAGAAAGGTGGTGAAAGGAGTGGAGGTCGTTAAATTTTGTATAGTTTCAATAGTCCTATGAGAAGTCTTTTTTTCGTTCTCTCTTGGGATAATGGACAAATTTTAACCATCATTATTTATAAACCAACATATAAGAGGTTAGAGGGCTAGAAAGGTTACATCAGATAGATCGCGTTATGTGACTTTTTGTGGTTCTTGAGGTAGAGGTATTTGAAAATTATATGATTTTTTTTCTTATTTTTAATTTACTTCTGCTCAACTTTGTTTTGTGAGTAATATCTTACCAAAATAATATGTATTGTTCAGTTGAAATGCTTGCAATAATTTATTCTTTGTAATAGTAGAATCAGTAAGCTCTGTTACCAGATTTTTTCCAGTTTTCTTGAGTTGTTAAGATTAAAACATCCACTGTTGGCAAATCGAAATTGAAACGCCTAACTAGAAAAACATTGTAACCGTATCTTGTTCCCCACGTACCCTGCCGAAAATTACCAAAAAGTTAGCCAAAATTTTTTTAATGGTAATTAGGTGTTAACCAAGTATAAAGTTAACAACAAACGCTCTGGACTAAGTATGTATTGATTTCTTTAAAATAACGGTGGTTTTATTATATACATATATTTTTATTATAGTGTATTAACTGCGTATTATTAATATTCTATTTAAATCTAATATGCATAGTATTTTTATTTAATTCTTTTAAGCTATATTGGGGAGCAAAAAAATCGACTCAAACGATTTTACTTCATTTAATTTTCAAACAGTGGTATTATTTTTGGAATCATCAGAATGCTGACTTGCTACTCTTTCCAATAATACCAAAAACATTTGGATTTCCAAAAGGTTTTACTGATTAAAAAACGGTTTTACTTAATAGAACCGTTTTTTATCGCTCAGCAACGTGCTCGTTGCGCGCTATTCGTCCCTATAAGAACACATGCAACTGCATTTTTCCATCATTCCTTTATCGGAACTTGAATCGTCAACATTTCTGCTATATCTGCCCATTAATTACGTCATCGGAAAATGGATACCACTCCGAAAGAAACGGCACAAGTCATTGCTCTATTGTAAGAAGGGCATAGCGAACGTGTAGTCGTTGCGCAACTGCACCTTCAGACGTTACCCAGAGACTGGCGCTTTTACACGGAGATCAGGATCAGGAAGAAGAAGGCGTACCTCAGAGCGAGACGACCGCTTAATTGTCAACACAACTCGCATGAATGGCGTTGAGGTCCAGCAGGAGCTCCGACAAGTTCGTGGTCGGGTTGTCAGTCATTGGATAATCAGAAGAAGACTTAAAGAAGCTAACCTAACTCCGAAGAGACCAGCTAACGGACTCAAATTGACAGCAGCCCAAGCGCAACTCAGATTTATCCGAGAACATGTCGACAGGACCTTAGAGAAATGGCGCTCTGTTTTATTCTCCGACGAGTCCCAAATGTGCCCACATGGCAATGATGGAAAAAAGACGAGCCTATAGGAGGCCTAGTGCTGCATTACTGAAACTGTCGCCTTTGGAGGAGGTTCTGTCATGGTATGGGGAGGTCCCTCACTGGATGCGAAAACCGATTTGGTTTTCGTGACTGAAGAGACACTCAGCAGAGGTGGATTGCTGTTCACCGCGGTGCATCGAGAAGATTCTGCAGCAACACGTCGTTCCTTATGTTGGGTTTGTTAGCAATAGCTTTATGTTAATGCCCGATAGTGCGAGGCCACATGCTATTGCATCAGTGTGGCAATACCTGGCGGAAGTAGGAATACCCACATTAGACAGTCAGCGCGGAGTCCTGACCTCAATCGAATCGAGCACATGTGGGATGAGCTAAAAAGAAGGGTTCGAGCCAGAAATCCAGCCGCTACATTGCTGCGGGATTCAAAAGTTACGATGGCGGAAGAGTGGGGAAGAATCCCACAGACAGTGATGAAAAAGCTCAACTGCTCGTTGAAAAATCAGCCGGAAGCAGCAATAAGGGCTAGGGGGGTAATAAAAAATACTGATTTTGGTTTTAGTCGATAAATTTATTTGTTGAATTTTTTCTTTCTCCTACCCCTTTTTTCAATCCTTGTTCTCCTTGTTTACCTTTTTAATCATTTTAATCAGTAAAAAGCAAGAGGTATGCTATGGAATTTGGAATCATTAGAAAGATAATAGAATGGGCTTTCAAATAATACTAAAATCCGTAAAAATATATTAACAGTAAATTCTAGGATCCGTATTAAATGAAGCCAAATAGTTTGAGTCAATTTTTTTCTCACGAGTATATTTTTGTTTAATTTTTAATAATACACCTAGCCAAGAAAATCTAAATGTTTATTAAATTAAAAACTATAACAAAAATTGTATCAAATGAAATTAACTTCTTATTCAAATAAGATATTCTACTTCTGGTTCTTTAGTAATCGGATCGCATCAAGGGGCAACTGTATGTTATTTTGGCCCGTATGGAGGCTTACATCCCTTTTTCGAAGAAATGCCCTTCCAACGGCAAGCCTTGGTTTGACCGAAAATGCAAAGAAGCTGTTGCTTCTAAACATCTTGCATACCGACATTGGCGTGAAAATCCTAACACCTTAAATCGTAACACCTTTGTTCGTGCCAAGAACAGATGCAAAGAAATTATTGACGAAACCAAGGAGGCACACAATCAACGGATTAGAAACAAACTTCTCGCTGGTCCCAACAATTCCAAGTCCTTTTGGTCCGTTGCTAAGGCAGTTAGTCAAAATTTCACCAAATCCACCATACCACCACTCACACGACCAGATAATTATATTGCAAAGTCACCTGTTGAGAAAGCGAACTTGTTGGCTGAACTCTTTGCTTCACATTCTACTGTCGATTTCCAAGGAAAAACACCACCTAATATTCCATAGTGCAGTCAAGGATATCCGATATTGTCTTCAGGCAGCGTATTATAAAACGTATTTTGATGAAGCTAGACACCAAAAAGGCTTCTGGTGCTGACGGAATACCTGCCATAGTTTCTCAAAAACTGTGCGAGGGAACTAACACCAGTTTTCTGTAGACCTTTCAACCTATCTTACAGAAAGGGAATATTTCCTTCCTGCTGGAAATGTGCCCAGTTCAGTCAATACTTAAAAAAGGCAAGAAGACCTTGCCAAATAACTACCGACCAATCGCACTGCTTTCAATAATATCGAAAGTCATGGAAAAGGCTATCAATCAGCATCTTCTAAAATATCTTGAAAGATTCAACATTATTAGCGATCACCAATATGGCTTTCGTAAAAATAGATCAACAGGAGATCTCCTGCCTTATGTAACACATGTTTGGAACAACGCAATTGAACACTTTGGAGAATCTGGAGCGGTTGCTCTTGACATATCCAAGGCATTCGACCGTGTTTGGCACGATGGGCTGTTGGCTAAGCTACGTTCTTATGGTATGTCTGAAAAGTTCTGTTTGTGGCTCTCATGTTTCCTCAGAGAGCATTCTTTACGAGTGGCAGTCGACGGATTTCTTTCTAACACCTTCACTATCAACGCCGGTGTACCCCAAGGCTCCATACTGTCTCCTACTCTCTTTCTCATTTATATTAACGATCTGCTGGTAAAGACCGAGAATCCAATCTACAGCTTTGCAGATGACAGTACACTTATCTCTTCATTCACTTTGAACGCTCGGACATCGGCTACTCAGACGAATATCCGCAGACAGCAGGAACTCATTCAACTTAACAAGGACCTGGAAGAGGTTCTGTTTTGGGGTGACAGTAACCAAGTGGAATTTAACGCTACAAAAACCCAGGCGGCTGTTTTTTCCAAAAAAGTTAACGTTGCTGAACCGACATGGTTGTGTCGGGGCACTCCATTCCCCTAACATCGTCACTCAAATTGTTGGGCGTGAATTTGGGAGCAAATATGTCCTGGCATGAACATGTTGCGGGCATAGCAAGGAGAGCTTCTCAGAAGTTGGGAATATTATTTCGAACCAGAAAGCTTTACACTTCACAACAACTGTTAATTCTTTACAAAGCTCAAATTCGACCAATTATGGAATACTGCTCCCATGTTTGGGGCTCCGCTCCCAAACATACACTGCATTTTGCTGGATTCTATTCAGAGAGGAGCTGTTCGTCTGATTGGAGAACCGGAACTGACAGGTGGCCTTGATTGGCTGGAACATCGAAGAACGGTTGGCAACTTGAACCTATTCTACAAGTATTTTCATGGAAAGTGTTCGAAGGATGTGGCCCGCTTAATTCCTCCCCGGAGCGGTGCACGTTAGAGGTACACGTCGCGCTGATGCGCATCCGTATGAGGTTCAGCTTGTTACTCCTCGTACAACGCTTTTCAAGCAGTCATTTATATGAAGAACATCATCCCTTTGGAATGATTTTCCCAGGACTGTGTTTCCCACCGAGTACAATTTGCAGCGATTTAAGAACAACGTGAATCGCTTTCTCCGCACACGTGTCGCTCCTGTAGCGCTTTAGGGACTTCCCTGTAGCACGTGTGCTAGATCCATAAAAAAAAATATATTTGATTTTCTGGGGGTTGTACGCAAATTCGTGATGTTAGGATCGGATGATACATGTAGCCTTTGAAATAAGTCTCTCATGGTATTAATTCGGGACAATTTCTTTGTAAAATCCCTACGATACATCTTTATATCCTTGTTTCTTGACTCCTGTGCATCTTTCAAAAAGGAGTTCTATTGGCACTGTAGTGTGTTTTATTATCTCATAGCCATGTATTAGAACTCTGTCTATTGCTGTAGGCATTGGGTACTAAGGATACGGTTCTAGGTACAAAACAGTTGTCTTTCAGCAGTTCTTTTTGAATTGCTTTGCATCAAATGAGAAACCACTGTTAATTGCAAACAACACAATCCACGATTTATAGATCACTGATATGTTTATTTGCGTAATTTCTGAGGATGTTTGCTAATCTTCGAAGAATCTATGCGCTGTATTTCTTTCACTAATATTGCCGAAGTTTCGCTTGGGTTTGTGTACAACGAGATCTATTCGAGCTTTAAAACTATCCTGAATCTCTCTTTTCTATTTCCACCTTCTTGTTCGCTTCTTCTCCTTTCCCAGTCAAAAAAGCGAATCCGCAATGTAAGAGTGACATTCCAAGTTTCAGATTACTTTTATTAATGGGTTTAGTTTGACACAAATTAAAGCAATTAAAGTTTTTAAAGTATAGATTACATCTTTGATTGGATGCAGCATTTATCGCCTCTTCATCGACCATGGTGAGAACTAATCTGTGTTCAACCGATAGCGTTCTATTGCTGAAAAGGTAACTCATAATGGGCCGCAAGCTAGTGACTTGGTTGGATATATAATATATTCTTCTTCTTTCTCAGGTTGAATTGTTTCGCATACAAACTGTATTCATATTGGTCTGCAATATCGTGGTGACGAAGGTCGCTGATTCTGCTATACAGTTATACGTTTCCCATCAGGATCTCCAAAAAATAATTTGACAGGCACAAGGGATGTCACAGAAAGACTAGCGTCATTTGCTGTTGGGTCTTAAAAACTTCGTTTGCATTATGATTGTCCCGAGGAATCATCAAAACTCCATTTGCTTATTAAAACAATGGAGTTTACGCTATCATTCGAAACTAAGAAAATAAAGAGGTTAGAAGCCTTTTTGTCGTGTGATTAAGCAAATCCTGTACTTCAGCTGCAGTTTTTGATACGGAAATATTTTCTGGATAACATCTTTACTTTGCTCTAGTAACAGCTTCATAATTAGGCTATGGCATTCCTCAATAGCTATGCTACTAATAATGTTGGGTGGAAATTTGACAAATTGATGCTAATGAGCAGTGATAATGCTTTACCTTCTCAAAACTGGAAATAGCTGGATTTGACGTTTCAGCTTTCGTTTCTACCAGGTATTTTAAGATCTTTGTTGTTTCAGTCAATCCTTCTGCTCTGCATTTCATTTGCGCTGCATATACCAATATACTCGTATCGATTTCACTTCTTAATTTATCTCTTTTAGATCTTTCGCTGCAATCTTCGAATTTTTTTGTTGGAGCCCTGTAATGGATTTTTTGTTTTTCCTGCACCCAAAAATCAACTGCGCCGTCCACCATTTTTTTTATTTGTGTTGGAAAACAGCCTGAGTTCACGAAATAGCATTCTATTTCGCCTTATAACCAGAAATTAATTTCGAAAATTTTAATTTTGATGAATTTTTAACTCATTATTTCGTAACATTTCGGAATCTTTATTTCAATTTGTCAGAAGATGTGTTGTTTTTATAAATATTAATCAATTCTCGCGTCCTAATAAACTTCAATTATTCTGTTGAACTACCTGGAAAAAATTATTTTGTTTACTTAGCAGTTAAAAATATCAAATTACACTAGTAGACAACATTGCGAACTTTAACCTTACATAGTTTATTTATCGGAATACACTAGAATATGATACTATTTCGCATACTGTTTTCGTTTAAACACGTAAAAAACACTATCATGTGTAAGTCAAGGTAGTTAGCTAAGCATTTATCTACGATAACTGTAATAGAAAGTAAGAATTTTAAATACCTCCAGGAATAGAATCCATAATCAAAAACCACCATATACTTCAAAGACAAAACAAGAAAGCAATATTTTGTATCCTAAAAATAATTACGAAAAAAGTATCTATCGCCTTTAAAAATTTAAAAATCTGTCAAAAGTTGCGCCACCATAGTTTAAGATAACTATTGTGTAACTGTTGTATCGACATCGTTTTAAAATTGTATAATGGTCAACTTTTTGACTTTTAGTAGCTTCAAGTATATCATATTATATATCCTTTCCACGATTTTTATAGTCGAGGAATCTGAAAAAATATTTTATTATATTGCATACGAATGGAATTTGATTAACAGTGGTAACACAAGAAATACTCAATAGCTCTTTTAGATTTATTCGTCTAGATTCCAATGAGATTAGAGAGGTTAGTGGCGGAATTCATAATGTGTCATCTTGAATCTTGTGTCATTCTTGAAGTGAAATTAATGATGTTTTTATATTATTTTCCAGTCTAAGCTGAAAATAGAGTTTTTTTCATTTGCCAAGATGCTAATTTAAAAGAAATTTTAAGTCGATCATACCAAAAATTTTAGAACTATATGAACTGTTTATTTTAACAATTACATTTACGAGGGAAGTACTAAGTTGGTAAATTTACATTTTTTTATTTATCGTATTTGTTGGTATAAACATATCAGTTGAAAGATAATTTCGAAACATTCTGTATTAACAACTAATCATAAATTATTTAGAGGATTGTATGTTTGAATTGTTGATATTACTGTATCATATAAAAATTCCTTTACGTCTATGGCCACGATGAAGTCAAGATGGTTAAAGAATTCATATTCGATCAGATGCTTTTCAACCACGTGCGGCAGTTCTTTTAGGAGTTTTTCTACATCCTAAAAAAATATATATATATAAGTAAGTAACAGATATTTTAGCTACATTAACTTTGAACTTTGCCGAACTATGAACAATTTAGCAGGGTTTGGTAATTTGATGATGTAAAAATGAATATACACTACTAAGATTGAACAAAATTTATTTTTATGCAGTTTTTGACTCTTTTTTTCATTCTCCAATCCGTCTGAGGGCGAGTTTTGCTATATTAAGGCTCTTTAGCTGATATGGAACCGACGGAAAAAGAAAACAAAACTTAAAGTTCTTATCACAGTACTAGCGTAAAAAATAAGTTAAGTATAAATAATTTGCACCTCTGGCTCATGTAAGCCTAGTTCTGAAGGCGTTACAGACCGATAGATGAATTTTTCAGCAAGTTGCTAATAATCACCGCTTGGCAGCACTTTATAACGTTCTACTTCATGTATATATAAATGAAAATACACTGCTCAAATTGGACTTTGTCCCATGTTCCCATGTTAATGAAGCGAGATTTGTCAAAAAATGAATTTAAAAAAAATTTTAAATTTGGACGTTGACGCTTCTCTTGGAGACACCAGTTCACCAGTTTACAAAGTCCAATCTTCGTAGGTATGTAATATCTTTCTCACGCTTTCGAGAATTTTCAAAGACCCCAATTGAAATCAATCCAACTGTCACCACTAATGTTAACATTAAAGTAGGAAAGTTACAATACATAGAAGGTCTTTCCCAGTCCTTGTCTTCTCTTTTAAAAATACAAACATTAAGATTGCTAATTACAACATAAAAAGAATGAATTGTTTTTATACCAATTTAAAAGATAAAATCGATAGTTTACAAAGATTTAATATAATCTACGGCATTCCCTGTCAATGTGGTTTGGTTAGACAAACTTCACAAAAGCTCTCTAAGAGATTAGCGTTACACAAAAGGAGCAAACACAAAACCTAACGCAACTAGCTTGAGCTTACACGTAAATAATACAGACCACAGAGCACAATATAACAACAGCTTCATTCTGGATGTTGAGACTAATTACTTCAGAAGAAGTTTCTTAGAAATGTGTTACATAAAAACTTGTAAAAATAATCTCAAACACAAAAAAGATTTAGAAGGATTGAGCTCCATGCATACATATTTATTAACACAAAACCATACCAAACCAATGAAAAAGAACGATTTTTATGAAAAAATTAGTTTCCAGAAAGTTGACGTTTCTTTTCTCTTTCTGTTATTCCTGCTTTTTGTTACTAATTACTTTTCTGCGTCTTGTTATAAAAATTTAAAAAATTAAAAATTAAATATGATAAATAATAAATAACATCCAATATTAATATTCTCTTTCAAATGTTTTAAATTAGCCTATGAGTCCTCTTGTTATAAAATTAAAGAATTAATATAATTAATAATAAATAACTCGTCTAATAGTAACATTCATCAAATTTAAGTCCCTTTATTATAAAATTAAAACTAAAAAATAAATATTATTAATAATAAATAATTTGTCTAATAGTAGCATCCACCAAAAAATTTTACCACATCCCTAACTTTAATGCTTTTGTGGTTTTTTGTCGACCTGATGACGACATAGACTACCAACAATATCCGGTTCAGACTCAAATATCACTAAATAAGTTACTAAACCCGATGTCAAAAAAGATTTTTGAAATGGAGTACCATTTCAACATCATGGTGTTTCTTACAGTTGTGTTATGTCTTAAAAAGTGTTTTTGATTAATGTTTATTGACAACGTTTTATTTTTAATACTTGTGTAACTCTCTAAGTGTCCTTTTATCACGTTTTTGTAATCATACCTACTACCTGGCCAACAAAAATGCAAATTTTGTTGTCTTCACACCAGAGATGAATTAACTGCTAAATTTTTGTAAGTAATTTCTCATACAGTCTTACAATTTATTGAATCACATTTTAAAAACGAACGTTTTGAGTTTATTTTTCTGTACCTGGTTTGCATTTTTAGAATCCAGAAGATGCTACCATTAGGCAACGAAAGCTCGATAACAAAAATAAAAAGCAGATACTAGAGCTGCTCATCTCTTCTCCTTATAAGGGGCGTTTCTCAGTAGTTAAACTTAGGATTGTTTGTTTCCAGTGCCCTATATATATATATATATATATATATATATATATATATATATATATATATATATATATATATATACATATATATGTATATATATATATATATATATATATATATATATATATATACATATATATGTATATATATATATATATATATATATATATATATATATATATATATATATATATATATATATATATATATATGTACAGTGCTTTTGATGAAGGAATTTGAGTGTAACGCATTCCTTCGTCTTGCTCTGGTAATGTTAAGAGTTGACCAATAGTAGTGTCTCAAAATATTTATATATGCCGAAATTCATACAATAAGAGAGTAAGTTTATTATTTCTTACTAATTATTATGTGATTAACATTATTAGTTGTAGTTCGAAAAAACTATTTGCATAGGTTCTTACCAGGAGGATAAGGATAGTTGATATTTTTATCTTATCAATGATTTAAAAATGTTTATTTTATTTCTTTACACTTGTACATTAATCAATAATACGCATGTATTATTGATTAATATTCGTATAATGAATTTTTTTATGAATACGCAAATTTTATTACAAATTCGACAAATTCTAACATATTTAGCTCATCATTGAACAACATGTCATCTTTCTTATTTTCGCTTCCTTGACTGGTCTAAAAGGGAAATACGTATAGATTGGCCATACCTAGGAATAGCTTTATCATTATTATATAATATGTACATATAACGTATATGAAGTTTGATAATAGTGTAAAAACGACTTTAAATGCCAAAAACTTACATCAATTGAAGCAAAATAATCATTTTTTGCATAATACGCAGCAACGGGCGCTGTCACTTTCGTAACATTATATGAAGGAGGATCCACAGAACCATAGTGTAGTAAATTCGCCAAACCGTAATCATATTGCCTAAAATATCCTAAAATTTAAAATGAATATAAATAAATGCATACCTACTATACTCGTATATACACATATATATTTTTGTTTCTGAGTTTTTTCCATATTATTTGTAATAGTAATTACTGTTAATTAGGCGTTAAAATTTGAAATATTTGTGACATAAAAAATTGTAAATGATTTAAATATGTCCTGGTCATATCAATTTATCACGTATGTATTGTAGGTGTAAATGGTGTAGAATAAAATGTTGAAGATGCTCTAAAACAAGGGTGAAACATCAAACACATCATCAAATTAAACAAAACAAAACTAAACCTAAGAAAAAAATTGGAAAATCATATATATATATTTATATATATTATAGATATAAATATATACGAGGCTGATTTGAAAAGTCCGTGCAAAAATAAAAACTACTTATGTGTTTGGGGTAAACCTTTTTTATTTTTCGACATAGTCTCCTTTTAGGTTTATACACTTCGTCCAACGATGTTCTAGTTTATTGATCCCTTCCGAATAATAGGATTTGTCCAAGTCTGCAAAATATCCATTAGTGTCTGCAATCACCTCCTCGTTTGAATAAAATCTTTGTCCCGCCAGCCATTTCTTCAAATTGGGGAACAAATAGTAGTCCGAGGGAGCCAAATCTGGAGAATAGGGGGGATGTAAAACGAGTTGGAATCCTATTTCCATTAATTTTGCTGAGGTGTGTGCTGATGCGTTGTCGTGATGGAAAAGGACTTTCTTGTGGACCAATCGCGGGCGTTTTTCTTGCAGCTCGGTTTTCAAACGGTCCAATAACGATGAATAATATTCACCTGTAATAGTTTTACCCTTTTCTAGATAGTCAATGAGGATTATCCCTTGCGAATCCCAAAAGACAGTCGCCATAACCTTTCCGGCCGAAGGAACGGTCTTCGCCTTTTTGGTGCAGATTCCCCCTTGGTAACCCATTGTTTAGATTGTTGTTTGGTCTCAGAAGTATAGTAGTATATCCATATTTCATCCACAGTGACGAAACGACGCTTAAAGTCCTCCGGATTTTTCTGGAACAGCTGCAAACCATCCTTGCAACACTTCACACGATTCCGTTTTTGGTCAAGCGTGAGCAATCGCGGCACCCATCTTGCGGATAGCTTTCTCATGTCCAAATGTTTATGCAAAATATTATGTACCCGTTCAGTCGAGATGCCCACAGCACTAGCAATCTCACGCACCTTAACTCTTCTGTCATCCATCACTATATCATGGATTTGATCAATGATTTCTGGAGTCGTAACCTCCACTGGCCGTCCAGAACGTTCAGCGTCACTTGTGCCCATATGACCAGTCCGAAAATTTTGAAATATATATATATATATATATATATATATATATATATATATATATATATATATATATATATTTATATCTATATATAGCTTCGAGAGAGAAGGAGTACTATTGCTGCTAAAATCAGTTGTTTTATCAAAAATAGCCTCTATAAAAGTTGAATAGTAACGACCTTTGATATTTTGCGAACATGAATAAATTGTCTGTGTCGCTGGTGCTTAATAGATCAGTAAACTCATCTACTCTAACCATCTTTTACTTTCAGTCTTATTTAATGAATAAAAATAAGACTTTTGTCGATCGAGTTTTACAAATTGAATCGTTCATTTCAAAAACCACATAAGTCAAAAAAGTAAAATTTTCAGTAGGCGAAAAAAACTTTATTAAACTAAAACTATCCTTTATAAGAGGAAAAAATTTAATTTAATTCAAATTATTTAAGTAGTTACATAGTTTATCACATAATACATGTAGTTTATTTTCGTTGTTATTAAGAAAAAAAAATTTTTTTCTTGAGACTTAGGTGGTTTTTGCACTGAATATAATTTTGAAGTTATCATTTTCCTTCTTTAAAAGAAAAACAAGTCAACAAACTGTCAAAAGGGTTTATTAAAAATGCTTCAAAATACAAACAAACAATAATATTCCTGATTTTAATAATTAATTAAGGCACATAATCAAACTCGTGGTCATTTTCGACATTCTTCCTGGTTCTGTCCTTCCGCGGTAGGCCAGTGGAAAATCCCGTCATAAAATGGAATATGCTGTTCAAGGATACTATTTCTAACTTGCTTAATATTTTCTATTTTTTTGGGGTTTATAGGAACATTGCCACTGGATAAGCCTTTACGGTCGGTAGGGATATATCGATAGCTCTATTTCGAGCTAGATTAAATGTGTGGCAAGTTAAACCGTCAATATATTCTTCAGTAACTACAACTCCTTTTTTATTGTGGTCATAGTGGAATGCCATATAAGAACATGGTGAGAATGATATTTTGCGTTCCTTAGGTATATTTTTTCCAAAACTTTCATTGGATAAACATGTTCTTTTATAATATATGGTCCACCATTTTGAGAACTCCATAATCTGACTTGTTGACAACATAAAGACGGTAAACTTTGGACTTGCTTCCGACATAATGGTATAATATTCCTGAGGAACATATATGCGGTCACACTTTTTAATTTTTTTCTTTATAACACCAAAGTCTTGGTCATTGGGTAAAAATGAGTGGCCTCTTACAGGGAAGTAATGTTTAATTTTTGAAAAACGCTTGGTATCTGTCAGAGCCAATAAAAATCTAATCACCGTATGGTTCTTATTTTGACCAGGACAATTATCTGAAAATAGATACAACTCAGAAATATTTTCGTCCAAAAAATTGTCCAGGTAATGTAGAATCATAGAGCAGACTTCGTTAGCACCTTTGCGAGCCAAGCCTTCATGATAAACATAAAAAACTGATTCCTTGGTTTTCAGGTTCTTGATTCCAAAGCAGTTGACCCATAGTTGTCTTAAATAAAATAGTTCCTGTATTGGTAGGTTTGGTAAAGGCAAATTCTGCATAAAGTCGATTGTTAAAGCGGCCACGTCGTTACGAGATTTGCAGATTTCTTTTACGGCAGATATTTTATTGTAAAATTTTTTTGGCCCTTCTTTTATGAACCATAAGTTCTGCCTCAGCTGCTTTTTTTGCATTCTGTCCTAAAGTAAGGCTTCGTATTTTTACCGACAACTCTTCTCAAGTTACGCATGTATCGACTTGCGGTCTTCCAAATCTTAAAGAGAATGTACTTTTAAAATAATTGGCGTAAAATGCATACTTTACATTTAACTCTGGGTGTTTCCTCCTAAACAAGTCATACATATTTTTCACATTTAAACGGGCATCTAAATATTCTATATCCCTGCCTGAGTAGTGGGTCCGCTTTCTAGGAAAAGCAAGAATATGATCATGGATAACTTTTAAAACTTCTGGGGGAGTGGTGTTTCGGCTTTTGATGCTGTCCTCGTTTATCATGGGGAACTTGGGATCGTTGAAGTAAAGTTGAAAGGCGTCTAATACGATTTTCCGTTACACCATTAGCAGAGCAAAAAGCTTTTTTACAAACGAGTACTTTTTTACTTTCTGTAATAATAGAATATTTACAAGAAAATTGCCTTGGTACTGCTCCTTCTTTACGTGGTCTGTGACATTTTACATTTTTTTTTTCTATGAGCTGTTGCAAATAAATATCCTGCTCATTTTTATTATGAAATGTATTCATCTTATTGATACAGAAATCCAAATCATCTTGAGTTAATTGTTCGAAACAAGCCATTTTACATCTTAAAACAAAACAATATCGCATTAATAATATTTGCCTACAGTATTTATGTAAAATTATTACCTGCAATTGGTTCCAGTAACACGTGCCGGCAAGACTTTTCCCTTCCAATTTTTGTGTTCCAGTCCCTTGACTTTTGCATTTTGATAAAAAACCTTTTATATTTCTGTGGATGTCGTTGTCTCTTTTTTAAAGGTTGTAGGTCCTCTCCGTCACTAGATAAATTCGATTGATCACACATATTTTGTTTTTTAGACGGCAACTAACTTGTCATGCTCAAAATCGTACACACTTCTTACTGTAGCCGAAAGTAACTGTTAACGAAACAGTAAGAAACGGTTTTAAACCGTTGCAAATCGTCCGAAACACGTGCTTTTTCCTAAATGTCCCCATATCAAAGTGCGCATGAGTTGGATAGTTTGGGATCGGTTTGCCATCAATTTGACTGGTATCTGAACAGAGATAACACTTTTTATCTCCCACTCAACTCAAACCCTCGCTAGAAAATCCGTGCAAAAACAACATAAGTCTGTGACTAATGTGGTTTTTGCAACAAACGGTGGAAGTGGATAGGCGGCAATTCGTTAACCGTAAATACGACTTACGTGGCTTTTGCATATAATATGTAGGTACCCTTGAGGAGACGTTTCCTAGCAAAAACTCAATTTTGCTAAATTTTGACTTATGTGGTTTTTGAAATGAACGATTCAATTGTATTCTTGATATGGTAGGAATTAGACATTTTCTTACATTGAACTACAGATAATCATTCTTTGCGACAATTTTATGGCTAAAAAATTTTGAAAAGTATTGTCAGATATCAGAGAAAAACATTTTTCCTGTTTCTTATTTTTGAGAAGATGGTTAATCTCAAGAGATTTGAAAATTAAATAAATTATTTAATGTATAGTTTGTTCAGACATGTTTTTTTTTTTAAGTTAAGTTATGTATTGCGATTTACACATTAGTACAGAGGTTTAAAAATCTAAAAATTGGGATTTAAATTTTCAATACTTTTTACCTAAAAATTATATAACCAATTTTTCGACTTTTTGTAACAAACTATTTTCTTTGTTTAGCGTTATAACGATACATAGTATCACCGTTTTATTTCTTCTTTCTTCTTTGTATAGGCATTATTGCCTGTTTATTATTGTCTTTGCCTATTCTACATTGGGAAGATTGTCGCTCCGGTGGAATCTATCCATGCTTTTCCTTCCTACTAGGAATCTCTCTTCTGATTCTGTAGTAACTAATTTTTCTTTTACCCTTCTATATATGTGTTTGTTCCACTCTGTTCTCGTGTTTAACATCCAGTTTATATTATATATTTTGCAAGTTTGTCTATTGTTGCTGCTTCTTTCTCTGTCCAATAGCATCGAGCGTCATTTTCGTTATTTTATGCACTATTTTGATTTGTGTTCTTTTGTATATTTGTCTTGTTTTTGAAGTTTCGGGTCGCGTTTTTTGCTATGTATGCTGGTATAGGTCTAACTGTGGAGTAAATTCAAGATTTCGTTTCAGTTGTTAGGTTTCGCTATATTGCATAATCATTATTTTTCAATTTTTCATCGCGATTGCAGCTTGGTTGCTGCATGTATCGATATCACCAAAACTTTCTCTCTCCCTTTCTCTCTCCTAATTACAATAAATTTGATTGGAAAAATTTACTTTTTGGCTTCTAATACTTCCCTTCAGTGAATTAGTATTTTGAATAAAAGAGAAAAGTATCACTTTTCATTATATTATAGATATAAAAACTAAAATAAAAAACGTAATAAATCGCTTTACTCCAAAATGCTGTAATACTCGTAATGTCAGTTTTTTACTTGTAAATATCTCTATAGCCTTTCTAACAGTACACTTACCATGGTTATTATCTCACCCTAAATACCTATCACTAAATCCAGAGAAAACGTTTTTATTAATTAACTTTTACTTTACTTGCTAAAGGGAAGTAATATACTCCTGAAAAACACACCTAAATACCAGTTTTTTCTTTTGTAAGTCCATAGGACAACATTTGAACGAAATAAGATATCAACTGCAGATTTGTTATACAAGTAATGCTTGGCCTAAAAAAAATCTCTAATTTATAAAAGATATTGCTTCAGGAGAAGTATTTCAATAAATTTTGTATATTTTTAATACTATTATGAAAGTTTCTCTTGGTGGGGTGGGGGTTCGAGGATGTTGCTTTGAATTCCTATGTTATACGATTATTTCAAGGTTTTTGGAGTCGAGGAATCCGATAATCATGGTATAACATACTATGCTTTTATTATTTTCAATTTAAAAAAAAAAAAATGTCAAGAGAGAAATGCAGGTTTTTTGTAGATGTCACTATCATATGGAAAGTGATGCGTTCCATCCACTATGTTATATTATTTCATTCTATTTGAAAATTTAATATAACCACTCGCACTTGAGCAGTGAGGACAAATATTTTAAAATCTCGTTGATTACCTTCGGTTTAGGTTAGGTCTTTTAGGATCTAAGGGTAACAATTAGAAAATGATATTAGTTACCAAGTATTTTTTTGTTTAATATACCGTAAACAGCGAGCCAATTCCTACTATCTACGCATACGATACTGTAATCCTCTCGAATTGCTTTGAAAGGTTGCCGCTGCTTATTGATAGGATTGGTGAAATAAAGGAGGGCCTGGGTCTTCAAATTAATGCTCAAATATCTGGGTAGCATTCCTACGGAGAACCCAGACCCTAATGTTGAGATAGGAAAATGCAGTGTGATGGCTCGGGTTACATTTAATAACATGAAACCGTTCCTATGCAATGATCAATTAAGCTGCTAAAATTATGTGCGCTCGCGCTAGTGCTATGTCTGGACAATGCTGATGTACGGTGTTGAGATATGGCCGTTAAAAGCCAGAACTATGGATCGACTTGAAGCGTTTGAGATGTAGATGCACAGAAAAAATGCTCTGCACCTTATGGATTCAACATATCAACGAAAAAGTCCTTAGAAGAGTTGGTACCCGAAGGCGCCTGCTGACAATTGTCAAATGCTGAAAAACTGCGTATCTGGGGCATGTATTGAGGGGAGATAAATACCACCACTTCAACTTATTCTGAAAGGTAAAATTAATAGGCGTCGTGAAGTGGGACGAAAACAACTTTCGTGATTAAGAAACATCCGTGACTGGACGGGAGTGTGAAACGCTGGAGAAGTGTTCCGCCTGGCTGAGAACCGAGCATTCTTCGCCATGGTAGTCGCTAACGTTAGGGAGACCTGAAAAGGCATGTACCTAAACTGGAATGAATGAATCTGTTTTTGATTGATTTTTACTTCTACCTCTAGAATAGGAAAGGAATTTATAGTGCTTGAATAAATTTTGAGAAGGGTATAAGAGAGACAGGAGTGAATCTTGAAAAGGGCGCAAGCGACTCTTTCAGTTTACTATTTTAGTCCCTTATATATTGAACTTTAAATAATTATGCTTTAAATGTGTTCATGGTCCAATCAAAAAACAGGAAAAATTATCATAATACTATTAAAACTATATGAAATTTACTGAACCCTACCTCGTTCAATCCCTTCCCCTGAAGCGATATTGCTCATAAAAACTATAGGTTTCTTGTCTATTTATTATCTCATTACGTTCTAAAGTTATCGTGGCAACAGACTGACGAAAATGAAAAACTATGCTTTCGGTGATCTTGGGACCCTAAAACCATGAAGAAATGTAAATCTCGGGATGGTGATTTTTTGACGAATACAGTATTTGACGTGTTATTTTCTGTAAATGGTTTTAAAGAAATCAGCTCAAACAGGTGGGATTTAAATGGTCCAAATAACATAGATAGAGTTTATTTGTATGTATGAACTATGAGAATGTAAATGTTATTTTTGCGAGAAAGAAAATATTTTTAACAAACTAATAATTTTTATAACTTGTTTTTATTAGCTTTCATGTTTTCATTAGAGTTTTTTAACTGGCTCTACATAACTTTGATCTTGTAGACGATTGACGCACTCAGCATTCCGGAATCGTGTTTTGAATTTGGGAAAATCGAGACAATAATATGTTTTTAACGCACTTTTTAATTCCTTCTTTTCTATATTTACGTTTGAGATAAATACAGAAAACAAGTGTTTTATCTCTTTTATAAATATCAAAATATAATTATAACATTTGAAATGGATTTTAAGATTTTTTGACAGTGAAAAAGTTATATTTCTCAACATTTCTCAGTCTGTAAAAAGATTTGGCTATCTCTCTTTTGTGTAATTATGAACGAGCATTTGTTTGATTAGCGCGACTCTACACTTTTCTTGTTTTACAAACTCAATTATTTTCAGACATCTATTCGGGTAGTCCGATGTTGTATATCTATACTTGTTCAAGAATTCGAAAATATAAGATGGCTTCATCATCTAACAATGGTGAGCGATATACAGAAAATGCGAGCGTGCTTGACCGCTCCCCGTTTGGAATCCTAACGGTATGGCAACACGTGAAGCCAGTTTCTCATTTGTGTTGACTCAGAGATGCAGGGACATGAATGTTGATGTATTCGCATGTTTTATCGACTACAGAAGGCCTTTTGACTGTGTCACATCAAAAATTTATCAAGATCCTCCCAACGATCAGACAGTAACTGTCAGAATTGAAAGGTTTATATCAGAAGAACGAGCTATAAGAAGAGGCGTGCGACAAAGATGTGTGCTATCAACCCTCCTCTTCAATCAGGAAGTGTTTAGGTTATTTGTAAGCTTTTAACAGCTAAAGAAGAATTTTTTCAAATCAAATCGAATTTGATATCAAAACATGAGGAAAACAAGTATCCGTGTACTATTTAGGAACAAAAGGTTGCAAAATGCAGTCTAATGTATATCCGTTCACAGTATTAGAAGTCAATATTGTGGATAGATTTACTGAGTGAATATTGGCGAATGTAAGTGGGTGAGTGAAGTAGTGAGTGAGTGAGCGAGCGAGTGAGTGTGTGATTGAGGTAGTGAGTGAGTGAGCGAGCGAGTGAGTGAGTGAGTGAGCGAGTGAGCGAGTGAGTGAGTTAGTGTAGAAGTGAGTATGTGTGTGAGAATGGGGTATGTCAATGAGTGAGTGTGTGAGTGATTGAGCTAGCGAGTGAGTATTTTTTCAATAATAATAAAAATTAAAAACAATTCTTTAATTTAGCAGTTGCACATGTTTATTTTAAATAGCATTTTGCTACGTAGCTTAGTTAAAGGTGTTATATGCGTGTTTTTTGTTAAACATGAACACTAAAACATAATATTTTAAAGTTTTTATGACAAACGTAGAGTCAGAACATTTAAAGACGTCGGAAATACTAGTATTATTCCATAATTTTAATGATTAAACAGTTTTACATTATTTAATAAAATGTAGTTTTTTCAATGGCAACTGTTTTCTGAAAGAACTTCACGGTGGATGTCTTTTTTTATTATTTTTTTGGATTCAGCATAAAAAAATACTGAAGGAAACACGTGTCTCGCTTTAAAGGCAGAGTGTACCTGTAGCCAGTAGTCTACCAGAGCTCCAGTTTTCTCATGGATCCTGATTGTAGATGAAAGCGAACAATTCGATCATCACATAAACACATCCATCACTAAATAGGTAGTCTTCTCAAAGACATAAATACACGCCACTTTAAAACTGCATGGCAACGTCATCGAACAAGTGTCGTCTATGAAATACCTTGGTACACTCGTTCACCTGCAGAGAGACGCAAAAGATCAAAGCAAGAATCGAAAGCACGGAGAACCTTCAGCAATATGAAGGAACTTTTAGCAAATCACAACCTCATCATTGACCTCTGAATTCGACTACTGCGCTGCTAGTCTTCCCAGATCTTTTATACAGATGTTAGAATTGGATCCTCGACGGAATAACGGGGAGACGAACTGACGCGTTTGAAATTTACACCTATAGGCGAATGCTCCGTATTACCTGAACTGAGCGTAAGATTAAAGTAGAAATTCTCAAGCCCATGGCAAAAAATAAAGAGCTCCTTCTGATAATCAAGAACAGAAAACTTCAATACCTGCGTCATATCATGCGAGGTGAGCAATATGAGATTCTGCGCCTAATAATCTATGGAAAAATTGAAGGGACTCAGTCAAAAATTTTTAGAGCTCCGGTCCTCCGCATAATAATAGCCAACTGGATTGCCAACCTTCGTATGGAGACGGCGCACAGTGAGCCAGGAATCTGATTTTTCGTTTAAAATTGTCTAGAGCCCTCAATTATTAACGAAATCAGACAATTTGTTTTCAAAAAACTCGTAAGCAAATTCCGGACAAACGTAAGGATGACGATTTGCAAAATATAACTTAAAAATTTTTTAAAATTGCAAAAAGCTGCACTGAACCGGGAGGTGAAATTTCGAAGTTCACGTGATTTCAACTTTTGGGTCATTTTGATCATATGCACCTTTTTTCACCTCACCCTCCCTCAAAGGGGTGCATATGATTAAAATAACCTCAAAAATAGATTCAGCGACTCCAGAAACTCCCGATGAACCAGTTTTGAACGCGTAAACTTGTTCATCGGGGCTTTTTGCAATTTTAAAAAATTTTGGGGTTATATTTTGCAAATCGGCTTCCTCACGTTTATCTGATTTCGTTAATAATTGAGGGCTCCAAACAATTTTGAAGGAAAAATCAGATTCCTGGCCCACAGTGCGGCGTCCTAAGGAGAAGAAGGATATATATAATATATATATATATATATATATATATATATATATATATATATATATATATATATATATATATATATATAGTCGACACTCTATATAGTGAAAGACCAAAATGTTGACCGAAATTTCACTATAGAAAGTTTTTCACTATATAAAGAAAAAATCCGTATATATTGCTATGTATGTATTTTATATTGGTAATTGAAAAAATTGCACTATAAAGAGAAGAGTTTTTCACTATATAGAGTTTCACTATAAACAGTGTCGACTGTATATATATATATATATATATTTATATATATATATATATATATATATATATATATATATATATATATATATATATATATGTATATATGTATATATATATATATATATATATATATATATATACACACATATATATATATATATATATATATATATATATATATATATATATATATATAAATAAAATCTTAGTTGGGAAACTCGGCAAAAAGGGCGTGATCACACAGTTTTGATTAAGCCAATATTTCGGTCCTAGATTGGGACCTTCTTCAGGGCAAGAACTGAAAAGAAAAACAAAACATATTCACTTATCGTGCCTGGGACAAATTTAAATTAATGATGTTATCATTAAGTTGTTATAATAAATAAAATTAGTGTAGAACAAGAATAAGATATTAGTCATAAAAAAGTCAAAAAACTCACATGAGAAGTGCGAAGTTGGATTCTTTGCCATCAGCTGGTATGGATAGAATTAAATCGTCTACGTACTGATATAAGAAGGGAAGTCCCACTTTATCTGGGCCATCTTGTGCACTTATTGATTGCTGTCCTCCTTCCAATGACAGTATCTAGCGTCACCCCTTCTTTACCTCCTGTTACTTTCAATCTTCATTGTTTCTGCAAACAATCTCTTCCTCCAATCATATTTCAACAAGAAATTAATAAATTAAAAATTAATATAATAGACAATCTTCCTCCTGGTTGCTCCCA
>CM032448.1:53312986-53480486 GCA_019049505.1 Pachyrhynchus sulphureomaculatus
AAGACAGAGGGCCTATTCCTTATAGTCCCCTCTACTGGTTACTTGACCGGAAACTGATAGCCTTGCCTATGTCATTAGTTCCGCTTGAGTAATTCAAGGGTTAGGCTAAGTATAAATAGGGTAGATTTGGTAGTTTAGCTTTAGTCAATCATCGCTCCTGATGAAGCTAACATGGTTAGCGAAACGCGCGTCGAGTGCAAAAAATAAAGTGTTTGGTGTAGTGGTGATATATACTGAGTAGTATCATTGTGCCAAAGATTCCACATTCCCAACTTAAATCCTGTAAAGACACTTCAGTTTCTGATATGAAAATATTTTCTGGATAACATCTTTGCTTTTCTCTAGTAACAGCTTTGTAATTAAGATATATATCATGGCCTTCTTCAATAGCTATACTTCTTATAGTGTTATGTAGAAATTTGGCAAATTGATGCTGATGGGCAGTGATAATGCTTTTCCTTTTCATAATTGGAAATAGCTGGATTTGGCGTTTCAGCTTTCGTTTCTACCAGGTATTTTAAGATCTTCGACGTTTCAGTCAGTCCTTCTGCTCTGTATTTCATTTGCACTGCATATACCAACATACTCGTGTCATTTTCACTTTTTAATTTCTCGGTTTTTTCCTCCTTTTAGATCTTTCGCTGCAATCTTCGAAATTTATTTATTGGAGCTTAGTAATGGATTTTTTCGCTTTTTCCTGGTCACAAGAATGAACTGCACCTTCTAACCATTTTTTTATTTGCGTTGGAAAAACCTCAGTTCGGGAAATAGCATTCCATTTCGTCTAGTAATCCAAAATTAGTACTAAAAGTTTTTATTTTGATGAATTTTTTAACTCATTATTTCGTAATATTTCGAACTCGAACTCGATATTTCAATTTGTCAGAAGATGTGTTGTTTTTATAAATATTAATTAAAACTCGCCTACTAATAGACTTCATTTATTGTATTAAACTACCCGGAAAAAATTATTTTGTTTACTTAGCAGTTAAATATACCAAAATATCACTTATAAGGCAAACGTCGGCAACCAAATTTCTTTCACACTAGTAGACAACACTGTGAACTTTAACCTCACATAGTTTATTTATCGGAATA
Organism: Pachyrhynchus sulphureomaculatus; assembly: GCA_019049505.1. Classification (NCBI taxonomy): domain Eukaryota; kingdom Metazoa; phylum Arthropoda; class Insecta; order Coleoptera; family Curculionidae; genus Pachyrhynchus; species Pachyrhynchus sulphureomaculatus. The sequence goes on from CM032448.1 coordinate 53,314,085, forward strand.
CATTAGAATATGATACTATTTCGCATACTGTTTTTGTTCAAACACGTAAAAAAAACACTATCAAGTCAAGGTAGTTACCCAAACATTTTTCTACGATAGCTCTAATAGAAAGTAATAATTTTAAATACCTCTAGGAATAGAATCCATAATCAAAAACCACCATATACTCCAAAGACAAAACAAGTGGCAGAATTCATGATGTTTCATCTTGAATCTTGTGTTATTCTTGAAGTGAAATTAATGATGTTTTTATATTATTTTCCAATCTAAGTTAAAAATGTTGAGTTTTTTTTCATTTGCCAAGATGTTAATTTAAAAAGAAATTTTGAGTTGATTATACCAAAAATTTTAGAACCATATGAACTGTTTAATTTAACAACTAAATTTACGAGGGAAATACTAAGTAGGTAAATTTCAATTTTTTTATTTATCGTATTAGTTGGTATATAAACATATCAGTTGAAAAATAATTTCTAAATATTTTGTATTGATAACTAATCACTGATTATTTAGAGGATTGTATGTTCGAATTGTTGACATTACTGTATCATATACAAGTTCTTTTACGTCTATGGCCACGATGAAATCAAGATGGTTAAAGAATTCATATTCAATCAGATGTTTTTCAACCACGTGTGGCAGTTCTTTTAGGAGTTTTTCTACATCCTAAAAAATATATATATGTATAAGTAACAGATAATTTAGCTAAGTTAATCTTGGACTTTGCGGAACTATGTTCAATTTAGCAGGGCCTAGTAGTTTAACTATATAAAAATGAATGTAAACTATTAAAATTGGACAAAGTTCATTTTTAAGCAGTTTTTTACTCTTTTTCATTCCTCAATCCGTCTCAGGGTGCATTTTGCTGTATTAAGGCTCTTCAGCTGAGCTAGAACCGACGGGAAAAGAGAACAAAACTTAAGGTTCTTATTACAATACTAGAATAAAAATAAGTTAAATACAAATAATTTGCACCTCTGGCTCATGTAAGCCTAGTTTAATAGGCGTTACAGACCGATAGATGAATTCTTCAGCAAGTTGCTAACAATCACCGCTTGGCAGCACTTATAGGGTTCTACTTCAAATGTATAAAAATGAAAAGAAACTGCTAAAATTGGACTTTATCCAATGTCCCCATGTTAATGAAGCGAGATTCGTCAAAAAATGAATTAAAAAAGTTTAAATTTGGACGTTGACGCCTCTGTTGAAGATACCAGTTCACCAGTTTGTAAAGTCCAATCTTCGTAGGCATGTAATATCTTTCACACGTTTTCGCGATCTCTCTCTCTCTCTCTCTCTCTCTCTCTCTCTCTCTCTATATATATATATATATATATATATATATATATATATATATATATATATATATATATATATATATATATATAAGCGCATTGCTTTTGATGAAGGGATTCGTCTTGCTCTGGTTGACTAAGAAAGTAGTTTATTATTTCTTACTGATTATTATGTGATTAATACTATTAGTTGTAGTTCGAAAAAACTGTTTGCATAGGTCCTTATCAGATTAGGAATAGTTGATATTTTTTTATCAATGATCTAAAAATGTTTATTTTATTTTAGAACGTACATTTTAAAAATTTGACAGAAGATTTGGGTGAGTGCATGTATTATTGATTAATATATGTATAACGAATTTTTTTATGAATATGCAAATTTTATCACAATTCGACAAATTCTAACATTATTGAATAACATTTCTTTTGTTGCCATATTTGTTAGTGACGGACGTGTGCAATACCAAACAATAAAATTTTCTAATTTTAGGTAAAAGAAAAACAAACAAAACGACAATTATCTCTTTGTCAAATCAACAATCTAGATTTGATATTTTTAGAATTTAAAGAACTGAAGCTAGTGTTTTGGGTAGGAAATTTTCTATTTCGGTTGCTGTCTGGTAGTAAGTTGAGAAAAATGTTGACGGAACGTATCCGTGTAAGGGTTTTAACTTTTATAACTGGGAATGGTTTTTATACACTATTTTTCCTATGAAAATATGTACTGGAAAGCTTCGTTTGAAACCTAAACTTTGTAAGTTTAATTTAAAGTTTTATGTCTTGCATATATATGACACAATAATGCGTCTTCATTTGTTTCTTGATAATGGTATTTCCTCATTTTTAATTTTTGAAAATATGTATTTATCAGTACACCTTATTAACATCTACGCCAAGTTTCTGAACTTATTTCTTAATTTAGCTTCCTTGACTGGTCTAAAAGGGAAATAAGTATAGATTGACATACCTAAGAATAGCATTATCATATTATATGATGTATACATATAACATACATAAAGCCTGATAATGGTGTAAAAAGGACTTAAACGCCAAAAACTTACATCAATTGAAGCAAAATAATCATTTTTTGCATAATACGCAGCAACGGGCGCGGTCACTTTCGTAACATTATATGAAGGAGGATCCGTAGAACCATAGTGTAGGAAATTTTCCAAACCGTAATCATATTGCCTAAAATATCCTAAAATTTGAAATGAATATAAATAAATACATACTTATATACACATTTATATTTTTGTTTTTTTCCATATTATTTCTAATAGTAATTACTGTTAATTAGGTGTTAAAATTTGAAATTTTTCTGACATAAAAAATTGTAAATGATTCAAATATGTCCCGATCAAATCAATTTATCATGTATGTATTATTTTTTAGGTGTAAATGGTGCAGGAACAAATATTGAAGATGCTCTGAAACAAGGGTGAGACGTCAAACACTTCCTTAAGTTAAACATGCAAAACTAAACCTAAGAAAAAAAATTGGAAACTCTTATTATATATATGATATATATTTATATATATATATATATATATATATATATATATATATATATATATAGTATATATATAGTATATATATATATATATATATATATATATATATATATATATATATATATTATATATATATATATATATATGTATATATATATATATATATATATATATATATATATATATATGTATATATATATATATATATATATATATATATAAATATATATGTATATATATATATATATATATATATATATATATATATATATATATATATATATATATATATATAGTATATATATATATATTTATATATATATATATATATAGTATATAGTATATATATATATATATATATATATATATATATATATATATATATATATATATAGTATATATATATATATATATATATATATATATATATATATATATATATATATATATATATATATATGTATGTGTATATATATATATGTATATATATGTATATATATATATATATATATATATATATATATATATATATATATATATATATATATATTTATATATATATATATATATATATATATATATATATATATATATTATATATAGTATATAAATATATATATATATATATATATATATATATATATATATATATACATTTATTATGACTAATATCTTATTCTTGTTCTACACTAATTTTATTTATTATAACAACCTAATGATAACATCATTAATTTAAAGTTTTCCCAGACACGATCAGTGAATACGCTTTGTGCTTCTTTTCAGTTCTGCCCTGAAGAAAGTCCCAATCCAGGACCGAAATATTGGCTTAATGAAAAATTGTGTGATCTCTTATCACGCCCCCTTTTTGCCGAGTTCCCCAACTAAGATTGTATTTTTAATAATTTTGGTAGATACGGCAATCTTTTGCTTTCTTTCTTTATTCTATATATATATAGATATATATATATAATATATATATATATATATATATATATATATATATATATATATATATATATATAATATATATATATATATATATATATATATATTTATATATATATATATATATACTATATATATATATATATATATATATATATATATATATATATATATATATATATATAATTTTATGGTTAAAAAATTTTGTTAGATATCAGAGAAAAAACATTTTTTTCTATTTGTTATTTTTGAAAATTTTTAGACATGTGTTTTTTAAAAAAGTTATGTATTGTGATTTAAATTTTCGATACTTTTTCCATCAAACTTAAAACATCGATCCTTGACTTCTTTGTATCAAGCCATTTTCCTTGTTTAGCGTTATAACGATAAATAGTATCACCGTTTTACTTCTTCCTCCTTTTCATTATTGCCTGTTTATTATTGTGTTCGCCTATTCCACATTGGGGAGGTTGTTGCTCTAGCGGAATCTATCCATGCTTTCCCTTCCTATGTATGCTTGTATAGGTCTAACTGTGGTGTAGATTCAAGATTTTGTTTCAGTTGTTAGGTTTCGCTATATTGCATAAGCGTTTTTTTTTTTCAATTTTTCTTCGCGATTGCAGCTTTGTTTCTGCATGTATCGATGTCACCAAAACTCTCCCTTTTCCTCTCTCTATTTATATATATATATATATATATATATATATATATATATATATATATATATATATATATATATATATATATATATATATATATATATATATATATATATATATATATATATATATATATATATTTATATATATATTATATATATATATATATATATATATATATATATATATATATATATATATATATATATATATATATCTTTATTACTTCGTAACTTCATTACTTGTATATTTATGGCTTCTATTTTTACGGCGGTTTAGATGTGCTGTAAGTTTTCTGACAAGAATGTTATCTTGAATTTCTTTTTGTTGTTTTGTTAAAATGGTAAAGTAATCTTTGTTCGTTGCCATCAATAACCATTTCACTTAACCCTGAGAAAAATTTTAAATTAGCTATGGAGTCTTATTTTTTAACATACTTTAAGAAATAGCGAGAAACGAATTTTTTTGAATATTTTTAAAACTATAAAGGTTTTTTCGAAATTTACGGCTGAACGTAATTCAGTTACAAGGGTATAAAATTTATAAGTTTATAAATATATGACATAAACTGTTTTTAAAAATACTAAGTGTCCCTCAAAAATGGGTAAATATAGTAGTGGACATTCCCCAGTTTTTTTTTTCATTTTAACTCAAAAACTCCTAATTACAATAAATTTAATTGGAAAAAATTTACTTTTTGGCTTCTAATACTTCTCTTCAGTGAATTAGTATTTTGAATAAAAGAGAAAAGTAACACTTTTTCTATATTATAGATATAAAAGCTAAAATAAAAACGTAATAAATCGCTTTACTCCAAAATGCTGTATTAATATCAGTTTTTACTTGTAAATATCTCCATAACCTTTCTAACAGTACACTTCTCATTGTTATTATCTCACCCTAAATACTGAATCCAGAGAAAATGTTTTTATTAATTAACTTTTACTTCACTTGCTAAAGAGAAGTAATATACTCCTGAACCCAAAAAACAGTTTTATCTTTTTGTAGGTCCATTGGCGCGACAACTTAAATAAGAAATCAACTACAGATTTGGTACACATGTAATGCTTGGCCTCAGAAAAAAATCTATAATTTATAAAATATATCGCTTCAGGAGAAGGGTGTGAGTGCATCAGTTTTGTATATTTTTAATACCATTATGAAAGTTTCTTGTGGTTTCTGGTTAGGATAATGAATAAATTTTGAGCGAAATTAACTATACTGAAACATATAAACGGTCAAAGGGGTGGGGGTTCGAGGACGTTGCTTTGAATTACTAGGTTATACGATTATTTCAAGGTTTTTGGAGTCGAGGAATCCGATAGTCAAGTTATAATTTGCTTTTATTATTTTCAATTTTAATTAAAATAATGTCAAGAAGGAAATGTAGGTTTGTCGTAAATGTCACTATCATATGGAAAGTGATGTTTTCCATCCACTGTTTTATTTTATATCATTCTATTTGAAAATTTAATAGAACCACTCGCACTTAAGAAGTGAGGACAAATATTTTAAAATCTCGTTGATTACCTTCGGTTTATGTTATGTTTTTTAGGATCTAGGAGTAACAATTAGAAAATGATTTTAGTGACGAAGTATTGTTTGTTTAATATACCCTAAACGGCGAGCCAATTCCTACTATCTCTGCATAGAATACTGTAATCCTCTCGGATTACAGTATCCAATCCTCTCGGATTGCATTGAAAGGTTGCCGCTGCTTATTGATAGAATTGGTGAATTAATGTTCAGATATCTGGGTAGCATTCTTACGGAGAACCTAGACCCTGATGTTGAGATAGGAAATCGCAGTGTGATGGCTCGGATTACCTTTAACAACATGAAATGGTTCCTCTGTAACGATCAACTAAGCTGCTAAAATTGTGTGCGCATGTGCGAGTGCTATGTCTGAACAATGCTGATGCTGAGCCAGAACTATGGATCGACTTAAAGCGTTTGAGATGTAGATGCACAGAAAAATGCTCTGCATCTTATGGATGCAACATATTATCAACGAAGAAGTCCTTACAAGAGCTGTTACTCGAAGGCGCCTGCTGACAATTATCAAATGTCGAAACACTGCGTATCTGGGGCATGTATTAAGAGGAGATAAATACCAATCACTTCAACTTATTCTGAAAGGCAAAATTGATGGGCTTTATGAAGTGGGAAGAAAATAACTTTCGTGATTAAGAAACTTCCGTGACTGGACGGGAGTGTAAAACGCTGGAGAAGTGTTCCACCTGGCCGAGGACTGAGCATCCCACTCTATGGTAGTCGCCAATATCCTTGAAACCGGGAAAAGGCACATACCTAAACTAGAATGAACGAATCTGATTTTGATTGGCTTTTTACTTCTACCTCTATAGTGCTTGAGTAAATTTGAAATAGAGATAAGAGAGACAGGGGTGAATCTTGGAAAGGACGCAAGCGATTCTTTCGATTCACACCTTAACTATTTTAATCCTTTAAATATTTGACTTTAAATAATTATGCTATAAATGTGTTCATGGTCCAATCTAAAATCAGGAAAAATTATCATAATACTATTAAAACTATACGAAATATACTGAAGCCGTTCAATCTCTTCCCCTGAAGCGATATCGCTCATAAAAACTACAGGTTTCTGGTCTACGTTAAGTAATATATGTGTACCAAATTTTAAATCGATATCTCATTACGTTCTAAAGTTATCGTGCCAACAGACTGACGAAAACGGAAAACTATGCTTTTCGTGATCTTGGGATCCTAAAACATAAAAAAATATAAATCTCGTATAGTGACTTTTTGACGAATACAATATTTGACATGTGTTTCAATTATTTCCTGTAAGTGGTTTTAAAGAAATCAGCTCAAACAGGTGCGATTTAACTGATCCAAATAACGAAGGTAGAGTTCATTTGTATGTATGGACTATGAGAATGTAAATGTTATTTCGGTGAGAAAGAAAATAATTAGTATTTTTAACAAACTAATAATTTTTTAACATGTTTTTTTGTTAGAATTTTTTAACTTGGTCTACACAAGTTTGATCTTGTAGGCGATTGATGCACTCAGCATTAAAGAATCGTTTAATGAATTTGGGTAAATCGAGACAATAATATGCTTTTAACGCACTTTTTAATTCCATCTTTCCTATATTTAAGTTTGAGGTAAGTACAGAAAACAAGTGTTTTCTCTCTTTTATAAATTTCAAAATATAATTATAACATTTCAGATAGATTCTAAGATTTTTTGACAGTGAAAAATTTATATTTTTCAATATTTCTCTGTCTGTAAAAAGATTTGGCTACCTCTGAGAGCTCCTCTTTGTGTAATTATGAAAGAGCATTTGTTTGTTTGGCGCGACTCTATACTTTTCTTGTTTTACAAACTCAATTGTTTTCAGACATCTATTCGAGTAGTCCGATGTTGTATATCTATACTTGTTCAAAAATTCGAAAATATAAGATTGCTTCATCATCTAACAATGGTGAGTTATATATAATGTAAATTTTATTTTTATTTATTTATAAAATTTCAGTATCAATTAAATAGTTCTATGCGTTATTTATTACAATAGAATGCAAATTGTCTTATAAATTACGCTTTTTTTTTCAATATTTCAATGGCACAGACGATAAAAAATTTGCTGTTTGATAATCTACTTGAAGTGTGTAGTAGTAATAATTAGATACATAGTTTATTTTATACATAAAATTAACTCGAAAGTACAAAATTTTACAAACTCTGTTGTAAAAAAGTGTGTTTAATAATAAAATTTATACTTTTTTTTAAAGGTTTTTCTAATACGATCTTAAAAAAATAAATTGGAAAAGCAATTATGGAAAGTACATGTCTTTGTGACTTGTACATTAGGAATATTATGCTTCCAAATAAAATACTAAAAAACTTGTTGATGTATTAGACAGCCCCACAAAAAAAAAGTGGGGTATACTTTTTGATGCGATATATCAGATCCGTAGTATTTTTTGCCCGCTGATCACGAATCTGACGTCAGAATATCGTTCGTTAGAGTCTTGAGACCATCACATCTCAGTTTTTTCTCACCTCAAAAAATAGGTAAAAAATAGTAAAAATTAAGAAAAATATACTCCTAAAAAATTGATTCAAGCTTTTTCATGAATCCAAAGATGTATTAATATGTATTCGGACACGCTAAGCTAATATTCATCGGTTGGATTGAGCCATACAGTTCTGTTTTCTTTTTAACCTCAATAAATCAGACAGATATAGTGCTTCTCGAATGCAAAAACGAATTCAAATTAAAATTCAACCGATCCTTACCAAATTTGGTACACGGGGATTTTTTGGGTCGCTGATCACGAATCTGAGGTTGGATTTGCAAAATTCAAGATGGCAGATGTTTTCGCGCCATCTTGAACGCCGAGAAAATTCATCGGTCGATTTTTATTCTTCTACCTACATCCAGGGCACCTCCACGTGGTGACGGTGGGCAACGGAGTTACTCCACTAGCCAGCAGAGTCCCTGGATAACGGCTTAGATGCCGTCATGGCAGGTAGAAGAAAGAGAATTACGATGCAGGGACTCGGAAACCCAGTATCGGCGGTTGGTCAGGGTGGGAAAGCGGGCCCGCAGCCGTCGTCATCCAGCGACCGTAGCTCTTCATGTGTGGGTGACTTGGCTCATGTAGAGTATAATGCTACAAGAAAACGGTCTCACGGTACAAGGACTTTTCATAAGTGCGATAAAAACAGTGATTCATTTTGTTATATTTGCTGTCAACACATATTGAGTAAAATGGGGTCACCGATAACGGATAGGATTAAAACCTTATATAAGGATTGTTTTAACATTGAAATCCAGCACCAGGATACAGATTGGGTTCCCCACATCATTTGCAGTTCTTGCAAAATAATGTCATACATCAATAAGAAGGCGATTAAATATTCCAGACCAGCAATATGGAATAGACCATACAGTGAAAATGATTGCTACTTTTGTATGAATGTTGTATATAGGCATAACCGAAAAAATAAAAGCACTATTACTTATAACGATGTTTCGACAGTAACAAGACCAACTAAACTAATTCCGCCTCATGAACCACTTGATGCTGATGTTATGGAAACAAATGATTTCACCTTATTAGTTCATGCCGAAAACATTGAGACTGTCGAAAAAGATTCAAACACTGTTACTAATGAATGTTCTAGTGACAACCTATCATATACTAGTGACACAGATAAAGAATTTCTACCATACAACCGTAAACCAGAACCAATACTCGTATCACAGTCAGAACTTAGTGATCTAGTCAGAGATTTGGGCTTATCCGAAGATGGTTCAGAGCATCTTGCTTCCTTTTTAAAGAAAAGACATTTACTTAAGCCAGAAGCTACGATTTCTTATTATAGAAACAGAGATGAAGAATTTCGAAAATATTTCACAATGGACGAGGAATTGTCACTTTCATATCGTACCGATGTAAAAGGTCTAATAGATGAATTTCAAAATAACTCATACGATCCTGAAGAATGGAGACTGTTCATTGATTCTTCTAAACGGAGCATTAAGGCAGTTTTTGCTGCATAATACCAACGTTTACGCTCCCATTCCGATTGCTCATTCCACAGTTATGGAAGAGCAATATGAAAAAATGAAGCAGCTTTTGATAAAAATAAAATATGCTGATCATAACTGGAAAATTTGTGGAGATCTGAAAATTGTAACAATATTGCTTGGCCAACAGTCAGGGTTTACACTTTATCCCTGTTATAAATGTCTGTGGAATAGCAGAGACAAGGAACGTCATTATAAGAAAAAAATTTTGCCAACAAGAGAATCGTTCACTCCTGGTGAAAATAATGTATTGTTTCCACCATTGGTAGATCCAGGAAAAGTTCTTATTCCCCCGCTTCATATTAAGCTTGGACTTACGAAGCAATTCACGAGAGCATTAAATACAAACGGCCCATGTTTCAAATATTTGCATAAAAAATTTCCGAAATTTTCTGAAGCTAAAATTAAGGCAGGCGTATTTGACGGGCCACAAATAAAAAAATTGTTTCAAGATTCATTATTTGTTACTAAAATGAATAAAGTTGAAAAAGCTGCTTGGCTTAGTTTTAAAGAAGTCGCAACAAACTTTTTGGGAAATAATAAAAGTCCTAAGTACAAAGAAATAGTCGAGAAAATTTTCAAACATTAGGTTGCTTAATGAATCTAAAATTACATTTCCTGGACTCCCACATCGATGATTTCCCAGATAATCTTGGTGACTACAGTGAGAAGCAAGGGGAACGTTTTCACCAAGGTCTGAAAATCATAGAAAATCGGTTTCAAGGACGATGGGATGACCATATGCTAGCGGACTATTGCTGGTCGCTAAAAAGAGAAACAACTCCTCAAAAGCGTTTGGGCAGAAAGCCTTTGAATAGGTCATTCGCGGAAAAAAAGAACAAGATGCAGCCAAAAAAAGGAAAGTTAGGCGCGGGTCTAACCTTCGCAATTCTAGGGCTTAAGGGTCTACTATTTGAGAGTATATGGTTTAAAAGTCCTGGTTTTGAGTTTATTGGGTCTCATTTTTAAAGTTACAGGATTATTGAGGTCTATTTTTTGAGGTTACAGGGTGTGGGAGTCTAAGGTTTCAGGGTTTAGGGTTTAAGAGTATCAGGTTTGAGGATTCCCCAACTGTATACCAAATTTGGTAGGAATCGGTTGGTTTTCAAAAATTTTGTCCGCCGTCTTGGATCTGCCATTTTGAATTTTGCAAATCCGACCTCAGATTCACGATCAGCAACCCCAAAAAAACCCCCGTGTACCAAATTTGGTAAGAATCGGTTGAATTTTAATTTGAATTCGTTTTTGCATTCGAGAAGCACTATATCTGTCTGATTTATTGAGGTTAGAAAGAAAACAGAACTGTATGGCTTAATCTAACCAATGAATATTAGCTTAGCGTGTCCGAATACATATTAATACATCTTTGGATTCATGAAAAAGCTTGAATCAATTTTTTAGGAGTATATTTTTCTTAATTTTTACTAATTTTTACCTATTTTTTGAGGTTAGAAAAAAATTGAGATGTGATGGCGATATTCTGACATCAGATTCGTGATCAGCGGGCAAAAATACTACGGATCTGATATATCGCATCAAAAGTATACCCCACTTTTTTTTTTGTGGGGCTGTGTTATTATAGAAAAATATCTAAATAATACTGTACTGCTAATATTCGAAGTTTTTAAAATCCGGCAAATTAGTAAGGTAAATCACAAGATATAAGATCATGCTTTTTTGCTTTTCCAATAGGGCAATAAACGACCCTATTATGGTTTTGTGTATAGTTGCCAGGTATTACGATAAACGTATTTTTATTTTACCTGCTTTGTATACCGCCCTCATTTGCACTCCCATATTGGATCTATTTTTACCTATATATTTACCACCTGGCAATCCAGTTTGGAGCCCTTTAAGTATTCGATAATATAGGCCCAATGACCACAGGTCCCCATTAAGATTCGAAAGATACTTTTATTCTTTTTATTTTTAGTTTTATTTACAACGTAACGGCTCTATTTTAATTATGTGGCGTCCGTGGGAAAATTGCAATAGTGGCTATCGCAAGAGAAAATATTTATCAATTGATGCTAAACAAATAGTGAATAATGCTTACGACAGTTTGGTAAAAAGAAATTTGAATAAACAAAGTATTTTGCAAGAAATCAGTGAACTAAAAAAACCCCAATTTCTACGATTGAGGGTATTATAGGAAAACCATCACTCAGGAACAGGAAGAAAAGGAAAGATTTTCAAATGCATTATGTAGATAATTGTGAAAAAGACGTTATCAGGAGAAAAATATATTCTATGTATGAAGAGTAGTTGGTGCCGACACTAGACAAAATAAAATTAAGACTGGTCCAGGACGGGACCAATATACATTTTGGCCGATTAATCCTTCACAGAATTCTCTTAAGAATGGGATTCACGTTCTGAAAAATCAACAAAAGGTAAGTAGTGATGGAGTCACAAAGATTACGAATCTTGTGACATACTTATTTACAAGAAATTAAAAGTATCGATCAAAGAATTGGCCAATAATTTACCCATGACACTGTGCAAAAAGGGTGGTTGACAGCAGTACAAAATGTCAGACTAACGCACCTTTAAATAAAGGTAAACGAATAACCATTTTGCATGCTGGATCTGAAAAGGGCTGGGTTTCAAATTGTCTACTATAAATTGCAAAAGACATTAAAGATTCTAGTTTGGACTATCATGAAGACATATCGCAGAACTTTTTGAAAATTGGTTCCAAAATTCCCTTTTGCCAAATGTTCCCGAATAGAGTGTTATAGTTATGGACAATGCAAGTTACAATAGTCGCCTACTAAATAAGGTTCCTAATGCAGCCAACGCCAAATCGAAGATACAGGAATATATGTTAGAAAATTACATTTATTTTGACTTTAGTTATAAAAAAACTGATCTTTTGGAAGTTTTGAAAGACTATAAATTGAAAAAGAAATATGTTTGTGATAGTATGGCTAAGAAAATGAGACACACTCCGTATTATTGTGTGTTTAATCCAATTGAACATATTTGACATCAAGTTAAATTAAAAATAAGAGCACAAAATGTTTCTCCTACTTTAAGCGTGTTAGTGGTTGAATTAGAAAAAAAAGTTATAAATGATATACCTTGTAAAAGCTGGAAGAATTCCATTCAGCACGATGTTAAAGTTGAAGATTCATATATTTATGTTAATAATATAAAACCACTGATAATTACCTCAGCTGATGACAGTGATAGTGAAACCGAATTAGGCTTAAGTTAAAATATATTTTTATTTATACAGTATGTTCCCTCTTGTAAACCCGATTCATTCAAACTGTATATTTGTACTTCTTATCCATTTGTTTTTACATACAGCTATAAATAAACATCTACAAAACACTTATAATTTTATTTATTTGCATTAATGAATAAAATTCTTAAAGTCCATCTCTGCAACCTATCATAAACAAAAGGTCAGAATTTTTATATTGCCGACTTAAAATGACAAAAATCAGGATCTTATATTTTAGGATAGGCTATAAGTACTTATCATCTAAAATATCGTAAGTATGTATCATATCAAATCCGTTGAATGGCCAATATTAAGTTTAACTGTGTTCGTCCTATATAGTTCTTATGTACATGCTCTCTCCTGCAGGAAGGTATTTGTATGACAAAGATAAAGTTCAAAACTTTACAAGCTAACTTTATAAGCTAATTTACCTGATCTGATTTCTTGGCCATAATGTATCATCTCTTTGACAGATATACCAGATGGTGTGTTTGATGTAAGTACAGTGAAAAATGTCTAAAAAATTTCACAAAGGTTAAATTAAGCTTAAAATATACAGGGTATCACAATAGTCCATGTACATAGAGTTACTGTGAATTTCTAGGATGAAAATATGACCATTTAACCCAACTACCTTAGTCCAAAAATTCGTAATTTTTGAGATACAGGGTGTCAAAGTTATACTTTTATTTTAGTTTCTTAATAATTATACTATTCGATGCTAAGGGGTTTTCTAAGGTGAGAAATCGAAATCAGCTCACAGTTTTATTGTAAATTGTAGGGGGCGCCACTTACTGCACTGTGTGTTTAAATTGTCATAACTTTTGATCCACTCTATATGATATTTTTAATTAAATATTAGTATTTTCTACCTTCTCCTGTCTAAAAAAGCTTTCTTGGTAAATGTTGCTCCGAACAACAGTTTCTGAGATAATGGGATTTTTTTTAAATTTCATTGTCAAATTCGTAAAAGCTTGAAACTTCATCCCGGCTTAGGACAGGTCCAAAAGAATAGTTTTTGAAATTTGGTGCACATTTAAAGGCAAACAGGTTAATAACAATCATAAATTTAAAGACCAATGGGCCAACATCAGTAAGAATGTAAAAACCAACTGGCTAAGGGCATAAAAGATTACCCACAAATTGATAAATTCGAAAAAAAATCCCACTATCTCAGAAACTGTTGCTTGGAGCAACATTTACCAAGAGGGTTTTTTTAAATAGGAGGAAGCGGAGAATACGAATATTTAATTAAAAATAACATATAGAGTGGTATAAAAAAGTTATGACAATTTAATGTATACACAATGCAATAAGTGGCGCCTCCTACAATTTACAACAAAACAGTGAGCTGATTTCGGTTTCTCATCTCAGAAGGCCCCTCAGCAGCGAATCTTGTACAAATAGTACAATTACTTAAGAAAAACTAAAATAAAAGTATAACTTTGACACCCTGTATCTCAAAAATTACGAATTTTTAGACTAAGATAAGTTAGGCTAAATGGTCATCTTTTCATTCCAGAAATCCACAGTAACTCTATGTACACGGGATACTGGGACACCCTGTATATATATATATATATATATATATATATATATATATATATATATATATATATATATATATATATATATATATATATATATATATATATATATATATATATATATATATATATATATATATATATATATATATATGGTGGATATTCTTTATTACTATGCAGAACATATATATATATATATATATATATATATATATATATATATATATATGCATATATATAAATATATATATATATATATATATATATATATATATATATATATATATATATACTCGTATATATATGCATATATATATATATATATATATATATATATATATATATATATATATATGCATATATATATATATATATATATATATATATATATATATATGCATATATATATATATATATATATATATATATATATATATATATATATATATATATATGCATATATATATATATATATATATATATATATATATATATATATATATATATGCATATATATATATATATATATATATATATACATATATATATATATATATATGCATATATATATATATATATATATATATATATATATATATGTATATATATATATATATATATATATATATATATATATATATATATATATATATATATATATATATATATATATATTGTTGCATGCATAGCAAAGAGAAATTCTTCAAAACTGGGGCTATTGTTTCGAACTAGAAAGACTCCCCAACAATTGTTAATGCTGTACAAAGCTCGAATTCGACCAATAATGGAATACTGCTCCTATATTAGGCGTTCTGCTCCCAAACATACACTATATTTGTTGAACTCTAGTCCGAAGTATGCGGCTAATTGGAAATCCAGAACTCCCCAACAACCTTGATTCCTTGGAACATCGATAGATGTAGCCGGTTTAATTCTCTCTAGAGCGGTGCGTGCCAGGGCTACACAACGTATCCGTATGAGGTTCAGTTTGCCACTCCTCGTACAACCTTCTTCAAGCAGTTTTTTTTATGTATCCCTTTGTAATGATTTGCTCAGGACTGTGTTTCCCACCATGTAGAATTTACAGCGACTCAAGACCCATGTGAACTGCTATTTCCGCACACGTAACGCTTCTGTAGGCCGTAGGAAAAGCTGGTGGACATTCTTTATTACTATGCAGAACTATATATGCTAAGTACTATAGTAAAGAATACTTTTGTATTTCTGGGTAAGTAGTAAGTAATCACCTGGGATGTGACTGCTTATTTTCCCATGTTAATAAACATAAAACTATTATATTTCAAAAACAGTTTGAAAAGGAGCTGTATTCTACGGCTGTGATATAGTATACTGTGTAACAAGTATTGAAAATAGAGTTTTGACTAGGCATGGTATAAGTTAGAAAGGTACTTATTATATGTATTGAACAGTATACTACTTTATCAAATGTATAGAATACAACAAAAAGTATGTAAATATATAAAGAAACTTATGAACTCAGTGTACAAAATCCTTAACGCCCACGAAAAATGATTATTGCGGATTTTATACGCGTTAGGTAAAACATATAATAATAGTAAGTCTGTTCCTCAATTGATGTAAAAACTGTTCTAGAAGGTACGAATTATGCTTTGGTAGACTGAAACGTAACAACATAAAAGATCAGCATAGTTATGAAAGAACTGGGTTGCAGTTTTAACTTAACACCTTCTATAGATTACCTTGCTTGAGGTTATTTGCAAAAGAAATTCTTACCTTATTAAATTGATCAAAATCATTGCCACAAAGTAATTGAAGAAAATTAACACATGTATCTATAAAAGGACTTTCAACATTACATAAGGCGTTACTCAATGTTGATATTAAGGGAGTATATGCTATTCCATTCACATTGATTGCTTTCAATATAAGCTGAAAATAAATTACGTATATATATATATATATATATATATATATATATATATATATATATATATATATATATATATATAATAAAAACATAAAGAAGGCTCCTAGACTAGATATCAGGAATGAGGCACTTAATAACATAGCAGATAAAACAATAAAAGATGTTAATAACTTAACTAAAACTAACTAAAATGGAAGACCTTACCGGTAATCTTAGTTCATAATACGGGATTGGATGGATTGCTAGTAGGTAGCTACCGCCTAATTAACCATTTATCCAATTTTAGCAAAAATAATATTGTTCAAATATAAACGAATTCGTTAGAGAAACGCACATTTTACCAGAAAATTTGAATTTAAGTTGAATCTCTGTACCATTCTTCCGACTATTAAAATAATCTCTAATATTCTGATGAACTTTAACAGAATATTTAATACAGGGGCAGTTTTTTTTGATATTAGTAGGGTCTTAAATAAGGTTTGGCATAATCGACTTTGCATTAAACTAATCAGAATGATAATGTCCAACTTCTATATCGAACTTATAATATTTTTGGAGTATGGAAAATTTATAATCTCTATTGAAAACATTAACTGTAGTGATAGGTTGATACGTGCTGGTTTGTCACAGAGTTCTGGTTGGTGCACAATTTATTTAACATTTTTACTTCAGACATTCCAAAGATTTACCAAAAGAAGCGAAACCAAAACTATATATGTATATCTATTTGACAATGATGTAGCTACTACAGCAGCAACAAAATAGTAGATCGAAAACTCAAAGATTAAATTAAATTCTAACAAAATAAAAGCTATTTTGTCAGTACAGCTACCCCCGAACCACCTCTACTAAAATGAAGGATTTATAGGCAAAAATCGACTGACAATTATATCAACTGGACGCTATTTGTTCGCTATACAAATTAGATACTAAAACCAAAATCAATCTTTATAAAATTTTTATAAGGTACGTTTTAACTTGTAGTGCTCCGTCATTGTGCCTTATCAGCCAACCAAACTTAATAAACGACAAATTTTATAAAAGAAAGTTCTAAAAATAATCCTTAACGCTCCGAGATTCACGTCAAAAAGAGTAATCTCTAGGAACAATAATATGGAAACGCTCATCGGATGTTTGAACAAAATTCTCTCTGAATATTTTCAAAAGTTTACTAATATACGTCTCTCACACACATCCAGTCAACTGTAAATAGCAAATACCAAAAGGTTAGATAATTAGAAATTTATAAAATATAGAATAAGCATTTAATCTGCATTCTTTTATTCTGCTTCTTTTCTTTTTCACCTATCACATTCGACTGACGAACAAAGCATGATTTTATATATATTATAAGTTTCAGGTGTTCTTAGACTAATCACGAGTGTATAACCTTTCATAAGTTCTCTGGTATATAAAAATGTTATTCACTGTACAGATAAAAGTATAAAAACATAAGCATAGCAAGGATCTAAGATAACACAGCCCCACAAAAAAAAGTGGGGTATACTTTTGATGCGATATATCAGATCCGTAGTATTTTTGCCCGCTGATCACGAATCTGACATCAGAATATCGCCATCACATCTCAATTTTTTTCTAACCTCAAAAAATAGGTAAAAATTAGTAAAAATTAAGAAAAATATACTCCTAAAAAATTGATTCCAGCTTTTTCATGAATCCAAAGATGTATTAATATGTATTCGGACACGCTAAGCTAATATTCATCGGTTGGATTGAGCCATACAGTTCTGTTTTCTTTCTAACCTCAATAGATCAGACAGATATAGTGCTTCTCGAATGCAAAAACGAATTCAAATTAAAATTCAACCGATCCTTACCAAATTTGGTACACGGGGATTTTTTGGGTCGCTGATCACGAATCTGAGGTTGGATTTGCAAAATTCAAGATGGCAGATGTTTTCGCGCCATTTTGAAAGCCGAGAAAATTCACCGGTCGATTTTTATTCTTCTACCTGCATCCAGGGCACCTCCACGTGGTGACGGTGGGCAACGGTGTTACTCCACTAGTCGGCAGAGTCCCTGGATAACGGCTTAGATGCCGTCATGGCAGGTAGAAGAAAGAGAATTACGATGCAGGGACTATCGGCGGTTGGTCAGGGTGGGAAAGTGGGCCCGCAGCCGTCGTCATCCAGCGACCGTAGCTCTTCATGTGTGGGTGACTTGGCTCATGTAGAGGATAATGCTACAAGAAAACGGTCTCACGGTACAAGGACTTTTCATAAGTGCGATAAAAACAGTGATTAATTTTGTTATATTTGCTGTCAACACGTATTGAGTAAAATGGGGTCACCGATAACGGATAAGATTAAAACCTTATATAAGGATTGTTTTAACATTGAAATACAGCACCAGGATACAGATTGGGTTCCCCACATCATTTGCAGTTCTTGCAAAATAATGTTGTACATCAATAAGAAGGCGATTAAATATTCCAGACCAGCAATATGGAATAGACCATACAGTGAAAATGATTGCTACTTTTGTATGAATGTTGTATCTAGGCATATCTAGGCACACCCCAAAAAACCCCCGTGTACCAAATTTGGTAAGAATCGGTTGAATTTTAATTTGAATTCGTTTTTGCATTCGAGAAGCACTATATCTGTCTGATTTATTGAGGTTAGAAAGAAAACAGAACTGTATAGCTTAATCCCACCGATGAATATTAGCTTAGCGTGTCCGAATACATATTAATACATCTTTGGATTCATGAAAAAGCTTGAATCAATTTTTTAGGAGTATATTTTTCTTAATTTTTACTAATTTTTACCTATTTTCTGAGGTTAGAAAAAAATTGAGATGTGATGGCGATATTCTAATGTCAGATTCGTGATCAGCGGGCAAAAATACTACGGATCTGATATATCGCATCAAAAGTATACCCCACTTTTTTTTTGTGGAGCTGTGTAATTATTGTGGGAGATTTTAACATAAATTTTTTAAGATGGGTTAATAATAGTCTATCCACCTATTTGATTAGCATTAGGCTTATACAAGTGATAAAAGATACTAGCTTTACTAGAGATAGAACCTTGATAGACAATCTGTTTTGCAATTTTTCTGATGATATAAAAGTTTACGTTGTAGAAAGTTTTCTTAGCCATCACAAACAAGTTTGTGTCCGAATCCTAGATATTGATTTTTGAAAACTTATTTGTGGTGTGTTTTTTTTTGAAGTCGTCATGATCATTTTATACCTCGGTAGAAAAAAAAATTATGTTAAAAGCAATCACGGTACTGAATAATGATTACGCAGGTCCGACTTGCTCTTGCCCGTTTTTAGTGTTCCGTACGGAACACTTATAAATCACTTCGATGTCCGTCCGTACGTCTGTCTGTCACACTCGATTTTCTCCGAAACTATTTGACATAGAAAGTTGAAATTTGGCAATAATATAGGAATTGATGGCCTCATCAGAGCCGTGTAGTTTTAAAAGTTAAATTTTGGTGTGTCAAATGAAAAAGTCTGAATTATCTGAAAATTTGTGTCACGCTTGTAGAGGAAATATTTTTGATGTTCAATAAAGCCTTTTTCATACCTGCACTAGTTCCATGTATTTAACCATTAATAGTATTAAAGGGCTAGTTACACCATCCATATAAGCGAGTGGACTGAGTAAAACCATTAAGTTTATTTTATCATTATATTCAGGTCTAGATGATGCCAGCACCAATGAATCGGTCGTGCCTTCGGAATGTCCAATTGTAGTTATTTTCTCCACTTTAGTCGCATTTAGTATGTAGTCTATACTGGCTGCAAGATCATAATAACCTTTTTCATGCCAACTAAAGTCCCAAAAAGCAGGGTCTGAACTATTTAATGTTTTGTGTTTCATTGAGGGCTGGGTTCCCCTCGTGCTTATTAGCCATACATCATAACCTTAAAATAACATAACAGGTTTTGAGTTTATTTAATAACTTGAAGTGTTCACAGAAACTATTTCAACATATTTTACACTGCGTAAATGGAGCTGACAATTTTAGGAATTTGCAAAAAATTCTGTGTTCTTCTGAAGGCTGTCAACATTAAACCGTTGCAGTAATATTGCATTGTCTATCGCCCTCCTCCATCTTATTTTAAAGAAAGATATTTAAAAAAAACAATTTGCCCTTGTTCCTATGCTAAAATATATTTACTATGAATTGGTGACCATATCAAGGAACCAGATTCCCATTTGCTTTTCACCAAGAATGTAAATAAGGTCTTAAGTATAGTTGCATTCCTAAACGACTTACAATTTCTTAAAATATAATACTAAAACTTAGCTTAGAGTCAAATAGAATCTCTCAAATTACATCTATTTTCTACCTTAATTAACATCGATCAATTAACATAATATTCATATAGCAAAAGACACATTAGTAGTAAATACCACTGAGCACTTACTATCATTGAGCATCAGTTTATTGATAAATATTTTGTATTCTTTTCAATCCTCATATCTGTCCACCGGCAAGTATAGCTTTAAGTCATCGGCAAATATTTGATAATTGATATCTATAACTTCAAAGGTATCGTTTATAAATATTCAAAAAGTAGTGGTACCAGGTATCTTGAGGCACCCCAGATAAGGCTCTAAAGGAGATACGTATCCATTATTTTAAACATAATGAGACCCCTGTATTACATATGACTGGACAAAGTACACAATTTTGTCAGACCAACCGAATGCTCTGAGGTTGATTAGAACGATCTTGTTTTTTTTTCTCAAAAGCTTTAGAGCAGTCCATTAAAACCATGCTAAATTGGTGGTAGTTGACTGTCCCCTTAAAAAGCCGTGATGTTTTAGAGTTAGAAGTGGTTCAATTCTACTTATTAAAAAGTCATATAATAACATCCCAACTAATTTGGGATTTACATGTCAGACTTACCCCCCCTTTAAATACTGGATATATTTTACTGACCTTTTAGCATTTATGCTAAAAAAAGGGGAAATACCGTCCGGGCCCCTTTGCATCTTAGGTTTTAACTTTTTTGCTACATTTACTAAATTTGCCTCTGTAAATTCCGGCATGTTCATTATATTATTAGTTTACAAAAAGTTCTTTTTTCTCACATTTGATCAATGTGGTTTCAAGTTTGGCTGACGGGCCCAAGCCAAGTCAGCACAAACGCTATTACCATTGTGTATTAAGGAATGACCTAACAATGTTACATGTTTTCAAAATCACTGACTTCTGAATGTTTCTGTATATGTTTGTGTTGAGTCCTAACTGTACTAAGTGTGATGTGATTGTTATTGGTGCAAGGCCTGTAGCTGATGTGATGAGGGTAACAATGATATCTTTCTCTTGTTTCCATAGCCTTTTTATTTCTGTTACAAGGTTTGCGTATTTGGATTTTTCTGTGTATTTCGTTTGGATGTTTGTGTCGTTGGGGATAGCTATGTTGATTAGACAGGTGAATTTTCCTTTTTTGCAGTGAAGAGTAATATTGGCGGAGACTGTTTTATCTGTATGGATACTGATGTCCCAGTAGAGCTTGTAATCTTTATTTATTATTATTATTATACAAAGTTCTTCTTTCTCACATTTGGTTAATGTGACTCCATGTTGGGCTAACGGGCCCAAGCCAAGTCAGCACAAATATTATTACCATTGTGTATTAAGGGATGACCTGACAATGTTACATGTTTTCAAAATCACTGACTTCTGAATGTTTCTGTGTATTTTTGTGTTGAGTCCTAATTGTACTAAGTGTGGTTTGAATGTTATTGGTGTAAGGCCCGTGGCTGATATAATGAGGGGGACAATGATGACTTTTTTTTGTTTCCATAGCCTTTTTATTTCCGTTGCAAGATCTGTGTATTTAGAAATTTTTTCTGTTTATTTCGTTTGGACGTTTGTGTCGTTGGGGACAGCTATGTCAATTAGATAGGTGACCTTTCCTTTTTTGTAGTGAAAAGTAATATCGGATCTATTTGCGGAGACTGTTTTAACTGTATGGTTACTGATACTCCAGAAGAGTTTGTAATCTTTATTTTCAAGTATGGATGTTGATGTATATTTGTAGTAGGAATCTGTGTTTTCTATGAGTTTGTATGTTGTGGCTAGGGCTTGGTGAACTACTTTTACCGCTGAGTCATGTCTGGCTGTGTATTCCGTTTTGCCTAATATTTTACATCCGCTTGTTATGTGTTTGATTGTTTCTTTCTGCTGGTGGCACTTCCTGCATCTGTCTTCTGTAATAGTTGGGTCTTTGATGATATGCTTTTGGTACTTTCTGTTTCAGGGAATAGCTGCCCATCCTGTAACCAGGTGTATGATTGTTTTTATTTATGACGACTTGTTCTATGTGGTATCCGTGTTTTCATTGAAGTGTTTTTTCTGACCACGTTTTCATCATTTCCTGTTGTAATTAGGTGTGTTTGTGTGTGTCTGCTGGGTGGTCTGCCCGGGATAAGTTGAGAGGTGTGTAGTTTTTGTCTGCTTTCACCGTTGCTGTATGGTTGGTGTGAAAGACGTTCCTAAGTGATTGTATTTGTTTTGTGTGTAGTGATCTGATGTCTATGATTTCTCTCCCTTCTGCCTTCCTCTCGATGGTAAGTCTTTCTTTGCATGCATTAGGATGTAATTTGTGAAGTGAATTGAGAACGTATAAGGATGTACATGTTTTCTATGTCTGTGTGTGACCATTTGATGAAACCAAATGAATATGGTAGTATAGGTATAGCGAACGTGTTGATGGCTTCAGTGAGATTCTTAGAGTTGAGTTTTGTTTGTAAAAGGTTCGTGAGTCTGTTTTTGAATTCGGTTCTAAGCTCTGTTTTGATGTGAGTGTGGTTGAGTTTGGTGCTTTGTTGGAAGCCTAGATATTTGTATGTTTCTTTGTCGAGCATGTTATCGAGTATTTCGTTGTTGATGGTTTCTGTCTTATGGTGGCCTTTCCATTGGCCTTTGTTGATGTGGGGCACTTTGCATTTACTTTTACCAAATTCCATATTGACATCTAAGGTGAATATTTGATTTTGAGGAGTTCTTTCAGCTGTGTTTTTGTGGCAGTGTAGAGTTTTATATAGGAGATGGTTTATTTTATGTTTGTTCACTTTTTGGTGGTTGATGTTGAAGCGATAGTGTATCTGAGAGTGGATTGAGACAGAAGCAAAACCGTAGAGCGCTGGGCAAGTCTCCCTGAAATAGAAACTGTCTGACGTACAGTTTGGATGCGTTTGCTTTGTGTTTTTAGGTGGATTTTGGTTTTCCACGTTTTCATATTTTGTGAGAGAAATTGCTTGAGGTTTTGGTTGATTTTGTGGATGTTTAGGGCTCTGATTAACCAGCTATGCGGTAGGGAGTCGAAGGCTGTTTTATAGTCTATGTAATAGTTTTGAAGATTTCTGTGTTCTTTTCTGATTTGTTCCATGATCACGCTATCTGTGATTAGCTGCTCTTTGTATCTTGGGCTATTTTTCCTGCACCTCTTCTGCTCTTCTGTGAGAATATTGCTGTCTATTAGGTATTGTTCTATTTTCTTGGAAATTGTGGCTGTGATGATCTTGTATAGGGCTGGAAGGGAGGTGATAGGTAGGTAGTTTGACGGGTTTGTAGAGTCTGAGTTGTTAGGTTCGACGTATGTTATTCCTTGTGTTAGTAAAGTGGGGAATGTGTATGATTGTAGAATGGCTTTGTTGATTTGGTGTGTGAGTGCTTCGTGTGTGGTTGTAAACTGTTTGTACCAGAAGTTTTATATATTGTCTATTCCAGTTGTGTGTGTGTTTGATTGTTTCTGTAATTTTTTGTGTAGTTAATGTGGAATTTTCTTGTTCTGTCACATGTTTATGTTTGTCTTCTTCGGCTCTGATCCAGAGGGTGTTGTTATTGTGTAGTTTGGGTGCTGACCAGATACTTTTCCAATAATTTTTGAGTTCTTGTTTGTTTGATGGTGCAGTCACTGCTGTCTTTTCGTTGTTATTAGTATTATTATCAATTTTTATATCCAAATGTCTAGTGCCAGATGAAACAGAATCATAAACATCAGCAAAATATTCCCGAAATGGTCACATAATAATCAAGGGAGTATCCACGACCCTATCGTCAAATCACGTAGTGGCAGGAACAGAACAAGTATTTTTCTTTTGTTATGTACACCTCCAGAAAGACTTGAGAGGATTTGCAATATCATTCTCGGTATCAGGATATATCGAAAACAAACAATCTTAATCATTACATCCACCTTCGTTCTTAATTCCTTAAATCTATTTAGAAAAACGACATAGCCAGATCTTTTCCATTTGTTGTGAACATTAAGGCTTATGTTTATATATCTTTATAATATCTTTATTGTCCCACAGATGATATTTTCTGTCACAGATTTCTTCAACATTCGTAAAGTCCAATTCACTTCATTCAGCACTGGCCTGATCAGGGTATAGAGAATTTTAAAATTATAAGGTTTTTCTGCAGTTTCATCTTTTACAAACCCTACACTACTTGTCGCAAAAAGGTGCAAAATAACCTCCAATAATGTATGATAGCTCTCTACACTATACAACTAACATTCGCTAAAATAAAGTTTAAGTATCTACGGTTCAAATTATAAATATAGCTATATTGAGAGAAAACATACCCATAAAATAAGATGACAATACATTTTTTTTTATGGGTCTAGCATACGTGCTACTGGAAAATCCCTAAAGCGCTACAGAAGTGACACGTGTGCGGAGAAAGCGATTTACGTTGTTCTTGAATCGCTGTAAATTGTACTTGGTGGGAAACACAGTCCTGGGCGCGAGGTGTATTTCTAGCATGCACCGCTCTGGAAGGAATTAAATGGACTACATCCATCGAACACTTTCCATGAAAATACTTGTAAAATAGCTTCAAGTCGCCAACCGTTCTTGGACATTCCAACGAATCAAGGCCGCCGGCCAGTTCCGGGTCTCCAATCAGGCGAACAGCTCTTCTCTGAATAGAATTCAACAAATGCAGTGTATGTTTGGGAGCAGAGCTCCAAACATGGTCCCAGTATTCCATAGTTGGTCGAATTTGAGCATTATTCAGAATTAACAGTTATTGTGAAGTGTAAAGCTTTGTGGTTCGAAATAATATTCCCAGCTTTCGAGAAGCTCTTTTTGCTATGCTTGCAACATGCTCATGCCAAGACATATTTGCTCCCAAATTAACGACCAACAAATTGAGTGACAATGATAGAGGAATGGAGTGCCCCAACATAACTATGTCGGGTTCAGCAACGTCAACCTTTTTAGAAAAAAACTGTCGCCTCAATCAAATAAGCCTCATGTACTCTCTCTCTGTGAAACCAAGGTCAGTTCATTGGCCAGCACAGTCAATATCTTTCTCCTGGGTACGACTTCTATACCCGATTTAGGCGTAACTTTGGAATCTGTCTCTTTCTCAGAAGCGACCTCTCTTGCCAACGAGAGGCGGCTCTGGAGCCCTGAAATTTTGATGTTATGTGGTTAAAAATAACGACTCAACAACCCCCCAGGTTCATCTGCATCCTCTATCCACCACCAAGTAATACTAACTTTAGAACACTTTTCGCTTCTCTTGTCGACACCATCGATCATTTGCAAATTAACTACCCAAATGCCGAAATTGCCATCCTGGGCTACTTTAATGTCCACAATATCAACTGGCTTAAGTATTCAAATACGACGAACAAGGTTGTGAAGCTGAATCATTCTCAATCAGTTGTGGCTTAACTCAGATTATTGACGAACCAATACGGATCCCTGATCGAGACGGGGATTTCGCCAGTCTTCTTGATTTGTTTTTAACCATCAATTCAGAGATTTACACGGTCACCCTAAACCCGCCGTTAAGTTCTTCCTACCATAAACTACTTTCGACATCGAGTATCCTACCATTCAGTGTCAGAGAGGCGCATAAACCATTCAAGATTTGGCACTACAAATCTGCTAAATGGGAAGAACTCATGGAATATTGTCGAATATTCCCTTGGTTAGACCTTTGTTGTCGATCCGACGACTTATTTGACTGCGCCAAGGAGGTTTCCGATGTTGTTTTGGCTGGTATGGAAGCTTACATCCCTTTTTCGAAGAAATGCCCTTCCAACGGCAAGTCTTGGTTTGACCGAAAATGCAAAGAAGCTAGCGCCATAAATCGTAGCAATTTTGTTCGTGCCCGGAACAGATGCAAAGAACTTATCGACGAAGCCAAGAAGGCACAGAATCAACGAATTAGAAACAAACTTCTCGCTTGTCCCAATAATTCCAGGTCCTTTTGGTCAGTCGCTAAGGCGCAATTTTACCAAATCCACCATACCACCACTCACACGGCCAGATAATTCTATTGCAAAAACACCTGTTGAGAAAGCGAACTTGTTGGCTGAGCCCTTTGCGTCCCATTCTACTGCCGATTTCCAAGGAAAAACACCACCTACTATTCCCATAGTGCGGTCAAGGTTGCCCGATATTGTCTTCAGACGGCGTATCATAAAACATATTTTAATGAAGCTAGACACTAAAAAAGCTTTTGGCGTTTACGAAATACCTGCCATAGTACTCAAAAACTGTGCGAGAAACTAACACCATCTTTCTGTAAACTAACTGTGGACTATTTCCTTCCTGCTGGAAATGTGCCACAGTTCAGCCGATACATAAAAAAGGCAAGAAGACTTTGCCAACAAACTACCGACCAGTCGCACTGCTTTCAATAATATCGAAAGTCATGGAAAAGGCTACCGATCAGCATCTTCTAAAATATGTTGGAGGATTCAACATTATTAGCGACCATCGATATGGCTTTCGTAAAAATAGATCAACAGGAGATCTTCTGACTTATGTAACACATATTTGGAACAACGCAATTGAACACTTTGGAGAATCTCGAGCGGTCGCTCTTGACATATCCAAGGCATTCGACCGTGTTTGGCACGATGGGCTGTTGGCTAAGCTACGTTCCTATGGTGTGTCTGAAAAGTTCTGTTTGTGGCTCTCATGTTTCCTCAGAGAGCGAGTGGCAGTCGACGGATTTCTTTCTAACACCTTCACTAGCAACGCTGGTGTACCCCAAGGCTCCATACTGTCTCCTACTCTCTTTCTCATTTATATTAACGATCTGCTGGAAAAGACCGAGAATCTAATCTACAGCTTTGCAGATGACAGTACACTTATCTCTTCATTCACTTTGAACGCTCGGACATCGGCTACTCAGACGAATATCCGCAGACAGCAGGAAGTCATTCAACTTAACAAAGACCTGGAAGAAATTCTATCTTGGGGTGACAGTAGCCAAGTGGAATTTAATTAACGCTACAAAAGCCCAGCCGGCAGTTTTTTCTAAAAATGTTAACGTTGCTGAATCCGACATAGTTATGTCGGGGCACTCCATTCTTCTAACATCGTCACTCTATTTGTTTGGGCGTTAATTTCGGAGCAAATATGTCCTGGCATGAACATGTTGCAGGCATAACAAGGAGAGCGTCTCAAAAATTGGGAATATTATTTCGAACCAGAAAGCTGTACACTCCACAACAACTGTTAATTCTTTACAAAGCTCAAATTCGACCAACTATGGAATACTGCTCCCATGTTTGGAGCTCCGCCCCATACGCTGCATTTGTTCGATTCTATTCAGAGAAGAGCTGTTCGTCTGATTGGAGACCCGAAACTGACCGACGGCCTTGATTCGCTGGAACATCGAAGAACGGTTGGCGACTTGAGCCTATTCTACAAGTATTTTTATGGAACGTGTTCAAAGGATGTGGCCCGCTTAATTCCTCCCAGAGCGGTGCATGTTAGAAGTACACGTCGCGCGCTAATACTTCACATCCGTATGAGGTTCAGCTTGTTACTCCTCGTACAACGCTTTTCAAGCAGTCTTTCATATGCAAAACATCATCCCTTTGGAATAATTTGCCCAGGACTGTGTTTCCTACCGAGTACAATTTACAGCGATTCAAGAACAACGTGAATCGCTTTCACCGCATCCGTGTCGCTCCTGTAGCGCTTTAGGGACTTCCCTGTAGCACGTGTGCTAGACCCATAAAAAAAATAATAAAAAAATGGCCTAAAATAAAGTTGTGCTCATAATAATACACCCACTTTAAACGGTAGTACGATTGATTTGATAAAGACAGAAGTGAAAAATGTAACCGTTGAAAACTGGAGAAACTGTATTCGAAATGTCAAAAAAATTGAAAACTCATATAGATGTATGTACATAAATATAAATAGTTTAGAACCTCTAAAAAAACTTATTATTGATTTGCAAGATAGTAGCGATAGCGAAATTAATCTAGATATTAATTAATATTGTAACAAATGTACGCGAGGACACAGTACAATATTTTAATATATTTGTGTAATTACTGTATTGTGTATTATTCAGTACATAAAACATTAAAATTC
Source organism: Pachyrhynchus sulphureomaculatus (assembly GCA_019049505.1). Classification (NCBI taxonomy): domain Eukaryota; kingdom Metazoa; phylum Arthropoda; class Insecta; order Coleoptera; family Curculionidae; genus Pachyrhynchus; species Pachyrhynchus sulphureomaculatus. The sequence goes on from CM032448.1 coordinate 53,343,123, forward strand.
AACTATCTTATCACAATAAAATTTTAAACCCAACAATTATACAATCAGGTATAGTGCGGCCCTGCAAGATGACAAGGCATCGTCATTAAGCAGCCATAAATTAATCACTTTCGAATCTTGTTGAATTTTAAATGAGTATAGGTAGCTAAGTCACTTTCTTAGATCGTGAAAAATACTATACCAGTTGAAGTAATCGATACTTAGCATTTCGCATTATTTGACCTAGATATTGTAATTTTCGTTTATGAACAGTATGCACGCATTCTGTTATTTCTTGTATTTATTGAAGGACGGTCTTATTGGTCACCCTATCTATACAAAACACGCGACACGTACTTCTATATGTTTACATTTCGATGGCCTCTATTTTTCTCATAACTTCTTGATTCAATTCCAAGTCCCCGGCCTATAAAACAACACTGAAAAGAAAACGCATTGCAACAGCCTTGTTCTTATTTTAATGTGTATTTGTGGCGCACATAATATTTGTTTCATGCTGACAACGGCTGTGCGGGCTGTTTCTATACGACATTTGACTTCTTGGTGTCACTTCGATTATTTAACATCTATCCAGGGTAGCGAAATTGAGATACCTTTTCTATAATTCTGTTGTTAAGTTGTAAAGCCAACTGGGGGATGAATTGGTCTCAAGGTATTAACATTGACTTGGTTTTTTTGTATTTATTAGGAGCCCATATTCCTCACTAATTGTCACTACGTCATTCAGCATCTCTTGAAGTTCTAGTCCTGACGTTGCCAACAATATTGTGTTAGCGTGTATATATGTATGAATCTATATATATATATATATATATATATATATATATATATATATATATATATATATATATATATATTGCATACTGGTTGGTAGTGGTACTACTACATAAGTAATTTATCCATCCCGGTATTTTGTATGGAAGAAATTAGAATCGTCAAAAAATGGCAAGAAAAACTAAAAAAACGATACATTTTTGGTGATATTACCTGTATCAGCCAATAGTAATGCTAATGAACTATCAGGACCAATGTAAACCCAATCCATAGATGAACACGCTAGACCATGTATGAAGAACACGACAGGTTTAGTTGTTTCAGCTGTTTCCGCATCACGTCCATGTGGAATTCGATGCAATGTAAGATAAAAGCCATCTTCAGTTGGGACTTCATGAAATTCAAGAGGATAATGATATTTCTCCAAAAACTGGGACTAAAAAGTATTAAAAATAATTAGAAACAAAATTCTTAGCGTTAAAATATTTTTAAATCATTATAATATTTCATTAAGAACTTGAGGTCTCAGAGACTTTATTTTACGAAAATCGATAACGTGATTTCTCGCATTAGATAATAACTTGATCAATACACTACAAATGAATATTTTAAATGCTAGGTACTTTATGGTAAGAAATTTAGAGCAAAGTATAAGCAGAGGAAGGGCATTAAAGATAACTACAACTGAAATTTGTGATTTCTCTCTTTAAGAGGCGTAGAGTAGTAAATGATACTTTAGTATGTAAAACCACAATGGGGTGGTACACTAAAATTTTGCGTATTATTTACTATTTTGTATTGGGTCTGCCTTACTTTTCCTCCATTCGGGTAGATTTACCCTATAATAAGGTAAATTGTTGGGTCTGTTCATTGTCGACCCATTGTTAACCGAGGCAGTAATGTAATCATAGGCGTGTATATAAGATGGCAATAGGAACATAAAAATATGTTTTAATTTAGTTATATTTTATTATAACTAAAAATAAAATATGGTAACTAATAATTAACTCTGAGGAAAAAATAAAATACGAATAGGAAAATAATTAGGTGTATGAGGTTGCTGGCTATTCACACGCTACTTGCTATTAAAATAAGCGATTCCATATCAGACTCAGGAGAAGAACTTTGATCAACATTAACAATTATCGGATCAATTATTTGGTCAATAATGTTATCCAATTCCCACATTTTCTTTTCTTCTTCGATAACGTGATTTTCATATCATTTATTATAACCCACATCATACCCTATAGATTAAGCGAAATTACCTGTCCCCACTCTTATTGTCCATTATTTATGTTTATTTACTATATATTATCACAATTTCTTAGAAACCCATATCATCCCCAATAGGATAAATTAAATTACCTAACTCCAGGTATAAGGTATGCTTATTATTTCTACATAGTAATTAAATAAAAGTAATGAAGGTGAAAGTAGCAATCTGATAGTAGGTATGGAATTTGTCATATTGGGTGATTTATTAATTAACGTCTTTTAAAGATAAGGTATAAGATCTAATGTATTTTCACGTTTTTCTTAGTCAATAATGTATAGCAGTTATAACATTTTAGCTACCTAATAGCCAATAAATCTATATAGCTCATTCTAGAATCTAGTAATAAAAGTGTAAAACAAAAATTTACTACCTGTATATTTGTTTAATTCTAAACAAATAAAATAAAGTCTAGGTATGGTAGATCCCAAAATATAAAATCCTGCCTTTGTGCTTCTTCAATGGGGCAATAAACGACCCTATTATGGTTTTGTGCATAATTGCCAGGTATTACGATAAACATATTTTTATTTTACCTGCTTTGTATACCGCCCTCACTTGCACCTGCAGTCATATTGGATCTATTTTTACCTATATATTTACTACCTGGCAACCCGGTTTGGAGCCCTTTAAGTATTTGATAATATAGGCCTAATAACCACAGGTCCCCATTATGATTCAAAAGATATCTTTATTTTTAGTTTTACTTACAACCTACAACCTAACGGTTCTATTTTAATTATGTGGCGTCCGTAAGAAAATTTCAATAGTGGCTATCGCAAGAGAAAACATTTATCACTTGACGCTTAACAAATATTGAAAAAAATTTGGTAAAAAGAAATTTCAATAAACAAAGTGTTTTGCAAGAAACCAGTGAACTAACAAAAATCCCAATTTTTACGATTAAGGGTATTGTAGGAAAACCACCATTCAGGAACAGGGAAAAACGGAAAGATTTTCAAATGCATCATGTAGACGATTGTAAAAAAGACGTCATCAGAAGAAAAGAATATTCTATGTACGAAGAGCAGTTGGTGCCGACACTAGACAAAATAAAATTAAGACTGGTGCAGGAAGGGACCAAAATACATTGTGGCCGATCAACCAAACACACAGTTATTTACTCTAATTTACCTTCAGCCATGAGGCCAGTTCCTCATAGTGAAAACTTGCCTATACCAGTTGCATCTGCGTCCGTTGAGATTGACGATACACAATCCTCCATTTCAAGCCAATGTGTTGATGAGGACGATGACTCTGAGTTTGAAGAAATTCTAACCAAGCCACACTTGATAACTCAAGGAGACCTAAACGATTTGGTTCGCGATTTAAATTTATCAAAAAAGCAGTCAGAACTATTAGGATCTCGATTAAAAGGATGGAGTTTGCTACATCATGAAACTAAAATCAGCTATTTTTGAAATCGTGATCAACACTTCAGATCATACTTTTCTCAAGCCGGGGCTTGGTGTTTTGTAATGATATAAATGGGATTATGAAGATTTTGAAAATCGATTTTGATCCCTCTCAGTGCCGTTTATTCATTGACTCTTCTAAAACAAGTCTAAAAGCAGTGTTACTGCTTAACGGAAATATACTTCCTTCTGAACCTCTGGCCCATGCTGCTATATGAAAAAAACTTATGAAAACATGAAATTATTACTTGAAAAAATCAAGTACGGTACATATTTTTTCAAAATCTGTGGCGATTTAAAAGTTGTTGCCCCATTACTCGGACTTCAGCTGGGTTATACTAAATTCTGCTGCTTTTTATGGGACTGGGACAGTCGAGGCAGAACAAACCACTATCATAAAAAAATATGGCCTACGCGTGCATCCTTAATTCCTGGACAAAAAAATGTGAAGTATTTACCCATTGTAGAGCCATCTGAAGTACTTCTTCCACCATTGCATATCAAATTAGGCCTGATCAAAAATTTTGTAAAGGCAATGGATCGCAATGGGAGTGGATTTTTTGTATCTAAAAGAAAAATTCCCCAAAATAAGTGATGCAAAGATAAAAGAGGGTATTTTCGTAAGACCTCAAATCAGGGAGTTAATAAAAGATCCGGTATTCGAAGAAAAATTGAGCAGACATCATTTAAGAATTTTGTTGCAAATTTTTTGGGTAATAAGAGTGGTTAGCGAGCTATTGTTGGCTTATCAAGCATTGGGTTGCAACATGTCACTCAAGATTCATTTTTAGACTCACACCTGGATTTTTTTCCTCGGAATTTCGGGGCTGTGAGCGATAAGCACGGAAAAAGGTTCCATCAGGACATTTCTAAGATGGAAAAACGTTACCAGGGCAAATGGAACCCAAATATGTTGGCAGGATCTAAATTTGCTAGAAAATCTTAGATCGTAAATTCACAATAAAACTTTGTTACATTTTTGGTTTAGGAGGTCATTGTTTTTTGAAATATTTTAATTACTTAAGAGAATTAAATTCTTGGCTAACAGATTTTTTTTAATGTGTGTTTTTACTGCTAACCACCTATTAAAGTAAAAAATATCATAAAAGTTCACGTGGCACGACAAAGTTACAATTTTGTTTACCAGTGTTATCAAACGTAATGCACTCCTAGTAATTTTCGCTTCATCTACATTTTATGGAGAATATTCCAGAATTTTTCAACATTTTTTGATCAGTACTTTTTGAAATAGGGCCAGCGTCTTTTATTTTTTTTTTACATATTACAGGGGGAATTTGCGCGAATATAACATCATATATATTTTTAAACTCGCGTTTTCACACACGTGTTTTGACACCCCATTCGATGACCTGGTAAATTTCACCCCCCAAAACTAAATCGTTAAGTCAAAATTTAACTTTCAAAACTATACGGCTCTGATAGGGCCATCAATTCCTATATTAGTACCAAATTTCAGCTTTCTATGTCAAATAAATCCGGAGAAAGTAGGGTGTGACAAATAGACGGACACAGAAGGGATCCCATAAGTGCTCCGTACAGAACACTAAAATTATTTTATTTTTGTTTGAATCTGTGAAAGATCAATTTTCTACAAATTTTCACAGTCTCTAAAGTCGTAATGCCGTTATTGTTACTTCAGTGTTTTTATAAAAGCAAAATATACCCAATGAATTCATTTATACCTATACCAGCTAATAAGTAAACGAAGCGGCCACATGTAAGGAACTGTGGTTGTTAAGAATGTCTCTGGAGCCGTACGCGTTGTCTTTTTCTGCTCTTCAATTATATTTTGGCAATGATTTGTTCATATTATGTATATTGATTTAGGTGCTTGTTTTAAATTTAGTTCTGCTGGAAAAAGCGCTCACAAAAACCAGCTCGATGATGGCAATCGTTAATACGCGTTTCACTCTTCGAATTCTATAGTGGGATTCCGTGCACTATATAATTCTGTTAATTGACTGTTTTCCATCCATTGGTACTTTGCGTATGCTTAAAATTCCTTCATTTTCATAAAAGTTCTACTTCTGGCCAGATAATGAGATATATACTACGTTCGCACGGAAATCCTAGTCAGAAGTTTCTTTGATGTGGTTATTTGTATTAATTATGTTAATAATAATTACCAAAAAATAGCTAGAAAATTAGAATAAAATTTATTGTTATCAACGTGAGATTTAGAAAGATATCCAACAATTTTCGAAGATAATCGACGAGGATATAGAGTGGCTTTTATATCTCTTATAAAAAAATATATTTCTCTAGTAAAAAGAGACCGATAAAATACTACTTGATATCGAGACTCTCAATCACGAGACTCTCGGTGAGTAGGTGATATTAAATTATAGAGTCTGCGCTAGCATAACACAATTTCCTTATTAATTGAAAACAATTCATAACATAGTTTATGTTACGGGAAAAATACTTTCAATATAGAATAATTTTAAAACTGCCCTTAAAATTTTTGTACAGAGACAATTTTTTTAATGAACTGAAAAAATAAATAAGGTTATTAAAGCTTATGATAATAAGACTTTACGGCTATTCCAGCCTGTAATTTTAATAGTTATTCTATTTCTTCAGTGCCCTAAAATACATAATGTAAGAACTGTAGAACAGGTTGAACACTATCTAACAAAATAGATAAAAACTTACTAGCCAAAATATTAATAAACAATATCAGGAAATACTATCTACAGTACTTAAGGTTTAAGGTAATAACTAGCATATATTTGAAATGCGACAGATCTCTGTTGATCAAAAACAGAAGATTATGTAGAAAAAATAATATTTGAAGGAAGGAATCTGGAACTTTTCAAAACGGCAATTTTACAACCAAATATGTTTTACTACCGTTTCTACATTTTGTATAATTAAACAATAGTTAACAACATACTTAAGCAATATAAAGCAAGTTAAAACGTACATATTTTAAAGCATTGAACTGAAGCAATAGCATAACTGATATATGTTAACTTAATTGCTTCTGGTCATTACTTTTATTATATATCCTAGTACCCCTGTACTGGTGACCCTAATACTTAGTGTTAATTATTGTATAATAATGAATGGGTCAAAAATGTAAATGCTCAAAATTTCAATGTATTTTCTTATCTAATGTTATATTTCTATTTAAAAAAATTATAACCGGTCAAGTGCAAGTTGAACTTGCACAATTAGTTTTCCGTACACTGACTGCTTTTAAAATAAAAAATTTTGTTACGGTGATATAAAATGATCAGTGACTTCACAAAACACACCCCAAATGAGTTTTCAACAAAGTTTGTTTCCAATCTTTACTGAAAACTGATGACCTTGAAATTTTTGTTTTTTTTTATGTACCAGATAAATTATTTAAGGTAATGCACTCGTGTTAATTTTCGTTCAATCTACACCCCGTGGAGAATATTCCGGAATTTTTTCAAAATTCTTCGCAATTTTTTAAAAATAATACAGAGAAAAGTGTGCGCAAGTATTACATTATATATATATATATATATATATATATATATATATATATATATATATATATATATTTTACTTGTATTTTTACAAGCTTTCATTTGACACCACACTCGATGACCTAGTAAAAAAAATTTTTCTTCACTTCCGATTTCACCCCCCAAAACTAACCCCTTAAGTCAAAATTTAACTTTCAAAACTACACGGCTCTGATGACGCCATCAATTCCTATATTAATTTCAACCTTCTATGTCAAATAGTTTCGGAGAAAATTGGGTGTGACTGACAGACAGACAGATAGACGGACAGACAGGCAGACACCGAAGTCATCTTATGGAACACTAAAAAACCGATCAAGTGCAAGTTGGACTTACGCAGTTAGCGTTCTGTACCGTGATTGGTTTTAAAATAAAATTAAAGCCTTACCTGGGCTAAGTCAATTAGGTCCCTGACATCTTAAGATTCAATATGTATTTTTACATGTTTTCTTAGTCAATAATGCATAAGAGTTATAGCATCTTAGCTATCTGATAGCCAATAAATCAATCTAACTCAATATAAAATGTAGTGGTAAAAGTTTAAACAAACATTTACTACCTAAATATTTGTTAACTTATAAATAAATAAAATAATATTATTTTCACTCGGTACCTAATGTTTAAAGCAGTAGTTATCACTCCCGGTTCAATTCACAACTTTTGACGAAATAAGCCTTCACCATTTTGGCGAGTTTTTTTTTTATATCAGATAAATTATCAAACTCCTACACTTGCTGGAGACTATTCCAGAATTTTTTCAAAATTTTTTGGTCATGACTTTTCGAGATAGGATCGGTGGACAGAGTTTTTTGGGCATTCTTTAAAAAAATATATATAAAGAAAAGTGTGCGCAATTATTGCATCATATATATTTTTGAACTCCTGTTTTCACAAGCTTTCATTTGACGTTCCACTCGATAACTTGGTAATTTTTTATCACTTCCGATTACACCCCTTAAAAGTAACCCCTTAGGTCAAAATTTAGCTTTCAAAATTACACAGCCCTATCAATATTTGTTCCAAATTTCACTTTTCTATGTCAAAAAAATCGGGGATGATAGACAGACAGACACCGAAGTGATCCCAAATGTGTTTCGGACGGAACACTAAAAATTATTACTGACTAATTGGAGTGACCTACATTATGTTTTTTGAAAGAATATTATTAGTATTTAGGTTTTCCTTGTTATAATATTCCTATAATATAAAAATATACTATGTTTCCGTTACCTAAGGGGGTTAATCTTGGCTGAGAAGAGCAAAATATGTGTAATGTGAAATTTTATGTACGTTGTAAATAATACAGTTAATACAAGTAATAAAAAAATAATTAAATTTTCAGATTCTTTAACGCTGAAAAAATCTTATACCCCATTATATAAGAAGCAATCCCACTAATCGTCTCTCTTGCCTTATTAATTCCTTATAGATTTGATCACAGATAATTGAGTTATCGTGCCAACAGACCGATTGACAGACAGACCGACAGACTGACGGAAGTAAAGGACTCGTGGTCAAGGGACCTTAAATCCTGAAGAATTGTAAAAATTTCGAAGTGTGATTTTTTTCACTACACTATACTTCCTTTCGCACGGTTAGCCAAAATTGATATAAAATAAATATAACCGGTCAAGTGCAAGTTGAACCTACGCAATTAGTGTTCCGTACGTTGATTGCTTTTAAAATAAAAAATTTCGTTACGGTGGTGTAAAATGATCAGTGACTTCACAAAAACACACCCCAAATGAGTTTTCAACAAAGTTTGTTTCCAACCTTTACGGAAAACTGATGACCTTGAAATTTTTGTTTTTTTTATATACCACATAAATTATTAAAGGTAATGCATTCGTGATAATTTTCGTTCAATCTACACGGCTCGGATGAGGCCATCAATGTTATTACCAAATTTCAACTTTCTATGACAAATAGTTTCGGGGAAAATCGGGTGTGACAGATAGACAGATAGTCGGTCAGACAGACAGACACCGAAGTCATCTTATAAATGTTCCGTATGGAACACTAAAAAACGAAAGATGTTCAACTTTAGCCTAAGTATTATAGGAATATACATCTTTTAAATATTCACATTTAAAAGTTGTAAAAAATATATTTAGTAGATTTTGTAGAAACCAGTGTATATCAATTATATATGTATGGTCTTCTCCGCAAAGTTCGCGTCACATGGTAAATTTTTTTATAGCTGGATTTAATTAAAATTAGATTTTGGCATTAACTTTTTTTTCAAAAAAAGATATAAATGACTTGAAGTAGTTACATGACTTTTGTTATCTATTAAAATTGAATTTGTTCTCAAAAATTTGTTAAAATTCTTTAATGTCTAGTTAGTGTGCAAGATTTTAGCAACTTCTTTATTTTTTGTCACTTTTTTAATATTCATATACGTTTACAAGAATCCCGTAATCAAGTAGGCTACCAGAAAACTTGGTTATTAACATAGTTATCGGCAGTTTTAAAACGGTGAATTAACAGTTTTAATTTTAAATGAATCAACGAAAAACGAAGAGAATTCGCAATTATGGACGTCTGTAATTAAGAAAAAACACTGTTTTGCAACACCCTAAATAAAAGAGCGCTGGGAAGATGTTTATAGCAACGAGAATTTGGAAGTATTAGTAATATTAATCAAAAGAGACAATTTATCTGCCTGTTTTGATTAGTACTGTTAATCCCCCAATTCTCGTTGTATAAACATCTTCCCCTCGCTCTTTTGTTTATGGTGTTGTAAAATGGTGTTTTTCCTTATTTACAAAGTCTCATCTAACAAAACACAAGAACAAGAGTAAACTTATCGGGAACAACTTAGCAATCATATGATGCTCATGAAGAGCAACCAGGATCATAGTTTTGATAGTTGAGTTGAAATATATTGACAAGTCTATAAGCTTTGAGGCCCGATGACGAATATTTCTTTAAAAATTCAAAATCTACGTTTTAAATAGTTTTTTAACACTTAAGAATGAACTTTGTAATATTTATCCCACGTGAAAAGTACCTTTATATAAAAATTTGTGAAAGTATAGACCATATTTGCGGTGTGCAGAGTATCTTTAATTTTTTACTGTTTTTTTTTTGGAAATTATAGATTAACAATTTCATTCTGGACCGTTTTATACTGTGTATTATTGATGCAACTATTAAAAATTAAAAAATATATAAATGTAGTAATGGTTGATGTTCTGAAAAATTTCAGCCTTGAATTAAAAATTTTTTGTGCACATTATTTTCGTCAGTTTCAAAAATAATTTCTGATTGTATTTTAAAATCAGCTTTTCGTTAGATTTGATTTGCTTACTCAATTGTAATACTATTATAATATGTATGTTGATATGTTTATAAAATTCAATATTTCATACATATGTAACGTATATTAGTAAAATATTAATTTTTTATCTGTAAAGGGATTTTTATTTACTTTTTATATATATTTGGAGGATATATTGTTTGTGTGAATTTTGTCGTGTCCAATAATCTAAAGGAAAATACCACAAAAACTAATATAAAGTGATCACTTATACAATAATAAAGAGTGCAAATCTTAGATAGCCAAATAGTAATAGGTAAACCCAATATATCAATAGTATATAGAATTCAGTAGAAGAAATGTTAAAAAACCGGTCAAGTGGAAGTTGAACTTGCACAATTAGTGTGTCGTACGTTGATTGTTTTTTAAAATAAAAAATTTTATTAGGGTGGTAATAAAATGATCAGTGACTTCACAAAACACACCCCAAATGAGTTTTCAACAAAGTTTGTTTCTAATATTTACTGAAAACTGGTGACCTTGAAATTTTGTTTTTTTTTTTTTTCTATACCAGATAAATTATTAAAGGTAATGATAATTTTCGTTCAATCTATACCCCGTGGAGAATATTCCAGGATTTTTTCAAAATTTTTTGATCAGTACTTTTAGAAATAAAGTAGGGGACAGCGATTTTTCACGATTTTTTAAAAGTAATACAAAGAAAAGTGTGCGCAAGTATTATATTATATATATATTTTTTACTCGTGTTTTCACAAGCTTTCATTTGACACCACACTCGATGACCTAGTAAAAAATTTTTTTTTCACTTCCGATTTCACCCCTCAAAACGAATCCCTTAAGTCAAAATTTATATTACGGTGATATAAAATGATCAGTGGCTTCACAAAACACACCCCAAATAAGTTTTCAACAAAGTTTATTTCCAATCTTTTCTGAAAATTGATGACCTTGAAATTTCTGTTTTTTTATATACCAGATAAATTATTACAGGTAATGCACTCGTGATCATTTTCGTTCAATCTACACCCCGTGAAGAATATTCTAGAATTTTTTCAAAATTTTTTGATAAGTACTTTCCGAGATAAGGCGGGTGGACAGCGATTTTTTAAAAATAATACAAAGAAAAGTGCTCGCAAGTATTACATTTATATATATATATATATATATATATATATATATATATATATATATATATATATATATATATATATATATATATATATATATATATATATATATATATATATATATATATATATATATATATATATTTTACTCGTGTTTTCACAAGCTTTCATTTGACGCCACACTCGATTACCTAGTAAAAAAATTTTTTTTTTTTCACTTCCGATTTCACCCCCCAAAACTAACCCCTTAAGTCAAAATTTAACTTTCAAAACTACATGGCTCTGATGAGGCCATCAATTCCTATATTACTACCAAATTTCAACTTTCTACGACAAATAGTTTTGGAGAAAATCGGGTGTGACAGACGGACAGACAGACGGACAGACACTGAAGTGATCTTATAAGTGTTCCATACGGAACACTAAAAATAGGCAAGCTTGAAGTTCATATGCCTTCTAGGCATATTTACTTCTCGTTCAGTAGAGGTCAGTTATATTTGCATTTGCCCATGATATCGACTATGATCAAAATACGCAGATTTGTAAGTAATTTTATTGAATATTAAACCGCGTATTACATGTTTTCGAAACTATTATATTTCAGGTTATAAATCTCATGAAAAGAACATATTCTACCAACAGAAATGCTCGAACTTAGTTGACATCTAACTTATACTCGGCTTGATAGCTAACAGTGTTATTTCGAAACAAGTTTGGGTTTTTTTCATCTAATTTGGTCATATTTAAAACGACGGATATTTTACTAAAACGAATGAAGGACTTGGAGGTTAATATAATTATCACCGCGGTAGCAAAAAGAATAGTATTTTTCGAAAAATATAATTCTACTAGTTTTTATAGGGATGTTCTATTAACCCCAAGGGTAGTAAGCGGAATAAATAGGTTTTCGTATAACCGATAGATATATAGATATTTATGGTTTAGGGCGCGTCAACATCTTAGTTATTTAGCGCCCCAATGTACTAATTAGCTGTGTCTAATTGTGAAGTTATACTATAAGATTGATTTCTCTCAAAAATTTCCTGATGTTATCATTGTTGTTCTCATACGAGTGGATGACACTGACTAGATTGGAATATATGTTAAGTGAGGTTCTCAAGTTTTGAAAATGTGCTGCCTCGAAGATATGTTTTACGGTGAAGGAGCTCATGTAGCTGGGGCATGTTGGCTGATGTTCACCTTTTAACAAATAAGCGTGGGTGCCATAGGTATGTCCAATGGCTAATCTCCATCTAGTAACGTTATCCCTTCTGTTCATGTTATAAGAGTGAAGGAGAGGGTAAACAATGGGTTTAATCGACCTCAATTTATTGAGAGGGTCTTCGAGATCCCAATTCAATTGGAATGTATTATGCAAGATGGTTAGGAGATAATTTTTGAAATCACTTGGATGATTTTCTCCGATGTAGGGAGTACCTCTTGTGATTGCATTTTTTGCTGAAAGGTCAGCCCTGTCATTGCCGTGATTATTAATATGACTAGGTAGTCATAAACAACAGAATGTCTTGTGTCTCAGAGCTGCTATGTGGAGCAAATCATATATTTGTCGTATGTAATCATAGTTCAGATTTTTTGACTGAACTGATCGGAGCGCACTTTGAGAGTCTGAAACTATGAGGAATTTATGGGAGGTTGGTATAGACAGGGCAAAACGTATACTTTCCTTGATGGCCAGGAGTTCTGCTGTAAAGATGGACGAGTAGTGATTTAATTTATACATCATGTTTGTATTTGACATGTGGAAGGCCGATCCCACACCAGCATGAGACTTGGAACCATCTGTGTATATGATGTCATATTGGGAGTAATTCCGTGATACTTTTTCCAAGAATGTTTTGTTAATGTAGGTGGCGCAGAATTCAAGTTTGTTGAATGACATCATTGAAAAATCTATGGGGGCACATGGGGTTAGCCACGGAGGAAAAGTAGAATGTAATGGATAGTTAAATCTGGGTGGTAAGATATTGTGTAGGGTGAGTAAGAAGTTATTCCTGTTTGGGAGCGAGAGAGGGAAATGTGGTTAGGTCGATGTATGTTGAAGAGGTTAAGGTGATCTTTGGAATGGGGACGGAAGAGACAGGATGAGTAGTATTTTAGTAGAGAATAGTGTCTTCTTTGTTGAAGGGGAGGGAGAGAAGCCACACATTGCATGCTGGATATTGGAGAGGTGCGGAAAGCGCCTATTGCATATCGGAGAGATCGATTCTAAATTGTTTCTATAGATCTCTTAATGTACGGAGATGCGGCATCATGGATGCAGTCTCCATATGCCAGCTTCGATAAGATTAGGGATTTGTATATCTTAAGCAGGGTTGGGAGATCAGCACCCCACTTACTGTTGGCCAAGATACAAAGAAGATTAAGGTCTGGGGCGGTTCTAGTTTTAAAAGTTTTGGCATGTGCGGACCACGTCAGAGAGTTTTCGAATGTCATTCCTAGAATTGTTTAATATACTGACCCCGCATGCTGGGCGTAACGGATATTAAGCTGATAAGAACAGATACTACACTTTGATCTTAGCCAAAAGGCCGAAAAGCGATTCGTATAACAGAAAGAATATAAAAAAGTAGATTTAAGAAAATATATCGTGACATCCGTTTATATTCTGTAAAACACATTTTGTTACTATTTATTTACCAGCACGACAATATATACGTGGCATCCCTTTCAAATAGTATATATATTTTTAGTTATATTTGAAACACCATATCTAATTTATTTTTTGTTTGTATCATGTTAAGTAACGAAAAAAATATTACTACTCTGCTAATTTGATCAATGGTTTAATTCGAATATTAATCAAGTTAGCAAAGATTTAAAAATACTTACAATATTTAGCCCAGTATCTGGATGCAATGGGACATCACTGCTCATATTGTTTAAACTATCTTGAAAAGACTGCATGAACACCTTAAAGTCATCGTCTGTCTGCCCTTGAAGCTCGTGCATCAGAAATAAAAATAAAAGTAACCCCAGGAGTTTCATTTCGAATGTAAAATTTTAGAACACCCCCAACGTAGTATTTACGAAATATTTAAATGTTGCAGTTAGTTTGAATGGTCTTCCTTTTATATATTATGGAAGTGTCAATTTTGAAGATTAGATTACTAATTTTTTTTGCGTTCATTACAATCTCATTTTTTTTTTTAATTTATATGACTTTTCTAACAAAATTAGGCCTACAATTAATTTATTTCTGACTATTTCATCGATCTCTTAAAAATTCAGCTTTTTCAATGTAGAACTCTATTCTATTACATTTACATTAACTATATGCTAAAAAAGACCAGGAATTCAATCCACAGCTCTGGAGATGATAGTACGCTTATCTCTTTATTCAGCTTGAACGTTCAAACATCGGCTACTCATGTAAAATATCCGCAGACAACAGGAGGTCGTTCAATTTAACAAAGATCTGGAAGAAATTCTATCTTGGGGTGACAGTAACCAAGTAGAATCTAATACTATCAAAAACCTTAGGCGGTAGTTTTTTCTAAAAAAGTTAACGTTGCTGAACCCGACATAGTTACGTCGGGGCACTCCATTCCTCTAGCATCGTCACTCAATCTGCTGAGGGTTGATTTGGGAGCAAATATATCTTGGCATGAACATGTAGCAAGCATAGCAAAAGAGCTTCTCAAAAGCTGGGAATATTATTTCTAACTTGAAAGCTTTACACTCCGCAAGAACTGTTAATTCTGTACAAAGCTCAAATTCGACGAACGATGGAATACTGCTCTCATATTTGGAGCTCGGCTCCCAAACATACACCGCATTTGTTAGATTCTATTCATAAGAGAGCTGTTCGCCTGATGGGAGACCCGGAACTGGCCAGTAATCTTGATTCATTGGAACATCGAAGAAGGGTTGGCGACTTGAGTCTATTCATGGAAAATGTTCGATGAATGTAGCCCTCTTCATTCCTTTCAGAACGGTGCATGCTAGAAATATACGTCGCGCTAAGACTTCACGTCCGTATGATGTTCAGCTTGTTTACTTGTCGTGCAACCCTTTTCAAACAGTCTTTTATATGGGTTGAAGAAGAAAGTCTTCATTTTTTCGATTTGTCTGAAATTTTTTTTAAGGCTTTTATACGTAAAATTAGTCGACACGTGTATCGGGATTTCTTTGTATATTTAGCAAAATATGGATGTTTTAAATTATCGTAGTCCACTAATCGGCGGCACGTTAGAAAATATCTCCGGTTCTATTTATCGTATAAACTTCATTCATCCGCCATTTTATGACCCTTTATGTTGGCTTTCGCAAAGTATAACCGTGCAATTTTTTAATTGTTTATTGGGAAGAACTCATAGAATATTTTCAAACTTTCCCTTGATTAGAGGTTTGTTTTCGATCCGACGACCCATCTGACTGCGCCAAGGAGATTTCCGATGTTATTTTGGCTGGTGTGGAAGCTTACATCCCTTTTTCGAAGAAATGCCCTTACAACGGCAAGCCTTGGTTTGACCGAAAATGCAAAGAAGCTGTTGCTTTTAAACATCTTGCCTACCGACAATGGCGTGAAAGACCTAACGCCATAAATCGTAACAGCTTTGTTCGTGCCCGGAACAGATGCGAAGAAATTATCGACCAAATCAACGAATTAGAAACAAATTTCTCGTTTGTCTCAACAATTCCAGGACCTCTTGGTCAGTTGCTAAGGCAGTTAGTAAAAGTTTCACTTAATCCACCACACCACCACTCACACGGCCAGATAATTCTATTGCAACAACATCTGTTGAGAAAGCGAACTTGTTGGCTGAACTCTTTGCTTCACATTCCACTGTCGATTTCTAAGGAAAAACACCACCTACTGTTTCCATAGTGCAATCAAGGATGCCTGATATTGTCTTCAGGTAGCGTATCACAAAACGTATTTTAATGAAGCTAGACACCGAAAAAGTTTCTAGCGCTGACGGAATACCTGCTATAGTTCTCAAAAACTGTGGGAGGGAACCAACACCAGTTTTCTGTAGACTTTTCAACCTATCCTACAGAAAGAGAATATTTCCTTCTTGCTGGAAATGTACCACAGTTCAGCTGATACTTAAAAAAGGCAAGAAGACCTTGCCAAATAACTACCGATCAGTCGCACTGCCTTCAATAATATCGAAAGTCATGGAAAAGGCTATCAATCAACATTATTAGTGACCACCAATATGGCTTTCGTAAACATAGATCAACAGGAAATTTTTTGACTTATGACACATGTTTGGAATAACGCAATTGAACACTTTGGACACTCTCGAGCGGTTGCTCTTGATATATCCAAGGCATTCGACTGTGTTTGCACGATAGATTGTTGGCTAAGCTACGCACTTCTGGTATGTCTGAAAAGTTTTGTTTGGGGCTCTCATGTTTCTTTCTAACACCTTCACTATCAACGCCAGTGTGCCCCAGAGCTTCATACTGTATCCTCTTTCTCATTATATTAACGATCTGATGGAAAAGACGGGGAATCCAATCTACAGCTTTGCCGATGACAGTACGCTTATCTCTTCATTCTCTTTGAACCCTTGGATATCGGCTACTCAGACGAATACCCGCAGACACCAGGAAATCATTCAACTTAACAAAGACCTGGAAGAAATTCTATCGGGGGGTGACAGTAATCAGGTGGAATTTAACGCTACAAAATTCCAGGCGGCAGTTTTTTCTAAAAAAGTTAACGTTGCTGAACCCAACATAGTTATGTCGGGGCACACCATTCCTCTAATATCGTCACTCAATTTGTTGGGCGTTAATTTGGGAGCAAATATGTCCTGACATGAACATGTTGCAAGCATGGCAAAGAGAGCTATTCTCGAAAGCTGGGAATATTATTTCGAACCAGAAAGCTTTACACTCCATAACATCTGTTAATTCTGTACAAAGCTCAAATTCGACCAACTATGGAGTACTGCTCCATTCAAAGAAGAACTGTTCGCCTGACTGGAGTCCCGGAACTGACCGGCCGCCTTGATTCGTTGGAACATCGAAGAACGGTTGGCGATTTGAGTCTATTCTACAAGTATTTTCATGAAAAGTGTTCGATGGATGTAGTCCGCTTAATTCCTCCCAGAGCGGTGCATGTTAGAAATACACGTCGCGCTAATATTTCACATCCGTATGAGGTTCAGCTTGTTACTCCTAGTAAAACCTTTTATATGGAGCACCTCATCCTTTCGGAATAGTGTGCCCAAGACTGTGTTTCCCACCGAGTACAATTTACAGGGATTCAAGACCAACGTGAATCGCTTTTTTTTTTCCGCACACATGTCGCTCCTGTAGCGCTTTAGGGATTTCCCTGCAGCACGTGTGCTATACCCATAAAAAAAACGGAGTCTGGTTCACATTTGCGCCCATTTCTTGCTTTTGAAAGCTCATTATTTTATATCAGTACTTCTATATGAAAATTATATATACATTATTCAAAAAACGAACAAGTTGAAAGTGATCCTTATTATTAGACTAAATGTTCAAATGCACACTCATCGAAAACTTAGAAACGTAGTTATTGAATACTGGAACAGAGATAAACTCTGAAATCGAATATTTCATTTATTTTTTTATAACAAAAAATTATCGAAATATTAAAATAAATCAAGAGACTATAAAATATTGTCATAAGCACATTTATTTGCGAGAATATGATATAAAAATACACACATACAATTTCCGACGATATGTTACAAAATAAGTAATTATTTCATAACTTCAACTTCAGGTGAATGTTCCCGCAAAGAAAAATTCTTCTCTTTTGCTTTTTTTTTTTTTCATGATTGGTATCATGCAATGATATGTCAACAAATCTTGCCTCTATTTTTTATTGCTTTTTCAATATATTCTTTATTCTTTACAAATTTCAATGACATATTAGGAAGAGACTAAGTTACCCATTCAAATATTTCTTTTGACGTTTGCATTGGATTGGTTACTCTTTAAAGGCTGATTCTAGCAGCAAACCTTCTCAAAGTCCCACCCAAGTCATCGCGCGCCCCTTGCCGTGGGACGTTGGAAAAAAGTGCGACTTTGCAGCTAAACCAAAATCTTTCAGATGATGAGTGTGATTGATAAAATTTTTTTTCTTTTATATTGCGCATTTGCCCCATCAGAAAAATGTGTAATTTTTGTAATTTTCATTTTAGCTTTCAGTTTCACTCTGTTCCAGTATTTATTAATTACTACCTTCCTAAGCTTTCGATGAGTGTGCATTTGAACATTTATTCTAATAATAAGGATCACTTTCTACTTGTTCGTTTTTTTGGATAATGTATATATAACTTTCATATAGGAGTACTAATATAAAAGGATGACCTTTCAAAAGCAAGAAATGGGTTCAAACGTAAACGAGATTACGGTAGAGCTCTATGCGCGCGCCGCGCGCCGCGTGACGCGCGCTAGAAATTATTTAATATTTTCCGACCTAATAGAGACCCTACTTTTCAAAAATATGCGAATGTAATGGTATGTTTTTCGATTTTATAATTTGTGGGGACAAGTATGAAAAAAATATTTACATAATTTCATTGTTATTATTTTTTATAAATAAATAATTAAAAAAGTTCACGGTTATACTTTGCGAAAGCCAACATAAAGAACAATAAAATGGCGGAAGAATAAAGTTTATATAATAAATAGAACCGGAGATATTGCTTTTTCAAAATGCCGCCGACCAGATGACTACGATAATTTATAACATCCATATTTTGCAAAATATACATTTGGAAAAAAAATCTCGATATAACGGCTTGTCGACTAGTCTCATATATACAAGCTAAAAAAAAAAATTTTCAGGCAAATCAAAAATGTCAAGTCAAAATAGATGTACGGTTTTGTAAAAGGATATAGAGAACCTTAACTCTTTGGAATAATTTGCCCAGGAGGGTGTTTCTGACCGAGTACAATTTATAGCGATTCAAGACCAACGTGAATCCCTTTTTCTTCCTACGTGTCGCTCCTGTAAAGCGTTAAGGATTTCCCTGCAGTACGTATGCTAGGCTCATAGTTGTATAATACTTCTTAATTTATTCGACATTGGCTAATATTTTGTGTTTTTTACTAGGAATGCGGGTCTCTCTAGTCTAAATACCGCATTATGGTCCATAAGCCAGGACTATATTTTGATGAACAACTAGATCGGGGGCATTTTATATAGTCCAGCTATATATATATATATATATATATATATATATATATATATATATATATATATATATATACATATATATATATATATATATATATATATATATATATATATATATATATATATATATATATAATATATATATTAATATATATACATATATATATATATATATATATATATATATATATATATATATATATATATATTAATATACATATTAATATATATATATATATATATATATATATATATATATATATATATATGTATATATATATATATATATATATATATATATATATATATATATATATATATACATATATATATATATATATATATATATATATATATATATATATATATATATATATATATATATATATATATATATAGGCAGAGATAGACAAAAAATAAAGAAAAAGATCAGAGAAGACGTCAGACAGTACAGAAACTCGAAAATAGAAGAAACTTTTAAAGAGGGAGGATGTTTGAAACATTTAAACAAACAAATGAATGAAGGGAGACATTAAATAATAAACTTTATAAATAATGATAACCAAGAGATCCCACAAATTAAAGAAGAGGAAGCTACAGCTACAGAGAGATGTTATCAAATACTATAGGAGACGAAAATATCACCACCGCCCGGGAAAGAAGAAGGAAATAGAGTGATGGCAAGAAATGTGGGATCTGAAGAAATTCCCGATATAACAACGGATGAAATAATGAACGCCCTACAACATATGCATAACAACAAAGAACCAGGGGACGATGAAACACTATAGAAATGATAACACAGTATGGAATGGAATCGATACTACAATCTCTTCAAGCTCTATATAACAGGTGCCTAATAGAAAGTAAACTACAAACATTTTGGGTAAACGCCTTGATTGTGCTGGTGAAGAAATTTACTCCGATTAGAAAAAGTGCTATCTCACTGTGAAATCTCCATAATTGCTAATTTTTCGCCTAATTTTCGGTTTTAGGCGCCATATTGGATCCGCCATGTTGGTATTACGTAAAATTATGTTGGTTACTCGAACTATTACATCAATATTGCATTTTGTCTCAGTTATGAAATTCAGTTAACTCCGCTTAGAAATCATGATTTTTTTGTTTCTAGCCGCCAACTTGTTTTTTTCAAAAAGGGCCAAGTTGCATTTGAAAGTTTTACGTTTCAACGAAAAAATTGACACCCATGAATTTTTTTTCGTCAATTATATTTTTGGGTATTGGGTATATATATGTATGTATATATATATATATATATATATATATATATATATATATATATATATATATATATATATATATATATATATATATATATATATATATATATATATATATATATATAGGGATTTCTCGTTCTCCAGAATTTTTCGCGAATACAACAGCACTCTGATTAAATTTCGTTCAATTAAAACTTGTTACTCTTAGGCAACTAACTGACAGCTTTTAGCTGCTTATATTTTAGCCGATCTTCATTAATACGTAGAAAATTTAGGATATTTCTGATTTAGCTCTCATGTAGCTA
Organism: Pachyrhynchus sulphureomaculatus; assembly: GCA_019049505.1. Classification (NCBI taxonomy): domain Eukaryota; kingdom Metazoa; phylum Arthropoda; class Insecta; order Coleoptera; family Curculionidae; genus Pachyrhynchus; species Pachyrhynchus sulphureomaculatus. The sequence continues at coordinate 53,364,217 of CM032448.1, forward strand.
TAATTGAGGTTGGTAAGTATACACTGTACATTTATATGTCTAACTTTCACTTCACTGAGGTTGTCATCTTGCAAACTAGAACTTGGCCCTCTTACTTCTAGAGGCAAGGAGATTTGATGTTAAAGTTGCTGGCATTTAGACAGAAGTTCCATGGGTTCCGGAATCCTACTTTAAAGCTGTATTTTGGCCCTTTGTATCAATCTTTCCAACTTCAAACTCATAAGCAGGTCAATGAGGCTATTAGCGGAGTCTAATCTGCCCCGTATGGGCCATAAAACCGTTAGTAAGGAATATTAAGTCATTGCAATCTATTGCTTCTAATAATTTTTACCTGTGGTATCCGAATTTCGGCAAGCCCAGACAATATTATTGGCGGTAAAGTCACCGCACATTAGGGAAGGGTGCCCTATGTGGCTAAAGAATTGATTCCACTTATTTAGATTGATTCGGCTCTTTGCTTTACATATAGAGAAACAATAGATAGGTTGTTTCTATATGATACCACTAATGAGGGGCTAGTGGATTTCTGTATATTTGATTTGACAACAAAACCTTTCAGTGTCTTAAAGGGTGTTAGGCAGGGTAGTTAGTATTATTTAATATCTACGTAGAGAAGATATTTTAACTTGCTCTAGAAGATTAATGCAAAAGGATAAAAGTTAATGGAAAGCCTAAAAATAATATTCGGTATGCAGACAATACCGCAACAGTTGCCGATAACATGGAAGATCTGCAAATTTCAATTAATAAGCTGAATGATATTGACGAGGGGTATGGTCTACGTATTAATACTGGGAAAACCAAAATGATGGTGATTAGTAGACACACAGAGGATGTATCTCTCTTTATAAAGGATCAAGAGGTTGAGAGGGTTAGTAAATTCAAATATCTCAGCTCTATCGTGAACGAACCATGGGATTGTGATGGGGAGTTATACTGCGGATTGGCATGGAAAAGGATACCTTTCTAAAATTGAAAAATATGCTACTCGGCCGGCGTCTTCGAGTAATAAAATGCTATATCTGGCCGGTCTTCATATAAGATGTAGAGACTTGGTCGTTAAAAGTGAGATCATTGAATCGTATCGATGCTTTCGAGCTATGGATACTGTGACATTTTCTACGAATTTTTTGGACAGAACACCGAACCAATGAAGAAGTGCTTCAAAGGACCGGGGTGGAAAGGCAACTACTTAATATCGTAAAACAAAGAAAGGTATCTTATTTGGGACATATACTGAGAGGTGACCGCTGTTCAATTCCACAACTTATTCTTCAGGGAAAAATGGAGGGTCGGCGAGGAAGCGGTAGAAAGCAGCTTTCGTGGCTCCGGAACATCAGGGACTGGTGTGGAGTTCGGGACGCTGCCTCCATTTTTCGACTAGCAGAGAATAACAACCTCAATATAAACTGAAGAAACAGAGGCCCCGACGTATGTGAATACATGGGACAGAAAGAATAAGAAGAAATAAATAAAAATTAACAAAAATTTTACACAAAAAGTCCGTTTACATTAGAATGTAATTAGAATTCCAGCTGCATATATTAAAACTACGAAATACATAATATTTTGTATATTGTTGATAACCAAAACAAGTTTATGTACTCGAAAAATATTAGAAAAATAACTAGTTATCTTAAATTATATATTTGTCAAGAGCATCAGGTGCTTCTTCAATGTTGTTTAAAAATATAAATAACACCTGAAGTTTAATGAGATCTACTAAACACAGGTGGCTGATATAATAAATAAATCACTACAGTTTTATAAGTACATTCTAACAACTGACATGGGAAACAATATTTTTAATATACTTGCAAAAAACTAAGTAAGTACACTGGTGAGCAAAAAAATCGACTCAAATGATTTTGTTTCATTTAACACCGATCCTTCAATTTAATTGTCAAACAGTGGTATTATTTTTTGGTATCATTAAAATGCTGATTTTCTACTCTTTCCAATAGTACGAAAAACATTTGTATTTCCAAGAAGTTTTACTGATCTCTCAGCAACGTATTCGTTGCGCGCTATTCATCCGTATAAAAACACATGCAACTGTATTTTGCTATCATTTCTTTATCGGAACTTGAGCGGTCAACATCTCTGCTACACCTGCTCACTAATTACGTTATCGGAAAATGGATACCACCCCGGAAGAAACGGCACAAGTCATTGCCCTATTGCAAGAAGAACAGAGTCAATGTGTAGTCGCTGCGCAACTGCATCTGAGCCAGTTAGCTGTCTCCAGAATATACAGACGTTACCAAACGACTGGGGTCTTTACACAGAGATCAGGATCAGGAAGAAGAAGTTGTAACTTCGAGCGAGACGACCGCTTCATTGTCCACACAACTCTAAGAAATCGTCACTTCACTGGCGTTGAGGTCCAGCAGGAGCTTCGACAAGTTCGTGGTTGGGCTGTCAGTCATTAGACAGCCAGAAGAAGACTTAAAGGAGCTAACCTAACTACGAAGAGACCAGCTAACGGCCCCAAATTAACAGCAGCCCATTGACAAGCGCGACTTAGATTTGCTCTAGAACATGTCGACTGGACTTTAGAGCAATGGCGCTCCGTTTTATCCGGAGTTCGGAATGTGCCTACATGGCAATGATGGAAGAAGACGAGTCTATAGGAGGCCTGGGGAGCACTATGCGCTGAAACGGTCGCATACGGAGGAGGTTCTGTTATGGTGTGGGGAGGCATCTCACTGGATACGAAACCAATTTGGTTTCGTGACTGATGAGACTTGTAGCGGTGGATGAACTGCTTAGCGGTATATCGAGGAGATGCTGTAGGAACACGTCATCCCGTACGCTGGGTTTGATGGCGATAGTTTCGTACTAATACATGACAATGCGAGACCACATGCTGTTGGATCGGTGAGGCAATACCAGGCGGAAGTGGGAACACCTACATTACACTGGCCTGCGCGGAGTCCTGACCTCAAGCCAATCGAGCACACGTGGAATGAGCTCAAAAGAAGGGCTCGAGCCTGAAATCTAGCCCCTGTATCGCTTAGGTTACGATGGCGGAGGAATGGGAAAGAATCTCACAGACAGTGATGAAAAAGCTCAACCGCTCCATAAAAAACCTGCTGGAAGCAGTGATAAGGGCTAGGGGGATAATACAAAATATTGATTTTGGTTTTTATCAATAAATTTAATTGTTAAACTTGAAAGTTTGTTTAAATTTTCCTCTTTCTTACCCCAGGATTTTCAATCCTTTTCTCCGTGTTTCCCCTTTCAATAATATTAGTCAGTATCATCAGGTATGCTATGGAAATTGGTATCATTAGAAAGAGAATAGAATAGGCTTTCAAATCATATTAAAATTCATAAAAATATATGAACACTAAATTCTAGGATCCGTGTTAAATGAAGCCAAATAGTTTACGTCGATTTTTTTGCTCACCAGTGTATTATACTGGCACCTAACATAGAAATTTAGCATAATCTGCGAAATTAATGAACATAATGATGAAAAATGTGTCGGCCACGGAGGTTATTTGCATTTCTGCAAACAACTACTATCTATGCAAGGTAAGTGGTTTTCCAAATATTCTTGTGGCCCTGATATCATTTAGCTTTTTTCTGTTGTCGAACAGCACTAGTTCCGTCTTATCAGGATTAACAGACCGGGCAACCGAAAATGGACCTGCCAAAAGTGTTGTGCCGGCGAGTTAGCCGACACCCACCAAGGCGGGAAAACCAAAGCAACGCATGAATTGCACCACTCCCGCACACGTGCCACTCCTGGAGCGCCTTAGGGCTCCAGGAGCGGCAGCTCCTGGAGCCTTAGATCTACTTCTGATCCTACATAGGTAGCCACAGCAATTAATATATTTCAAAAATGTATAGCAACTAAAAGACAAAATGCTGAAGAAATTCCTAGTTTAATTAAAGATGTAGTTCATTTTCAGAATAAAAGACGTAAGGAAGATCCTTATTTAACGAAAGTAGTTGCAGCAAAAGAAGTACGTGATTATATATTAATTCAAATTAGGGAAGGTTTTCATTTAATAGTCATCTAAGTGGTTTGCTTCTGTTTATGTCTAAGTTCTCGGATTTTGAAAATAAGTTCCCATCGCACTATTTAAATGGTAAAGTTCAGACATATCCATTTTTGGACAAAATTAGATTACAAACTGAACTTCAACTTATTTATAAACGGCCAGATTCTAGAAATTTGTCAGGACGGGTGCATTGTTTGCGATTTATAATCGAAAATAATTTACAAAATATATTTTTCGCAACGTACACTTTACTGTAGCTAATTATTACCATTCCGATGATAACTGGTGAAGCTGAAAGAAATTTCTCCACTTTAAAAATAATTCGTTTTTCAGAAGTACCATGAATGACGAAAGACTTTCAGCATTGGGAATGTTGTCAATAGAAAAGAAAATGATAGAAGATATTAGTGATTTTCATCAATTAGTGCTTGATAAATTTACAAATTTAAAAAATCGCCTTATGGACTTTTCGTTTAAACATTATGTTTAGAATGTTCAGCTTATACTATTTAGTATATATCACCACTACACCAAACACTTTATTTTTGCGCTCGACGCGCGTTTCGCTAACCATGTTACCTTCATCAGGAGCGATGATTGACTAGTCAAAGTCAAGTGCAAAAATAAAGTGTTTGGTGTAGTGGCGATATATACTGAGTAGTGTCATTATGCCAAAGATTCCACATTCCCAACTTAGTTCAGCTTATAATTAGATGTTTTAAGCAAAACAATGAATTTTGCTATATTTCTAATATGGACTGCATTTTCTTTCGTCAAGTTTTGTATATTATTTATGTTCGCGTTTATATATATGTGTCAATACACCACGCAGATTTGCCTGCTATAGTTGGATCTTCTGTATTGGTAAGTGATTTTTATATTTGATATTATGTTTAACCTATTGACATTTAGCATTTTAAATTAATATTAGGTAAGGTATTTTCATTTGTGACCATGGACCTTAGAAAATTTTAAAATGTCTTTTAGGTATGAATAGATACATAAAATTTAAAAGTATCTGGAAATCGTGTTTTCGCGCTCTTATTTGCTCATAATGCTACATACGAGGCTGGTTTGAAAAGTCCGTGCAAAGTCTGAGAGATGGCACCACCGGCGCGTATCGAGGTCATGTTTAGTTAGTAGCATCTCTTGAATGAACGCACACCAAGTTTCAGCCATATTGGTCTATTCCTTTGTGTTTGGCATTCGTGTGAATCAAGGAAGTCGAGTGATTTTCAAGAAATGGACGAAAAAGAATTTCGTGTGGTGATTAAACATTACTTTATGAAAGGCAAAACGCCTCAGGAGACTAAAGAGAAGCTTGATAAACATTATGGTGACTCTGCACCTTCGATTAGAACAGTTTATAAGTGGTTTCAAAATTTTCGGACTGGCCATATGGGCACAAGTGACGCTGAACGTTCTGGACGGCCTGTGGAGGTTACGACTCCAGAAATCATTGATCAAATCCATGATATGGTGATGGATGACAGAAGAGTTAAGGTGCGTGAGATTGCTAGTGCTGTGGGCATCTCGACTGAACGGGTACATAATATTTTGCATAAACATTTGGACATGAGAAAGCTATCCGCAAGATGGGTGCCGCGATTACTCACGCTTGACCAAAAACGGAATCGTTGTGATGGTTTGCAGCTGTTCCAGAAGAATCCGGAGGACTGTAAGCATCGTTTCGTCGCTGTGGATGAAACATGGATATATTACTATACTCCTGAGACCAAACAACAATCTAAACAATGGGTTACCAAGGGGGAATCTGCACCAAAAAAGGCGAAGACTGTTCCTTCGGCCGGAAAGGTTATGGCGACTGTCTTTTGGGATTCGCAAGGGATAATCCTCATCGACTATCTGGAAAAGGGTAAAACTATTACAGGTGAATATTATTCATCGTTATTGGACCGTTTGAAAACCGAGCTGCAAGAAAAACGCCCGCGATTGGCCCACAAGAAAGTCCTTTTCCATCACAACAACGCACCAGCACACACCTCAGCAGTTGTGGTCGCCAAATTAATGGAAATAGGATTCCAACTCGTTTCAGATCCCCCCTATTCTCCAGACTTGGCTCCCTCGGACTACTATTTGTTCCCCAATTTGAAGAAATGGCTGGCGGGACAAAGATTTTATTCAAACGAGGAGATGATTGCAGACACTAATGGATATTTTGCAGACTTGGAGAAATCCTATTATTCGGAAGGGATTAACAAACTAGAACATCGTTGGACGAAGTGTATAAGCCTAAAAGGAGACTATGTCGAAAAATAAAAAAGGTTTATCCCAAACACATAAGTAGTTTTTATTTTTGCACGGACTTTTCAAACCAGCCTCGTACAACATAGCCTTGTGAGGTATGTGAACCTCTACCAAATTCCATTACGAGCCGCCACTGTTCCATTCACAACAGAGTTAAATATATACTTTCACGGAGAGTATTTCACTGATGTAATCAGATTTATTCCTCTAAAAGCAATACCTGCTAGAGATACACGTCGTATTGACAAAATAGATCTGCAAGTTCAGCCTGCAAAAATCTCATTGCTTTAATAAAAATGAATCAAGAATGTGTTTCCCATTGAGTACAACCTATAGTAATTTAATGTCAATGTCAACCGTTATTTCCCCCTACGCGCTGCTTCTATAGCGATTTAGAGTTTTTTGCTGCCTTTTGACTGTGAAAGTAAAAAAATTGAAAAAGCATTTATCATAAATTCATTGTGGTCTTTGTTTGTTTTCTTAATGTTAAAATAACAAATAAATATTTTTTGAGTAACCTTTTAATATTGTCAAAGGACTCATATATGCCGATTTTAACATACTACCATTACTAGTACAACTGAATAGATGTTCAAAATGAGCAACTATAAGATAAAATTCAAACAGTATAAATATAAATTAATAAATATAAAGATAGATCCTTTGATAAATCAATTTTTTAAATTTATTTTTTAATAAAAACACCAGGTACATTGCAAGCAAGTCCCTAAGACACTTGTATCACCTGACAATCACAATTTATGTTGTCTTGAATTGCCGGAGGTTATTAGTAGTTCAGTTTGCAACGATGGATTGTATTGAGCAATTTCGCAACAAACTGACTCCATGATATGTCTCTCCAGATGACCCCAGTATAGAAAACGTAGATGAACCAAATAGCTTCCTTCTGAAACCTTTTTCCATTCAGAAATTACATAGAACCCTGAAACGTAGCAATTCAACAGGTCCAGGTAAAGAACGCTTCCAATACTCTATGCTACAGAATATCCCAGAAAGTCTCAAAATAAATCTGCTTTAAATATTCAGTAATATTTTTGAGGTAAATGAAGACATTTTGCCAGATTGGAGAGAACATATGGTAGTCCCACCACTCAAGCCAGGGAAATCAGTAGAAATGTACACATCTTACTGTCCTTTAGCATTATTCTCTTGTATTTTCAAAACTTAAGAACGGATAATTAATACTGTCTAGAATTTTGGCTTAAAAAGAAAGGAAAACTATCAAATATGCAGTTTGGCTGTAGAAAACAATCAAACACGTAAGAAGTAATAATTTACCTAGTAACAAACATCTAAGTTTCACAAAAAAAAAACAGTCAACTTCTGCGATGCTTCACGATATTCAAGGAGCATATTACTACGTTAATCTTACAATTCTAGAAGGAAAATGCAGGAAATAGATATTCCAAAAAATCTGTGCGAACATATTCGCAATCTATATAAAAATCCAAAGCAAAAAGAGGGCCAGGCAGAAGACGTCACTCCTGGATGAAAAACTTACGAGAGTGGTTCGGTCTCAGTTCGATACAGCATTTTCGTATTGCTGCTAATGAAGTTAGGATAGCTCTGTTAATCGCTAAACTGGAACGGATAAAGCACTACTAAAAGAAGATACAAAAATACAGTTATCTATTTAAAGGTATGAAACAGATGGGCCTCGCTTGGGGCGATGTATTAAGTCCACTGTTATATCTAATTTACATATATGACCTACAACAAGTTTTTGAGATGGATATTAATATTATTCAATTTGCTGATGACATCTGCATACAATATAATTATTATATATACATGTAATAATAAAATAAACACTTAATTTCAAGATTCTCTCAGGTGGTTTGAGAAAAACATCTGTCAAATATCAAGGAGTGCTTTTGGACAAGACGCTACTATGGAAAGACCAAATAAATAATACAGTCATAAGAACGGAGAATGGAATTAACAGAAATATACTGTTCCAATTTCACAGTCCAAATATATCCAAATATTTGTTTATTATTTTACAAAGCATATATCCAATCAGTGATTGATTGCGGTAGCATATTTTATGGATCTGATGCCAACGCTCATCTCAATAAATTAGAAGTAGTAAAAAACAAGTGTCTATAACTGTGTGTAGGATATTCAAAAAGTACACCGACAAATGTGGTAGAAGTAGAAACAGTAGTTCCATCCTTAAGACTCAGAAGAATTTGAATGAGTAATAAATTCATACGCAGACAGACTGAAAAAGAAGCGAATTGCTCAACACACAATCCATGAACGTGCAATTTTGGTTTTATCTAATCAATATTAGGTACAAAAAAAGACGTAAAATTATTTATATTCAACAGAATTCCGAAATGAAATTCATGGGCGGATCAGGAACAAACGTTTGCAGATGGGAATTAAAGAACAAATAAACAGGATGTGCTGTTTATCGCCTCAATAAAAATAATTATGGTAAATGGAAATTGTCAGAAAATTCATCCATATTTACGGCTGAACTAATTGCAATTCAATTTCATATTTTTTTCTGATAGCAGAACCGGGTTGGAGGGAATAACAAACGTGACAACTAACCCTTTTGGGTTTTTAAAATTATTTAGTGATCAATATTATAAGACTATACAACCAGATAATCGAAAAAAATAAAAATTTAAAGTTGGTTGGTTTGTGTAAAAAGCCACGTAGGAATTCCGCAAAATGAAAAAGTGGATCAATTAGACAGAGAAGTCTTGGGGCTAGTATTCCTGGGTGCAAGATACCTGTTACAGATTGTTCTCTAATTATAAAAGTTAAAATCGACATAGACCGGGAAAAAAAATTGAAGCATGGACAACCTGTCAATTCTTCAAGGCACTGATCCTTCACATAAACAAAAAACTTTTGTTCTTCAACTAATATAACAGACATTTTATACAAATAATAAGTAGGTGTAATCATGCATTGTATCCGGTATATAGAAATATAATAGGTCTACAGAACAGTGCCAATTGCGATTACGGGGAAACAGGTGATATGCGATATTGTATTTTAGAGTGTATATTGAAATTAAATTATAATGTCAAATTTTTCAAACGAATTAAATCACATGCTTAATTTCAGATTAATGTGCGACATCGATTTAGTTTAAATAACATTGATATCTACAGAATTATCTATCATTAGATTATGGATACTAGAATCAGGTTAAAAAAAAGAAGGCAAAAGAAAAAAGGAAAAAAAATAAAAAAAAAGAAAAAGAAGGAAGTGGAAAAAAATAAAAGAGAAAAAATTAAAAAAATAAAACAATTAGACAAATAAGATACATTTATATACAGTGAGGGAATAGTCTACATTTTTTCTTTTTTTTTTGTTAAAGAAAAAACAGGAAAGCTAGCCAGCTTACATTTTTTTAGTCTCTGATATTAAAATTTACTTTCCAAAATAAATCTAAGCTGCACCGTCAATTTTATTTTTTCAGATACCAGTATGTATTCTGTATTTAATTTCTGGAAAGTGTTTTTCACCTCAAATACAACGCTGTATCACTCGGTCCTATATGCAAAGATGATTAAGACGTTAAATACACTATTCCTTTTAGAGAAAGTTAATTATTCTAAAATATCCATTATGTTCTTAATTAGCTTAGAATGAGAAAAATTAACTTATATAAAGAATAGAAGATAGCTACGAAATCAAAAAAGGATATTCCATTTTATCGAAATTGTACAAAATAGGTTATGAGTATGAGTGTGAGGCACTTATAAAGCAAAGTTAATTTATAAATAACAAAATAATTTAACAATATACGCGGAAAATTGATCCCATCTTGCGATTGATTTATGTTATACTATTCGAGGTAGTTTAACTTTAAGTTATACAGCTTTGGATTTTTACCTTCTAAAAGGATGTGAACTACCCTCAATCAAGGAAATAAATATAACAAGAAAATCAATATACAAGGAGATTTTATTCCACGTTTGAAATATTATATACAAATATGTTTTGTAGTACCTTAAGTACTAGTTATTTAGCTTCATGTCTTGAATCCTTGATAAACGGGTAAACCATCCGTATTTAAAAATCGTTATAAAAATTAAAAACCATACAAAAAATTTGTCTTAGTTTTCGAGTTCAGTACTGGGCTATACGAATACCATTCTCATTGGCGAGTTTAAGGGGAGTTCTCTAGCGACCTGAAGAAGAAGTGATTTTCTTTATTTTTTTTTTTCAGGCAAGGAAATAAAGGATTTCCGGTACATCTTTCTATTAATTCCTCCACAGATTAAGCCTCGAAAATAAGTTTCATGGCTCCTTATACGTTTGCTGAAATGGATTCTTGTGCTTAAAAGATTTCTCATTTCCGTAAGCTTCGCGGCACTTGCACCCGCTCTCTTTTCCTTGCGGGTAGTAAATGTGCTGTGGTTTTTCAGTAGTTGAAATATCTATTATTATATTATTATACCGTAGTATAATGTCAGATCGGTAATTACTTTGTCTGTCAATTTTCCAGCGCCTTTTCCACCAAGATCCCTTGTGCCTTTTTTTATGCCTCGAAATTGAGTTCCCATCCTTTTTTGTACGCGCCCGACGCATTCTTTCTTTTTATGACAAGATTTTCGTAAATATTTTATCAGTTCAACGGATCGTGAAAACATTGCTATTACTGCATCTACCTCCATTTTCCCCGCATTTCCAGTATGATTTAAAGTACACTGTTTATCGTGGTCTTCTTCCCACTTATTGTACTCTGGCGTATCCATTTTAGATTTCCAATTGGCTACATCAATAACTTTCTCATTGGCGAGTTTAAGGGGAGTTCTCCTCTAGCAACCCGAAGAAGAAGTGATTTTCTTTATTTTTTTTTCAACCAATAAATAAATCAAGTATTTGGGGTTTTTTCATACATATTTATTAACCATTAGAATAAAAAAAAAATTAGCGAAAAATAATATCATGAGAGCTTGCTATACGTGCTGGAACGCAACCACCCAAAAGAAGACGTCCAATCTGCGGGAAATGTATCCCTCGTAATATTCATCTGGAATCAAAAAATCCAAATTTTGCGTGAAATATATCGTATTTGTTCGAAGTAATGCTAACAAAATTGAAGCAAAGTCAAAAATGAACAAAATGTTGGATATACGAACTTTTCAGAACGATTTTTCACTTTTTCTTGCTCTTCGATGTTCTATAAAAAAATTGAATTGAAAAAGCTGGCTGCATTTAAGTATATCCTCCAGTAAATTTATTCTATTTTAAAACAAAAAAAGAATTGGACCTATCCATCAAGTGGTTCAAATGCTATCGTTCCCGGTGTTTTAGAAAACATGGTTTCGAGAAAAAGTTTTCGTTAACGATTTTTGGGGTTAATGTCAAAAGCCTCCCGGCTAATCTGCTACTCCAGGGCCATAGTATAATCCTTCCCCAACTTCATATTGCTCCTTTTGTGCTATTTGATCAGCTTTTCGGATAAAGCAGCTGCTCTTACGCCGTCCGTAATATTACTTTCAGCTGCAGTAATCCGATGAGCATCGGTTCTCTCGGCGAATTTGTTGACTTCAAGTCCAGCAATTCCCAGTGTAGTCATGACTTTTAATAAAGCACTATGACCGTTATTAAACATACCGACAGCTGTTTACGTGGTAATTTCAACGCTTTTTGCGCGGCAATGTAAATGTGTATACGCAAGTCTCCATATGCAAGAGTTGATGGACTGAGTTTTGAGTGTTACCTCCGGTACATCTTTCCATCAATTCGTCCACAGATAAAGCCTCGAAAATAGGTTTGATGGCTTCTTATACCTTTGCTAAAGGGGATTCTTGTGCTTAAAAGATTTCTCATTTCCGTAAGCTTCGCGGCATTTGCACCGGCTCTCTTTTCCTTGCGGGTAGTACATGTGCTGTGGTTTTTCATTAGTTGAAATATTTTGATAAGATACAGCCCATACCGCCTTTTTCATCTCCTCCGCTGAATCTGGATATATTTTAATAGCCAAACCGCAGTATAATGTCAGATCGGAAATTACTTTGTCTGTCAATTTTCCAGCGCCTTTTTTTTACGCCTCGAAGTTAAGTTCCCATCCTTTTTTGTACGTGCCTGACGCATTCTTTCTTTTTACGACAAGATGTTCGTAAATATTTTATCATTCAGTTCAACGGATCGTGAAAACATTGGTATTACTGCATCTACCTTCATTTTCCCAGCACTTCCAGTATGATTTAAAGTACACTGTTTATCGTGGTCTTCTTCCCACTTATTGTACTCTGGCGTACCCATTTTAGATTTCCAATTGGCGACATCAATAACTTTCTTTGTATATTTGCCGATCAATGTAACTACACCAAGTAATGATGTGAAACTCCTTTTCTTCTACGAGCTGTCTCGCGATACACTTAAGTGCGACGGCAGCAGTATTTTGCACAATTTCTTCGTTTACTACTTTTTTTGATGATGAGACTTTGATGCCGTGTGCAAATTATCGATAAAAGCATAATAAATTTTATTATTGAACGATGATGTCACATATAAAATTGCGCAAAACATTTTCAAACCTTGCAATCCTGCTCTAAGCACGAGAATAGCAAGCATTTAACGACGGTTAATTTCAGAGAAGCGGTTTATTACTAGACTGAAAAGGCAAGAGCGCGTAGAACAAGAACATTCGACTACTAACGTGAAAGCAACACCTGCCCTATTTGTTTTAAAAAGTTTAATGTCACTGTTACAATCTTCACACTTCACACATGCTGAGAAAATTAAAATCAGTAAAGAAGTTCCTAATAAGACGAGATATCAATATTCGTCGTAATTGGAATGCTTCAGTTTTTTCGCTGATGTACTAACGTATTCTGTATCAATTTCCGATGTAAACTGATTTCCCTGGAACCTTTTGTTAGGACTTTTTGCTGGACGTTTGATAGTATTTCTCGAACCTTTTTTATGCAAATTAGGCATTTTACGGTAACAACTTTAAAACGTAAAACAGTAAAAAATTTAAAATGTAAAACAGTAAAAAGTTTTTCGATACTCGGCATGTGTCAAATTCAAGACGCTCCACGTTGAAACCAAAGATTTATAGAGAGGCATGTCGCCAAACACTTTATAGTCACAGCATATATATTAATATCGGTTGGTAACAGTGACAAGTAGTCTCATCATAGTATATAAAAAAAGCGTACAATTCAAAAATATTGACGTAACATACGCGCTACCGCACAAACTCTATTTTCAATAAAGTGAGTGTCTCAAATTATTAATATCTTTTATATTAAGTTGTTTTCCACAAAATCGTTTGGGAAACATATTCTACACTGGATAAACTATCAATTAAAACAAAAAAAAGATTTGTCTATCGATCTTGAGAAGAATCTCCCCTTAAGTTTGATATATACCAGGGAGACCTCCGATGTTATTTTGGCTGGTATGGAAGTTTACATCCCTTTTTCGAAGAAATGCTCCTCCAACGGCAAGTCTTGGTTCGACCGAAAATGCAAAGAAGCTGTTGCTTCTAAACATATTGCCTACCGACAATGGCGTGAAAATCCTAACACCGTAAATCGTAACATCTTTGTTCATGCCCGGGACAGATGCAAGGGAATTATCGACGAAACCAAGGAGGCACTCAGTCAACGAATTAGAAACAAACTTCTCGCTTGTCCCAACAATTCCAGGTCCTTTTGGGCAGTCGCTAAGGCAGTTAGTCAAAATTTTACCAAATCCACCATACCACCACTCACACGGCCAGATAATTCCATTGCAACCACACCTGTTGAGAGAGCGAACTTGTTGGCTGAACTCTTTGCTTCACATTCTACTGTCGATTTCTAAGGAAAAACACCACCTACTATTCCCATATTGCAGTCAAGGATGCCCGATGTTGTCTTCAGACAGCGCATCATAAAGCGTATTTTAATGAAGCTAGACACCAAGAAGGCTTCTGGCGCTGACGGAGTACCTGCCATAGTTCTCAAAAACTGTGCAAGGGAACTAACACCAGTTTTCTGTAGACTTTTCAGCCTATCCTACAGAAAGAGAATATTTCCGTTCTGCTGGAAATGTGCCACGGTTCAGTCGATACCTAAAAAAGGTAAGAAGACCAGGCCAAATAACTACCGACCAGTTGCTCTGCTTTCAATAATATCGAAAGTCATGGAAAAGGTTATCAATGAGCATCTTCTAAAATATCTTGAACGATTCAATATTATTAGCGATCACCAATATGGTTTTCGTAAACATAGATCAACAGGAGATCTTCTGACTTATGTAACACATGTTTGGAACAACGCAATTGAACACTTTGGAGAATCTCGAGCGGTTGCTCTTGGCATATCCAAGGCATTCGACCGTGTTTGGCACGATGGAGTGTTGGCTAAGTTACGCTCTTATGGTATGTCTGAAAGGTTTTGTTTGTGGCTCTCATGTTTCCTCAGAGAGCGTTCTTTACGAGTGGCAGTCGACGGATTTCTTTCTAACACCCTCACTATCAACGCCGGTGTGCCCCAGGGCTCCATGCTGTCTCCTACTCTCTTTCTCATTTACATTAACAATCTGCTGGAAAAGACCGGGAATCCAATCTACAGCTTTGCAGATGACAGTACGCTTGTCTCTTCATTCACCTTGAACGCTCGGACATCGGCTGCTCAGGCGAATATCCGCAGACAGCAGGAGGTCGTTCAACTTAACAAAGACCTGGAAGAAATTCTATCTTGGGGTGACAGTAACCAAGTGGAATTTAACGCTACAAAAAACCCAAGCGGCAGTTTTTTCTAAAAAAGTTAACGTTGCTGAACCCGACATAGTTATGTCGGGGCACTCCATTCCCCTAGCATCGTCGCTCAATTTGTTGGGGGTTAGTTTGGGAGCAAATATGTCTTGGCATGAACATGTTGCAGGCATAGCAAGGAGAGCTTCTCAAAAGTTGGGAATATTATTTAGAACCAGAAAGCTTTACACCCCACAACAACTGTTAATTCTTTACAAAGCCCAAATTCGACCAACTATGGAATACTGCTCCCACGTTTGGGGCTCCGCTCCCAAACATACACTGCATTTGTTGGATTCTGTTCAGAGAAGAGCGATCCGTCTGATTGGGGACCCGGAATTGACCGGCGGCCTTGATTCGCTGGAACATCGAAGAACGGTTGGCGACTTGAGTCTGTTCTACAAGTATTTTCATGGAAAGTGTTCGAAGGATGTAGCCCGCTTAATTCCTCCCAAAGCGGTGCATGTTAGAAATACACGTCGCGCTGGTGCTTCTCATCCGTATGAGGTTCAGCTTGTTACTCCGCGTACAACGCTTTTCAAGCAATCTTTTATATGGAGAACGTCATCCCTTTGAAATAATTTGCCCAGCGCTGTGTTTCCCACCGAGTACAATTTACAGCGATTCAAGAACAACGTGAATCGCTTTTTCCGCACTCGTGCCGCTTCTGGAGCGCTTTAGGGACTTCCCTGCAGCACGTGTGCTAGACCTATATAAAAAAAAATATATGTAGTTATATTTCTTAGGATACTTCAACTAGAATTTATACCGCTTCACGTCTAGAACCTTTGATAATGGAGTAAACCACCCTTATTTAAAAATCAATGAAAAAGATAAAAATATGCGCAGAGTGTTTGTTCCGCCTTGAGTTTGATATATAGTTATACTCCAAGAGATGTTTTAATTAGTAGCTATACAGCTTTGCGTCTTGAACCTTCGATCAAGAAGCAATCCATCCTTATCTAAAGATTGTTGAAAACATTAAAAAACTTGAAGAGAGAATTATTCCTATCTTGAGTTTCATACATAATCGTAATTCTTGATATACTTTGACTAGCAGCTTCATGTCTTGAACCCTTGATAAGAGGTTTAGCCACCCTTATCTAAAAATAACTTAAAAAAAAATCAAAAAACATAAACAGTGAATTTGTCACACTTTGAGTTTGATATACGAGAGTCATTTGAAAAGGTAAACAAGAAAGAAAATACGAACAAAATTGAAAAATTCACCTTTTTTTTTCAACATAATCTCCTTCGAATTTCCTCCAACGATGTTCCACTGCTATTAAGACATTTTTTATGAAATGATTTCTGTCGACATGCACGACATCATTTTGTCATTTCCGTGAAATCGTTGTCCTCCAAGGAATTTTTTTGAGGTTCGGGAACAAAAAGAAGTCCGAAGGGGCTAAATCGGGCGAATAGGGTGAATTGCTCAGCAATTCGAAGCGAAGATTATGTAAGTTGGCCATGGCAACGAGTGACATGTGAGCAGGAGCATTGTCTTGACTCGGCACCCATTGTGCACACAGCTTTTGCATACCCAAATGCCCGCATTCACTTGAGATCTCTACAATGTTAGCAATTTCCCAAAACTTCAAACGGCGGTCATTTAAAATCATTTTGTGAATTTTCGTTACAATATCCGAAGTTGTTACATCGTTGGCGCGTCCATCGCGATGCTCGTCATTTGTGCTTGTTTAGCTAAGTTTAAACTCGGAAACCCAGTAGTTTATGCTTTTTGATGACGGAGAAGGGTTACCGGGAACATTATCAAGATTCGTTTTCTTTTTCAAAATGTAAAATTTTATCACAGCTTGAATATCAATTTTTTCCATGATGTCAGAAATCGCGTATACACGTTTGTATTTCGACTATACAAACATAACCGCGCTGAACTCTGAACTGTAACTTGGCATGTGATCTTCTAAGGACTAAAACTAAATGGTCCAATACTGATTTTGATCATAGGATTGCTATATGTGTGTCATTTATCTTACTTTTCAAACGACTCTCGTATAGTTATACCTCATGGGATACTTTAATAAGTAGTTATACAGGTAAGTCCCCTTAACGCTTAGTAAGAGAGTAAGTCACCCTTATTTCAAATCATGGAAAAAATAAAAACATAAAATTTGTCACACATTCAGTTTAGTACATAGTTCTTTACTAGCAGTAGCTCATCTTGAATCTTTGTTAAGGAGATAGACAACCCATATTTAAAAATAAATAAACAAATTTAAAAACATAACCAGAGCCATACCTTAGGTTTGATAAATAGTTGTACTTTTTGAGATACTTTGATTAGGAGCTATATTTCGTGTCTTGAAATTTTATTATTTACTAGCTTCGCATCTCGAATCGTTGAAAAGAGGGTAAACTACCCTTAGTTAGCATTGAAATAATTAAAAAATATAAGCAGAGCTTTAAGGGGTTTCGCTACCTTGGCGCTTGGAAAAATAGGCATACAATATTTTTTTTTGACGCAACTATTGTATATATAATAATATTTTTATTTTTCACAAATACATTATAGTTTTAACAACAAATTTTAAAAAGATATATTAAAAAAAAATTTAAAATGGCGGAGATATCAGCCATCTTGTAGGACCCTCTTTTCAAAATCCTTGCTAACGGTGGAATTTTTTCCTCAGTCAAGAATGATCCAAAAACTAAATAAATCATTTTTATTGTTAAGGAAGGTCATAGCTAAGTGACCACGTATGGAAGAAATTTCAAAATTTTTTTTGTAAAAGTGTCAGCCGTTCGAAAATAATCTCAGACTTTTCACAAAAATTTTGAGCTTTAAAAATTAATAAAAAATCGAAAGAAAAACTTATGTCAACTTCAAGTTAATATTATAAAGAATATGTGGTATAAATTTATCGAAATCAGTTTAGTAGATCTCGAGATATTTTGTCCACCAGTTTGAAAAAAGTAATTTCGAGAAAAACGCAAAAGAAAAAAGTACCGCATCCGCGTATAATTTTTTTTACATTACCTTCAATCTGCGATTCCATTTTGTAAAGCTTGCAATATTCTTAGAAGTATAAATATTAAATCTAACTAAAAAAAAACATTTTTTGAAGATTTCAAGGTGGCGTAACCCCTTAACTAATATTTACACGACCTTGCGTCTTGAATCTTTAATAAGAGGGTAAACTATTCTTATTTAAAATCATAGAAGAACTCAAGACACATAAACCGAGAATTCCTCTCACCTTGAGTTTGACATACAATTATGCCCCTTGAGATACTTAAACTAGCAGTTAGACAGCTTCGTGTCTTGAACTCTTGGTAAGGGGATAAACCATTTTTTTTGTAAAAATCAACGAATAAATTTAAAAAATTACGTAGAAAATTGGTACTGTCTTAAGTTTGATACGTAGTTATGTCCCTTAAGATACTTTAAGTAGTAGTTATAAGAGGGTTACCTTTTAAGTTTTCACATAAAAACAATGAAAGAACAAAAAAATTTCGTACAAATGGTTTTATTGTTTCTCAAAATATTCTTCTTAAAGATTTATATACTTTTGCAAGCATTCGATCCAATTCTCGAAATATTTTTTCTAAAGTTCGTAGCTCAAAAACATGGTTTTGGAAGGATTCAGCTTCTTGAGGTGATGAAAATCGTTGTCCACGCATTTTTTTTTACTTTTGACAAAAAGAAGGCGCTAAATCAGGTGAATACGGGCAATTCGATGTTTTTCTCCATCAAATAATTGTTTGACGTGCTACGTAAGAGGTGGCATTGTCATGATGAAGAATGACACATTTTTCGGTTGTTTTTCCTGATTTCATTGATGACTTTTGGCAAATTTCGGTCCTTTAAAGCAATGGTCTCAACATGTCCAGTATAACCAAAGAAACACGCGATAATTTTTTTCGAACACCCCTAAAATCGTAAAAAATCATCCGAAAACCTTCACGTGATATTTCCATCTGTTCACAAAACTGTTTTTTTTAAACACTCACTGTAAACAAACTATTCGACCAATTTCTGAGCTGCCACTGTTTTAACAATAACAAATGTCAAATTTTACAACAATGGTTATACATTTCAATAGCGCCATCTAATGGTCGTCTGTAAAAACTTAAAAGGCGACCCTGGTATGGCCTCACAAATTAAGCCCTTGATAACGGGTAAATGACTTTTATTGTCATTGAAATTAAAGAGAATTTGCCTCCCCTTAAATTTGAGCCTTTCGGCTTACAATGCATATGTGGGATCAAGACTGTACTATGGAATTTGTTTTTGGGGTTCTTCCTCCTCAGCAAAGAATGTTTTAGTCGCGCAGAAGCGGGTCATGAGAGCTATGCTGGGTGTTTCTCCGGGTACATCATGCAGATCATAGTTTGCGCGATTGGGGCTTCTGACGCTTGCTGGAATTTTTATATATGAGTTAAGTAAATATATTTGTTTAAATAAATGAAATTATTTGCAACATGCTAATATTCACAGTTACCTAACTCGCGGCCGAGATAGTGTTTATGTGCCGTTGAGTCGGTTGAACATCGGTAAGAACTCTCCACAGAACTTGGGACGTGCTGTGTTCAACCGGCTTCGCGGGCATGTTGGGACAGACCATGGTATTTTGAGCTTTAATCAATAGAGAATTGTATACTTTGGATGAGTTTTGGAATATCTAATTATCGTTAAAAATTGTATAGAGATTGTTTGTATTATACTCTATTAATGTTATCTGTATTATTTGTATTAGTGTTGTATAATGACGAACTCCACACATGTATTGTAAAATGTCGCTGGAAAAATAAAAGTATTATTATTACAAAAAGGTTCTTCTTTCTCACACTTGGTCAATGCGGTTCCATGTTTGGCTGACGGGCCAAAGCCAAGTCAGCACAAACGCTATTACCAATATGTATTAAGGAATGACCTGACAATGTTACATGTTTTCAAAATCACTGACTTCTGAATGTTTCTGTGTATGTTTGTGTTGAGTCCCAATTGTACCAAGTGCGGTGTGAATGTTATTGGTGTAAGGCCTGTGGCTGATATAATGAGGGGCACAATGATGACTTTTTCTTGTTTCCATAGCCTTTTTATTTCCGTTGCAAGGTCTGTGTATTTGGAAATTTTTTCTGTGTATTTTGTTTGGATGTTTGTGTCGTTGGGGACCGCTATGTCAATTAGATAGGTGACTTTTCCTTTTTTGCACTGAAAAGTAATATCGGGTCTATTGGCGGAGACTGTTTTATCCGTATGGATACTGATGTCCCATTAGAGCTTGTAATCTTTATTTTCAAGTATGGGGTGTTGGTGTGTATTTGTAGTAGGGACTTGTGTTTTCTATGAGTTTGTATGTTGTGGCTAGTGCCTGGTGAACTACTTTGGCAGCTGAGTCATGTCTGGCTGTGTATTCTGTTCCGGCTAATATTTTACATCCGCCTGTTATGTGTTCGATCGTTTCTTTCTGCTGGTGGCTTTTCCTGCATCTGTATTCTGTAATAATTGGGTCTTTGATGATATGCTTTTGGTAGTTTCTGGTTAATATGACTTTATCCTGGATGGCAAGTAAGAAGCCTTCTGTTTCAGGGAATAGCTGCCCATCCTGTAACCAGGTATATGATTGTTTTTTATTTACGTGGTCTTGTTCTATGTGATATCTGAGTTCTGTGTGTGTTTTTGTGTGTTTTGTGTTTTCTCTGACCACGTTTTCATCTTTCACTGTCGCTGTGTGGAGGCTGGTTCGCTTGCTATGAAAGGATTTCCTAAGTGCTTGTATTTGTTTTGTGTGTAAGGATCTGATGTCTGTAATTCCTCTTCCTCCTGCCTTCCTCTCGATGATAAGTCTTTCTTTCCATGCGTCGGGGTGTAATTTCCTGTATTTGGTGAATTGAGATCGTATAAGGATGTGAATATTTTCTATGTCTGTTTGTGACCATTTGATGATCCCAAATGAATATGTGAGTATAGGTATAGCGAACGTGTTGATGGCTTTAGTGAGATTCTTAGAATTGAGTTTTGTTTGTAAAGGTTTCGTCAGTCTGTTTTTGAATTCGGTTCGGAGCTCTGGTTTGATGTGAGTGTGGTTGAGTTTGGTGCTTTGTTGGAAGCCTAGATATTTGTATGCTTCTTTGTCGAACATGTCATCGAGTGTTTCATTGTTGATGGTTTCTGTCTCATGGTAGCACTTCCATTGGCCTTTGTTGATGTGGAGCACTTTGCATTTACTTATACCAAATTCCAGCTGAATATTTCTGTGATTTTGAGGAGTTCTTTCAGCTGTGTTTTTGTGGCAGCGTAGAGTTTTATGTCATCCATATATAGGAGGTGGTTTATTTTATGTTGATTCACTTTTTGGTGTCTGATATTGAAGCCATGCTCTGTTCTGTTTAGTATATTTGAGAGTGGATTGATATAGAGGCAAAACAATAGAGCGCTGAGCGGGTCTCCCTGTCATATGCCCGTCTGATGTACAACCCTTCTGTTTGGATGCGTTCGGTTTGTGTTTCTAGGCGTATTTTGGTTTTCCATGTTTTCATAATTTTCTCGAGAAATTGCCTGAGGTGTTGGTTGATTTTATAGATTTCTAGGGCTCTGATTAACCAGCTGTGGGGTATGGAGTCGAAGGCTTTTTTATAGACTATGTAACCGATGTGAAGGTTTCTGTGTTCTTTTCTGATTTGTCCCATAATCACGCTATCTGCGATCAGCTGCTCTTTGCATCCTCGACTATTTTTCCTGCATCCCTTCTGCTCTTCGGTGAGAATATTGTTGTCTGTTAGGTGTTGTTCTGTTTTCTTGGAAATTGTGGCTGTGATGATCTTGTATAGGGTTGGAAGACAGGTGATAGGTCGGTAGTTTGACGGGTTTGTGGTGTCTGAGCTTTTGGTATAACGTATGTTATTCCTTGTGTAAGGAAAGTGGGAAATGTGTGTGGTTGTAGAATGGCTTTGTTGATTTGGTGTGTGAGTGCTTCGTGTGTGGTGGTAAACTGTTTGTACCAGAAGTTTTGTATATTGTCTTTTCCAGGACATTTCCAGTTGTGTGTGCGTTTGATAGTTTCTGTAAGTTCTTGTGTATTTAATGTGGAATTTTCTTGTTCTGTCACATGTTTATGTTTGTCTTCTTCGGCATTGATCCAGGGGGTGTTATTATTGTGTAGTTTGGGTTCTGACCAGATACTTTTCCAATAATCTGTGAGTTCTTGTTTGTTTGGTGGTTCAGTCACTTCTGTCTGTTTGTTGTACATAGTTTTCCGGTAGAACTGTTTTTCGCTTCTTCGGAAGAGGTTGTTGGTGTCTTTCCTCTTGTTTGATTCTTTGTATCTACGGAGTCTTGATAGATACAGATAGTTTTTGTTTCAAGGTATCGAGGTATTATTATTATTATTATTAGTTTCCCGTCTAGAACTCTTGACAAGGAGATAAATCATTCTTATATACAAATCAATGAATGAATTAATGAACGTACATTTGTCCTGCCTTAAGTTAGACATGTAGCTTGAGACACTTTAAGTAGTAATATTGCATATTGAACCCTTACAAGGGCTAAACGACCCTTATTATCATTGACGAAATTAAAAGAAATACACAAGGAATTTCTTTCACTTTAAATTTGATTGCTATACAATCATGCCCTTGAGATACTTGAACTAGGTTATTCAATTTAGCGTCTTGACCCTTGATAAGGGGGTAGACCATCCCTATTTAAAAATAAATGAAAAAATCGAAAAAATATATAGAGATAATTTGTCCTACCTTAGTTTGATATATATTTTATCGAGTTTATATAGTTTTGCGTTTTGAATCCTTGCTAATGAGTCAAACCACCTTTATTTAAAAATCATTTGAAAAATTAAAAAACTTTCGCAGAAAATATGTCCTAACTTGAGTTTGACATGTAAACTTGAGATAGTTAAACTGGTAATTATATAGCTTCACGTAATGAATTCTTGATAAGGCGGTAAACCACATTCAAATCATTAAAGAAATTAAAAAAACATAGATAGAGTATTTGCCCCACCTTGAGTTTGCCACGTCGTTGTACTTCTTGACCATTTTAACTAATACAGCTTTACATTTTGAATTCTTAAAAAGAGGATTAACCATCCTTATTTAAAAATTAATGAAAAAATTTAAAAAAAAATTACTACCGTGAGTTTAATATATAGTTATGCCGCTTGTGATTTTATTCAGCTTGTTGTCTTCAATTCTTGATACGGGAGGGAAACCACTGTGAAGCAGAGGTGGGCAATTTTTCCATTTAAAAAGTGGATATTTTGAGATCTTCGTACAACGCCTCAGACGAAGCAGAAGGGCACCATCCTGATGAAGTTCGTGAGCACCGTAGCTGGAATTAAGAATGACGAAAAAGAGCCGCTAAGCACACAACTGTCTGCCAGGAGGACTCTCACGAGCTCTACAAGGATGTGGTTGGGAAGAAAAAGGGAGACATACATACATCTCATAATTTTTTTTATGGGTCTAGCACACGTGCTACAGGGAAGTCCCTAAAGCGCTATAGGAGCGGCACGTGTTCGGAAAAAGCGATTCACGTTGTTATTGAATCTCTGTAAATTGTACTCGGTGGGAAACACAGTCCTAGGTAAGCTATTCCAAAGGGATGATGTTCTCCATATAAAAGACTGCTTGACGTGTACTTCTAACATGCACCGCTTTGGGAGGAATTAAGCGGGCTACATCCTTCGAGCACTCTGCATGAAAATACTTGTAGAATAGACTCAAGTGGCCAACCGTTCTTCGATCTTCCAGCGAATCAAGGCCGCCGGTTAGTTCTGGGTCTCCAATCAGACGAACAGCCCTTTTCTGAACAGAATCCAACAAATGCAGTGTATGTTTAGGAGTGGAGCCCCAAGCATGGGAGCAGTATTCCATAGTTGGTCGAATTTGAGCTTTGTAAAGAATTAACAGTTGTTATGGAGTGTAAAGCTTTCTGGTTCGAAATAATATTTCCAACTTTTGAGACGCTCTCCTTGCTATGCCTGCAACATGTTCATGTCAGGACATATTTGCTCCCAAATTAACGCCCAACAAATTGAGTGACGATGCTAAGGGAATGGAGTACCCCGACATAACTATGTCGTGTTCAGCAACGTTAACTTTTTTAGAAAAAACTACCGCCTGGGTTTCTGTAGCGTTAAATTCCACTTGGTTACTGTCACCCCAAGATAGAATTTCTTCCAGGTCTTTGTTAAGTTGAATGACTTCCTGCAGTCTGCGGATATTCGCCTGAGCAACTATGTCCGGGCGTTCAAAATGAATGAAGAGATAAGCGTACTGTCATCTACAAAGCTGTAGATTGGATTCTCGGTCTTTTTCAGCAGATCGTTAACGTAAATGAGAAAGAGAGTAGGAGACAGTATGGAGCCCTGGGGCACAATTATTGAGTGGCCGACTTGAATAAGATGTCTTTTTAAGAAGTTGAAAGACATAACATCTACAGAGAGACTTTTTTGGAACTTGTCGCTAATAGTGTCTTAATTCTTGGTAATTTTTTATTAATTATTTTATATAAAAAATGTTTGCATATAGTGTCCCATCTTTTGTCATGGCTGTACTTTATGGATTTTTTTTAGCCTATTCTGCAATATGTTTATATTAATAGTATGAAGAGTTTTTAAATAGAATGATATAGGGTTTGCTTACATTTTAATATATAAACACACAGAACATACATTTTAATTTTGAAGATTCTTTAAAAAATATATCTCTATATTTTAGTATATGGATGCTCTACAAGAAATATATGTTAATTATGATTGGCTACAATGTTTCGAATGTGGGAGAATAAAGTGGATGTAATAGAGCAGATTCTTTTTATCCCAGTAATGCTAAATGTCTTCTCGATCCACAATGTCTCGTGAGAATCCCCACAAGGAGTTTAGGATGCATCTGTTTCCATAAAATAACCGTTTGAGGTGCCCTTATTAAGACCATGATATAAAGTTTTTGGTCTGCCTTCACCTTGAGCTTCGGTACCATTGTTCTCTCGAGCACCGATTGGTCCACTCCTTGAGGGCGGCTTCTACTTGTCCCTTAGATGGGCCAAAAGCTGTTTCGGGTCCTTGGAAGGGATTTATAGCTCCGAGTTTGACGAGTTCGTCCGCTGCTTCATTGTCTTTGGACTCCCCGATGTCCAGGGATCTACAACTACTCAACCCCTTTCCTCATAGCCAATTCAGCTCAAGTATCTCTGCATTCTAGTGTCATTGCCGTTCGGAGTTTGGTAATTGCCTCGAGTGCGGCCTGATTATCAGAGTAAATATACGCCACCCGCTTACTGCACTAGACTACTTCCCTCGTGGTAGATTCCACTAAAATTGCAAAACCCTCTGTTTGGAAAACTGTAGCGTACCCTCCTAAAGAGAAGCTCTTTAGAACGTCTACAGTTTCCAAATAAACACCTGCCCCTGCACTCAACTTTGGCCATTAGCGATTCGTCAGTCAAGCACACTAGAGCGTCCTGGGGAGGTTGATCTTCTATTTCTCCTGTTGACCGAGACTAGGGATCGTAAGGGAGAAAGACCTGTTAAATCTCAAACAACCTCCTGTTGACATCACCCCAAAAGACAGTAGTGGAATCTCCTCCTCCGCTTCTGGAGCAATTCTTGGGGGGTTTAAGTCACCTGTACCTTGTCAACATCCAGAACCTCGCATCGGTAAATATGCCGCCATAGTCGCCATTTTTATCTAAGTCAGGAAGCTGGAGAGTTTGAACATGGCATTTAACGGGGATGTCTGCGTGGTCCTCGTTGCTCCCAAAATTCACAGGCCAGCAGATCTTTGATACTCTCCAGCTTCGTTTCCACCATAATCTTTTCATCATGTCTAAATATTTAATACAGGTCACTAAGGTAAGTGGTTTTCCAAATATTCTTGTCGCCCTGAAGTCATTTAGCTTTTTTCTGTTGCTGAACAGGATTACTTATCAGGATTAACAGACAACCTGTCACCACCATACCAATTTTCTACAATATGTCATCCGCCCTGCATTCTATAAATGATCATTAGGAATTTCCTCATTAAAAGAACGAGGCCATGTTCTGCATACTTCTGGGCGTAAGAAAGCCAAATTCGGCTACAGGCGTAGGGAGAGACAACTATATAGCAGATAGCCTCCCCATCTCCAGGCCTACAGTCCTACTTCCATCTACATGGCCCTCCAGTGCACCGTCGCGCGGGAGCCGTAGTTCATCGTCGCTTTTTGCCTTGTCAAAGATTCCTTTTATATTAACGAGAATTGTTAAAGCTACGTCCCCGTAGTGTAGCGATCTCCCGATTTTTGTAACTACTGCATGCAGTTCGGTTTCTCCGGATCGGCTTTGCTGATGTGCACGTTGATTACTTTAGTAAGAACTTTTAAACACATTCTCTAAGAAATACCTGCCAACTATATTTTCCAAGGTTTTTATTAGAAAATATGTTAAACCGAAAAAATTTGTCCTCCGGTTTTTTGAGATAAACGACACAGGAAATATTCCAAAGCAAGGTTTACTGCAAAGATTCTCTCCAATCTAGAGAATAGATTTTCCAGGCCCGTTTGTAGCAACGCCGGGAATTCCATCCAGATCCGCGGCATCATATGGGCTAGGTTTATTCACCACCGACGTTACGATCTCGTCGACCACTTTTCCGTCAGCGACTTCCAAATACGTAATTCCGATGAAGGAATCTGCACTGCTTGCAGCCAACGCCGTTACTCTGCTACTTCTCCTGAATGTCTAAGGGAATCCTTGCAGGTCCAGCTACCATCATGCTTATGTCAGAATCGATACATCACTTACTCCCCAAGCTCAAAATTTCTACCAATAGTGCAGCCTTCAGTAGTGAGTCTTCGTAAATGTTTTTCCTGCGTCTTAACATTTTTTACATTTCGCACTGCAGCTCTATAGGCATTCCAGACCTCAGCTGTTCCACGGTTCACGGCATAACTCAGAGTACGTCAGGTTATTCAGCAACGGTCGCAAAGATAGATACTCTACCAACGCACTCTCCTGCAGGTCGTGAACATAGGCTAACTCACTTGTATATAGGCTAATATAATATGCTCACTCAGTCTATTAACTTCCTCGTCTAGTACTTCTTCACTTTCAACTTCACCATGAGGAGTAGTCATTACGCGTCGCAACACAGAGAAATAATTTTTCCAGTCTGTCGTCTTAGGGTTTCGTCTCAGAGTGGTACCTTTTTCGTCAGATGCAAGCTCTATTCTAATTCCACGATGATCAAACATCGAAGTATAATTTGAAACTTACCAGCCCGAAACCTTGCCAACTAAAGTCTTGAGACTAGCGTGATGTCAATTACTTTCTTTGCGAATCAATTGTCAAGACCATGAAATAACTCTAGATTTGCGTGTGCCAGAAATTCTACAAGGAATTCGTTCCGAGCATTGGTATTAGTGCTGCACCAGATCAGATTGTGTGCGTTGATATCATATCCTACCAAAACTAGTAAATCTTCATCTCTCGCGAACGCGGTGACTCGTTCCAGATTCACTGTAATTGGCGGCCGTGCATTATCGCACCTGAACTAACAACATACAACTTCCTTTGCTTACTTTATACTCGAGGACTGCTGCGATGACGTCACAGGATCCCAACTAGGGTAGCGGGATTACATTCATATCATTGGAATCAAGGAGTCGGGTATGCCTTCGCTAAACTGGTAAGCAGATCCTATAACATGTTTTTAGGACCCGAGTTAGGGATTGGAAATTGATCTAGCTTACCCTCTCAGTCTCCATTGGGGGTTTTCTTAAAAGTAGAAGGAATCTTTCTAGTTCTACCTAGAACCAGAAGCCACCACTCCCTGTGCACAGCGAGAGTCACTAATTGATAGTAGAGGGTCCACCCGGCTTCCTCCAGCTGCCCTAAAATACCCCGGCCCACAAGAAAGACAACGAACAATCGGCAAGGATCTCCTGTAGCCTTGATGTGCATCCACTTCTACACTTTCACGGCCTTGTTTCAAGGGGCAGCAGCTTCAGATCGACCTCCTAGCTCCATAGCCAGAAGCCAAATTTTTTGACTCTTTCAGTTATTTTTAAATAAGTGTGGTTAATGCTTCTAATTTAAATTTAAGGAATATGAATTTGTTTTTTGTACAGTTTTTGATGCTGAATCCGTTCCCGGGCTGTTTCCCCCTAAAATCCTTCAGTTATCCGCAATGCTCATATTAAGTGCGCATTATGGGTGAAAAAATGCGTTTTCCTTTCAAAAAAGTTCCGCAAAATCTGCGGGAGGCTCTGTACATCAAGTTTTATGATGCAAAATCATAGATATGACACATACATGATATGATGCGTTTCTAGTTGACAACTTCGCACGATCGCAAGTATTAGCCACAAGTTTATTTGCCACATTTTTGTTCGAGGATTGCCGAGCGATTTGCAATTCCGAGGGGCGATAATATTCGTCTGATTAAGAATCTTCTAATAAGAACTCTGCATAAAATGGAATAGTTTGCATCTACACTGGGGGAACGAGATTTCTGTAGTTTCTTAATTGTCATCTTTCTCTTTTGCGATATCGCTTTCGTTGTATGAAGATCATTATTGACGAAATGTTTATTCATCCCACTGAGGTTTCTTCGACTTTCCCTAACCTTCGCATAATTGCGTACTATTTCCATTGCGCGTATCATTAATCACATTGTCATGTAGAATGTCAAACTGTTGGTACAATTCGTCTATAAAATTAATTCTTTTCGCAATTACAAAAATAGAATGAACATTCTTCTGTTTCTTATGAGATAAATATTACGAATATATCTTTTTCGATCTTCGGGATAACATTTCTTTTATGTCTGATAAGTAGTACAAAATATGTCTAAATTTTTGCAGTTTTCATAGATGCAATGGCATTACTTTCTCTAATTGTTTGCTTCAAGTTCATATGATTATGAAGAAACAATCTCAAAATATGATTATTCGACAGCAAGGTACTTGTAGAAACACACTCGGAAAAATCCTCCAAACACGATTCCATCAACCAAAAATCAGTAATTCTTTCCTTGTTCAAGTTACTGCTTTTATGATCTCTACAGGCCATTTTTAATCACGGAAGCAAAGATTACTTAAACATCGATAATCATTACGTTTTTAAATACGTCTGAAATGACGCGAAGAAGAGTGAGACTGACGGGAATGTGGAAAAATGTCAAAGAATATGTAAATAAATAATAATGGTAATGTGGAAAATGTATTCTTTATAAAGTTTTCAAGTGAAGCATGTTACTAGGAGAGTTTGACGTGGCACGGAGGGGGAGATGAGAGCTCCTGTAAATACAGGCTTGACGGAAGAAAAAAAAATATATTGGCTTGTCACTAGATTCTTTATCTTAGTTATTACCTGTTAACACAGATATAATTCTTTTCAAATGCCGCATTTTATTCCAGTTTCAATGAGGCCCAATTAAAATTCAGTATATACTCGGACGTAAAATTCTCGCTGAATTCAAATATGTATTAAAAGTGCTGGGTCTCCATTTAAATTTTCAATTTTGGGACTCTTAGAGTCCAAACAGAGTGTTGAGCCAATTCAATACCCAGGGAAAAATGCTAAAACTTTTGGCTGAAATATTTTTTCTGAAGTGGCCTGTCAAGTTTTTTTAGGTGTGTCAATCTTTTTTTCCAAAAAAGCACTACGTTCTCGCTGTCTTTGTCTAATATTACTTGTGTGCCATAAAAATTTCTCGAAGATCTGTATCATATCTATGATTTTGCATAACGAAACTTAATCTATAATGCTTCCCGTAAATTTTAAGGAACTTTTTTGGAAGAAAAATGCAATTTTTCACCCTTAATGCGCAATTAACATAAGCATTGTGGAAAACTGAAGGATTTTAGGGGACAACGGCCCTTGGGAACAGATTCACCACCAAAAAATATACAAGGAAATACCTTTCTAATCCTTAAATTCAAACCAAGAGTTTAACGGGAGGCTGTTGAGTGGGAAAAAACGATTGAGAAGAAAAAGTATATTTTACGGGGGTAGGACCAAAGAAAATAAAAAAAAAAATTTTTTGGCTTGCCATCCTAGTATATGGTATATATATATATATATATATATATATATATATATATATATATATATATATATATATATATATATACCATATACTATATATATATATATGTACATATATATATATATATATATATATATATATATATATATATATATATGTATATATATATATGGTATATATATATATATATATATATATATATATATATATATATATATATATATATATATATATATATATATATATATATATATTGAATGGCAGAGTTCGAAACGTATGGGAAAGTTTCTTAGTATTCAAATTTCTTTTTTTGGGTAATCAGTTCAGCATGTTCGATGACCTAAAAATAGGCTTTGATATATGTTAATATGAAATTATGGAAAGTCAGGTTAATTGACAGAATGTTAAAAAACTCAAAGAGTAAAAAGTATTTAAAAATTGATTTAAGCTTCAGGTGCAAAGTTCTGAGCATCTATAAAAAACATTAGGCAGTTAGAGTATCCTAGAACTTTTGTTTTCAAAATTATGCACCAAGCGTTATGGATAAAAAACTCTTCACACCAGAGCAGAAACTGACGAGGAATAAAACTTTCCAAAAGTATTTGGCCGCTTTAGAGAAATGTTAGTTATTTTACGTTAAATGTCGCAGACGACACAACTTGGCTGTTTTAATAGGATTCTTTTACGAAGCAATAGTCAAGTAATGGGTTTATAAGGACCGTCTACCTACAAAGATGGCAAAAGTTGATAGCGATTGATTTTCGGGGGAACAACAGAATGTTGGTTTTTTGAATATATGATCATCGATATAGACACGCCCCCCTTATCCTACTGGAGAAATTCCAGGTAAAGCCACCGTTATTTGTTTGCTTTTGCCACATGATGTCCCTATGGAAAACTAAATTTACAATAACATCAGTTTACAAAAAAGTTATAACAGAGGTGGCACCATTTCAGGGAGGCAACCAACAACTACGAATATGTTTACTGTACTAGTGATTCTTGATTTTTATGGGATAGTAAAGGAGACCAAAAATTAACCGCGCCATCCCAATGTTGGCATAAAAAAAATGTAATTCATCCACGTTCTTCTGGATATAGAATTTACCTATCCCGCTCTCAAGGTGGGAGGGAATTCTTGAGCTTGAAATGTCTCCATAATACCATTGTTCTGGGTCTGGCGTGTAAAGTTTACTGATGCAACGATATGAGAAATATTTTGCAACGCTTATTTTGGCAGGCTACTATCTTTATCTTTATTTCAAACACGAGCAATAATAAAGGGAATAAATTAAATATAAAGATTCGGCTGTTATCGTTATT
The DNA here is from genome assembly GCA_019049505.1 of Pachyrhynchus sulphureomaculatus. NCBI lineage: Eukaryota > Metazoa > Arthropoda > Insecta > Coleoptera > Curculionidae > Pachyrhynchus > Pachyrhynchus sulphureomaculatus. The sequence continues at coordinate 53,395,588 of CM032448.1, forward strand.
TAAAGCATGGACCCACCGTTTAGAACTAGCGCTATATTGAAACAAAATGCGAGAATCCTTTATTAAGGATAACGGTTTCCCTTATTTAGGAATTTAGAAGAGTGGTTATTTGAAGTAAATTGACACCACTCAGTATATATCACCACTACACCACAGACTGTATTTTTGCACTTGACGTGCGTTTCGTTAACCATGTTAGCTTCATCAGGAGCGATGATTGACTAAAGCTAAACTACAAATCTACCTTATTGATACTTAGCCTAACCCTTGAATTACTCAGGCGGAACTAATGGCATAGGCGAGGCCATCAGTTCCGGTCAAGTAACCCGTAGAGGGGACTATAAGGAATAGACCCTCTGTCTCCTATCAGATACATTTTTAATTAATCTTAAATTATCTAATGTTACAGTATAATATGCTAAATGTTCTTTAAATCGTGTTTTAATTGACCTTTTAGTTTGCTCAACATACTTTTTGTCCCAATCATTACAACTAATTTCACAAATTCCACTTTTCTCATAACTAGGAATCTTTTCTTTGGAATTTCCTAAAATATTTCTTAGATTGTCTGATGACTTATAGTTAAATGTGAGTAATCCGACCATATCAAAGTTGTATTGCTTACCCAAAATTTACAAACCTGGAAAAGCAATGAGATCCATTGTTTCATTGGTCGGATCACCCACATATTTGATATCCAAATGGTTATCAAAAGAACTTGAGAATTTACCATTAAATACTGTCGCAGTGATAAATTCTTTAGAATTTATTAATAAAATAAAAAATCTAGTTCTTAATGAAGGTGAAATCTTAATTTTTTTTGATGTAAGTTCTTTGTTCCCAAGTGTGCCAATACCACAAACTTTACAATATCTGGCAGAATTACTTAGGATGAATGACTTTGAGGACGAAATTATTCATGAATACTTAATAGTATCTAAACTTTGTACGGAACAAAATTAATTGCTTATAATCTTTCATAGCGAATTTATTCATGGGCAAGTTTGAAACCGACGCCAGTCAAGATTTTGAACATTTCCCCAAGGGTATGGCATAGGTATGTGGATGATGTTTACGCGATTTTTGATACAAAGAAAGCAAATATAGATGATTTTGTTTCCAAACTAAATAGCCGGTATGATTCCATTAAATTCACTTACGAAATTGAGAACAAAGCACAACTGCCTTTTCTAGATATTTTAATTATTAAAAAATAAAAATAAATCAGAATTTAATATCTATAGGAAAGACATAGTAACTGGTAGATAAATCCGTAATGATTCATTTTATTGCAAGCAGCACAAATTAGCAGCATTATATTTTTTAATTCATCGTTTGGTCACTTTTCCTCTGAATAGAGTAAACTTCAATAATGAAACGAATCGTATTAGAAATATAACTACAGTTAATGGTTATGACGATGACTTAGTAAACAAGTTACTAAGCAGACATAAGTTCAGGTTAAATATTCAGAATTCCACCTTTTGGACACCCGAAGAAAATAAGACCAAATATTCCTCCATACCATATAATTCGAAATATAGCAGGGGACTCAATAAGGTATTTAATAAGGGGTAGGCCTCACCTTAGTCCATAAGTCTTCAGACATTCTGCGGAATATCTTAGGAAATCCCAAAGATAAGATTCCTAATTCTGAGAAAAGTGGAATTTATGAAATCAGTTGTAATGATTGCGACAAAAAGTATGTTGGGAAAACTAAAAGGTAAATTAAAATACGATTTAAAGAACATTTAGCGCACTTAAAATACATTAGAACAGAAAAGTCTAGCATTGCCGAACATGCCCTTGAAGCTGATCGTACTGTAACATTAGATAATCTAAAATTAATTAAAAATGTATCTGACGGAGATTGTTGAACGCATATGAAAGTATGGAAATTATAAAATGGAAAAGTAGTTTAAAAAAAGACCTATTCCTTAAAGTCCCCTCTACTGGTTACTTGACCGGAACTGATAGCCTCGCATATGCCATTAGTTCCGCCTGAGTAATTCAAGAATTAGGCTTAGTATAAATAGGGTAGATTTGTAGTTTAGCTTTAGTCAATCATCGCTCCTGATGAAACTAACATGTTTAGCGAAACGCGCGTCGAGTGCAAAAATAAAGTGTTTGGTGTAGTGGTGATATATACTGAGTAGTGGTTATTTGAAGTTCGTTATTTTTATCGCTATTGTGTAGAGCATTCTTTTTTTCCTATTACTAAGAAAATACACTAAAATTGAAATTGTAATCTGATATTGCAAATAATTCTAACAGTTAATTAGTGCTCTGATTATGTCGGGATTTTGCAACCTTTGGCAAAATGGCATTAGAGAATTATTATCACCACCACAACTTCATTTTTGCACCTGACACGCATTTCTCTAACCATGCGTACATCATCACAAGTGGTGACTTACTGTCGATCGACTTACTAATCGCTTCTGATGATGCTGTTATGATAACACTTTTCGGATGAAAAAATAATGTGTTTGGTGCAGCAGTGATAACTGTTGTGTAGTGCTAATCTCCAACGAAATTTTATTTATTGCGCAGTCGTATTAACTTGGAAATATTGGAGGAAGTGTTACAAACCTTCTTGTCACAACTTTAATTTGAAACTGGTGTTGACCCATCAAATACTAATAACCGGTGTGCTAAACCATGAAATGAATGAAAAAAAATTATAGAAGATGAATACTAAGCTAATCTTACTTTTACTATACTTTATTGCAATTCTGCCGTAGTGTAAAAGTGCAATTCCTTCGCGTTAATACTGCGCATGCTTGAGCTAAGGACAAAGACATGTGAAAAATAAACGTTGCAAAATCTCTCTATTGTCTTTGGCCAACCTTATTTAACATATATTTTAAAGGTCTAGAAAACGAAATGTCAACGGATAGATCTCCAAATGAATGAATATACTCACATGAGCTATATTTATAGATCATTAGAGAGTAATGGAACTAGAGTACGAGACGAGGAAGTTGAGTCAAGAATACCAGAAGTGGGAAGAAAGAAACTAACATCCCGAAAAGTAAATACATGTGTATTGGAGAAAGATAACAACATTTGAGTTTGGAAACGGGACAACTAATAAAACATTCTAGGAAGTACAAATACCTCGATATAACCCTAATACAGGATGGTATACTGGACGAGGCGATTAAAGAAAAAAACAGACAAGGAAGAAAGACAAGATCACTAATGGACAATATACTTTGGGACCAACATATTTTAAAGAAATGCACCTAATATACAATACAACTTTGAAAAGAATAGTCACATACAGAACCGAATTGTGGTAACTAAAAAGCAAAACTAAAAGACCCTCTAAGCGACAGAAATGAACTTCTGGAGATGAGAGGAGATCGAAACGGGAAAGAGTATCTAACGAATGGATTTAACAAATTATGGAAGGTAATCACACTATAGTTGACGAAATCAAAACTAACCAACTTAGATGATACGGACGAGTTCAAAGAATCAATAACCGGTTCCCAAATCAGGTATTGAACTCTAATCAACATGATAGAAGTAAGAGAAGAAGAGATAGACAAAGAGTTGCAAGGGGAAGAGCTGGAGGATGACCCGAGAACAATGGAGACTGGGTATCGGGTATCGAAAGATGTCGGAGGATGTTCTGAACCCGTTTTACTACTACCACTACTGATGAATTCCGAAGCTAGATTAGGAGTTAAAATTATTGAAAAATTTTAATTTAATCTAAAGATTTACAGTCAGGGTTTCTCACTCAAACAATAACGCCGGAACGCCGATCGAATGATGTTTTGTTTAAAATGTCATAAACTTAATTTTATATTGAGAAATTTATAATTAATCTGTGATCTTGAAGTAAATTATTGTATTTAAATAATAAATAGTTGAAACTTTAGGCGAAAATGAACAAATAACAAGCAAAGTATATAAATATTTCATCTACATTTTGAGGAAGCTTTTTAGTTAATCCGAAGGTTTTTGGATGGAGGTACAATATTGTAACAAAAATATTAATAATATAATTATAAATACATGATAACTACCTCTAAATAATTGAAACCCAGATATATTCCAATGTCCACATATAAAATAATGCTTATTTTTTAATAATAGTAAAAATTAATAATAAAATTAACAAAATTAATGATATTATCCTTACAAACTATAAATCCATTTTTCTCAATATCTGGAAAAAATCTTGCATAAACACGTTAAGAAATGTTTTGTTTAACGAATTGTGTTGAAGAATGAGATAAAGGAGGTCCCACCAAATATTCCGAGCATGATATATTCTTTATTGGTTACACAAATGTGGACCCGTAAAACACTATTTTCATTTATATATTATGCCTTTATTGTATGAAATATAGAAAAGAAACGAATTCTTTTATTTGTCACAAGTTTATATTACAATAACATTTTACAAATATTCGTAAATATTAAAGATAGTTGGAGTTTTTTTAAAAAGTGCTATTGTAAATACATCTCATTGCTTATAATTTTTAATTTAAGTTGCGTTGGAGCTATACGTTAAAAATTAATTTAAGTGTACACATTTGTATACAAGGTGTTCAGTTTAGATGATATTACTAGTGCTAGTATCGAAACGACAAAAATAAGATGCAGGTTTGATTAAGTAAAAGTCATTAAGGTATTGTGAATTGTCTCTTATGGAACAATATTTCATCTTCTTACTTGGCTACAAGTTGATTTTAAGTATTCTTGTCGATGCGAGTGAATGAAAATTAATATTATATCGAAATTGAGAAAGTATAAAAAATGCTACATTTGATATTTGAGCTGCGAGTATACCCTTTATTTTTAATATGTCCGAATTTTCATTTCATATTTTGAATGTTCTGTGATCTAAATTAGGTATATAATATATACATCTTTTAAGGAATTGTTCATATTTTGTTAATAAAATGATATGGACATTGGAATAATGTCATGAGAATTGTCAATTTTTATGAAATATAACCATGTTAAATCAGATATCCAGAAAATAGTTTTTAGGGTTGTTCAAATTTTTCGTAATATTTATAAAATATAAGGAAATTGATAATTCACTCAGCATAATGCTTAAGGTCAACTTTTCTCTAATTTAATTATTTTTAATATCTTATTTGTAGATACTGTTTCGCATGTAGCAGTAGTCGTGTCATCTTGTAGATCTAACATTCTGAAGGTTATGCATTAAAATCGACTTTTTATATACAAATTTTACAAATATTTATGAGTTTATGTTATCGATTATATCACTAATTACACCCGAATATTCATCTTCAGGAGTTTTTTCTTGTTCCAATAACACCCTTAACTATAACTTATCTTTCTTTAATGTAAAATCAAGTACTTTACAAATATCACAATCTTGATCCGTATTACACGAACAATTGTCTTCGCACTTTTTTAAGTCCTCGCATATTTTAAAATTTTTAAAAGCTTTGAGTTCCTTCTTTACGGTGTCAAAGTTACCCAGATCAGATAACTTGACATCCTTTGGTAATTGCTACCCTGTTTGTCACATAAACAGGTCTTGGAGGTCTGTCGCCTTGCCTAAAAAAATATAGACTTTAGATTCAAATAATGAAACAAAAAAAATTAGAAAAGTGCTACATATTTATTATACAAAGATTGTCTAAGGAATTAAGAAATGGTGTTCAGATCGTTTTTGTTTTTTTTTTCATTCATGTATGTCCTCAGAAAAGGTAATAGCTGGTGTATGTAAACCAAGAGTACTATACTATAAGAACCATGCCTTTGAAATAGCAGATCAGCAAAAAAGTGGACTATAGAGGTGCCAGTTATTCAAGAATAGTGTGGCAATGTGAGGTCTATGGTCTCAAAGCCAAACAATCAACATCTGAAAAATGTTGGCATTTCAGGTCTGAACAAGATGAACATGCTGAATGGACAAATCTATTGAAATTTGTGCCTCCAGAAAGTTTCAATCCCAGTCCTTTCAATGAAAGGTTCCAAAAAAAATACTAGATAATATTCTGACCTGTTAAAGTTAATTATCAATATAAAAACAAAATTGTTGCTTTCTTCGAAAGTGCAATGTCAATTGAGAGATCAGGAAATTCCCTCTAAAATCATATAGGCGCGTCCCATCGAGAAATTTTCAGCCAAAGTTAATTATGTCAGGAAAAAGTACTCACAATGAACTCTAATAATCACAAGAAGAAATAGTGAAAAATTAGCTATCAAATTGGGAGAAAGCATGGACAGAACCTAATGAGAGGTCTACGATAGAAACTTCAAAATAATGGTCACTGTGGTCTCATTTACTTTTGTTCTTAATTCAGTTCATTTTCATTAATATATAAGTAGCTAATTAAGTACAGAATTTTATTGAGATGTAATGATTAGTAGAGTTCTGCTAGAATATACGCTAATCTTCATCTTAGACAACCGTTATTATGTTCCTACCAAATCTTTTTAGGAGAAATTCCGAGAAAGTGCTCTAAAATATATTTGTTTCGCTCTTCATTATTTTATAATTTTCTTTATTATTATATCTATGTTATATTATGTATGGTTATTGTAGCAAAATAGTCCTACACTTTGATGCTTTCTGAGTAAATTTTTGCGACAATAACCATTCACTAGTTTAATTTTAACATAATTACAACTGAATCACTCTATTTACTAAATGACTTACTCAAGAATTTAGCCGAATACGATATGAAGTGAAGAAAATTTATTTTATTATGAAAAAGGTAACAAATTATTCTTTGAAATGCATATTCCCTTTTTGCTTCAAACTGTTTTTGTGTCATCATACTTAAACATATCCAGTTATGCCTTTAACTGCATTTGATCTATATGCAATTATTGTGCGCAAAGTCAAATTTTTTTAAAAGTATTTAAAGGGATTCGCGGATGTAGAAATGTGTTTCCTGGTGGGTCAGGGAGTACACCCTCTGAACAGTGTTGTTCTGACTGGATATTCGCAGACTTTTCGCCTAGGTCTTATTTGGTGTTGTTGATCTCTATTATGCAAACTACTTACAGCTTATCGACAACCAGTAAGCCTCAATACTGCCAAATCAGACTTTGGCTAAACGTATGTTACTAGTGTGATTACTAAGATGGAACAACACTGATCAAAGGATGCACTCACGGACCCACAAGGAGTCATTATATATATATATATATATATATATATATATATATATATATATATATATATATATATATATTATATATATATATATATATATATATATATATATATATATATACATATATATATATATATATATATATATATATATATATATATATATATATATATATTTATATATATAAATATAAATATAGTATCCCAGTATTCCGTTATTGTGGATTTTTGGATCAAAATATGACCATTTAACCCAACTCACCTTAGTCCAAAAATTCGTAATTTTTGGGATACAGGGTGTCAAAGTTACACTTTTATTTTAGTTTTTCTTAAGTAGCTTTCTTAACAATTGTACTAATTGTACAAGATTCGGTACTAAGGGGTCTTCTGAGATCAGAAATTGAAGTCGGCTCATAGTTTTGCTGTAAATTGTAGAGGGCGCCACTTATTACACTGTGCATACTTTTAAATTGTCATAACTTTCTTATATCACTCTGTATGATATTTTTAATGAAATATTCGTATTTTCCGCCTCCCCCTCTCTAAAAAGGCTCTCTTGGCAAATGTTACTCCGAGTAACAGTTTCTGAGATAATGGGATGTTTCTTTCCATTTTTTAATTCTACCCTTCATCCAGGCTTAGGACAGGTTCATAAGAATAGTCTTTGAAATTTGGAGAATACTTAAAGGCAGGACAGGATAATAACAATAATAAATTTAAAAACCAACGGGCCAACAACAGTAAGAATATAAAAGCCTACTGGCTAAGGGCATAAAAGATTACCCACAACTTGATAAACTTGTAATCAATAAAAAAAAATCCCACTATCTCAAAAACTGTTGCTTGGAGCAACATTTATCAAGAGAGCTTTTTTAGACAGAAGAAGGCGGAGAATGCGAATATTTAATCAAAAATATCACACAGATTGGTATAAAAAAGTTATGATAATTTAACACAGTGCAATAAGTGGCGCCCCTAGGATTTACAACAAAACTGTGAGCTGATTATTAAGAAAGCTACATAAGAAAAACTAAAATAAAAGTAAGGTAAGTTGGGTTAAATGGTCATATTTTCATTCCAGAAATCCACAGTAACCCTATGTACACAGAATACGGGGACATCCTGTATATATATTTATGTAATCTTTTTTATTTATTTATTTTTTCCATCGTGACAATGTAATGCTGTAGGAAATATCGGGAAAGCGGTCTATGTATCAATTATATTCTTTTGCTGTTTTGAAACTCTATATTTCGCCAAAAATTTTTCATTTTTCGTTAGGAGTTATCACTAAAAAACAAGGCAGTAATCCATAGTTAGGCAGTCATAAAAAAAAACGTACAATGTAAACTTATGGTAGAACTTAAAACTAGAATAAAAGATTTCTTGTCAAAAATATAGAACAATGACACATTTTACAACCAGACTAACATAACATACTTAATTCTACGGCATTCAATTAAAAAAAAAATCAGTGTCCAATTGAAATATAATTGACCCGATATTTCCTACCGCATTATATATATATATATATATATATATATATATATATATATATATATATATTTATGTATGTATATACATACATACATACATATATATATATATATATATATATATATATATATATATATATATATATGTATGTATGTATATATATATATATATATATATATATATATATATATATATATATATATATATATATATATGTATATATATATATATATATATATATATATATATATATATATATACTTATATATATATATATATATATATATATATATATATATATATATATATATATATATATATATATATATATATACATATATGTATATATGTAAATATAGGAATCAAAAGATAGTTTTGTAGCATATGATCAAATTATTTCTATTTAATAAGTTATGTTTTTTAACCTATTCTTGAAGCCATTTCATCTTCAAATGTGACCATTTTTTCCTTCTGTTTCGCAGTGGAGTTTACTGACATTTTGCGTGGTGTCCTGACAGTGAAGGGCATAAAATTGGACATTGAAGGAGACTCTGCTGCAGCTACAGAAAGGTCAAATTCACTCATACTACGAGGTACGAAGTATTCAATAAGTGGTTCAGCGCCTAAAGATAAAAAATTTGTTTAGATTTGTTGAAAATATTATTAGTATTTTGGATCACAGAAATTTAAAGTATTACAAAAAACTCCTTAAATGTATTTAAAAGCCTTTTCCTACGTCCCCATCATTTTAGAAACCTTCTTGTATATTGCTCTAGTAAAAAAATTACTATTAAGCAAAGCTTTTAGATCTAGTGTATAATCTAGTGATATAAATTTTAACTCAATAAAAATTATTTTTTCAAATTTAAAAGACTACGTATATTTCTTAAAATATTTAATTTATAATTAGAATAATTTGTTAGTTGTTAAAAAAATAATGAGGTATTTTTTTCGGAGAACTTTAACCAAATAATAGGTATTGAATGTTTAGTTAACTGATCGTCAAAATTCTATTTTACTTTTAGTAATTTTATGTAGCTATAGTTTAAATATTGGCATCAGTCAAATGCTAGAATTCGAGAAGAAAAAGGATGTTAAATAATTACTCTCAATAGTTATTTTTGTATCTAGTGCAAGTAAAATACTTTAGTGGTTGAGAATGAAACTTTACTAACCAAAAATCATTTTAGAAAATCAAAGAGCACAGGAACAAACAATATTTTTTTGTAACCGTTGTGTTTTAATACAATTATTAAAAGAAACAACTAATTAAATTCAAGACAGAGCTAAATTTTAGTTGAAAATAAAATTTTTGCAACTATAGAAACGAAGTTTTATTACATAGCTTGATCACAATATATGTGCCTCGGTTTTTGAAATTAGCACCAGATATTTTTGACAGTAAGATAATGGAAATTGATGAGAGTGACGATGAGTTGAGCGATACATCACCAAATATAGGAGATATAGCAAATTCGGCCATTTCAAATCTTCTACTGAAGAAATCGGGAATGTGAAAACACATATCAGTAATTCAAAGATTTAGGCAAAGAAAGTGTGTAATGATGTTTTATTGGCATATTTTGAGGAAAAGTGTAAGACTGATACATCTTCTACATTATGGTCATGATAAAGTCAACATTTAATGTTAAGGAAAACGTGAATATTAGAAATTCTAGCCAATTGCGCTGATATTTGAAACAACGTCAGTTGGACACTGTTTTTTTTGGCTGCAGGGAAATCCCTAAAGCGCTACAGGAGCGACATGTATGCGGAAAAAGCGATTCACGTTGGTTTTGAATCGCTGTAAATTGTACTTGATGGGAAACACAGTCCTATGCAAATTATTCGAAAGGGATGAGGTTCTCCATATAAAAGACTACTTGAAAAGGGTTGTACGAGGAGTAACAAGCTAAACCTCATACGGATGTGAAGTACTAGCGCCACGTATATTTCTAGCATGTACCGCTCTGGGAGGAATTCAGCGGGCTGCATCCATCGAACACATTTCATGAAAATACTTGTAGAATAAACTCAAGTCGCCGACCGTTCTTCGATGTTCCAATGAATCAACGCCGCTGGTCAGTTCCGGGTCTCCAATCAGGCCAAGAGCTCTTTTCTAAATAGAATCCAACAAATGCAGTGTATGTTTGAGAGCAGAGCCCCAAACATGAGAGCAATATTTCATAGTTGATCGAATTTGAGCTTTGTATAGAATTAACTGTTGTTGTGGAGTCTAAAGCTTTCTGGATCGAAATAATATTCCCAGCTTCCCAGATGCTCTCTTTGCTATGCTTGCGACATGTTTATTCCAAGATATATTTGCTCTCAAATTAACGCCCAATAAATAATATTTTAATAGGTGTTTCGGTTAATAATGTCGATTTTGCTAAGAGATGGCGTTACTAATACACTTGTTGGTATAGACTAGCGACTTTTATGGCATTCTGGAAGGTAAACATACGCTATCAAAAGCCAGTTCGTTATGAATTGTCATTGTGCGAAAAACATAGTTCTTCATAGCTTTGAATCTGTCGTGCTTCGTACCAGAAAAAGACGTTTTGCAGGGAAGTTTAATAACCTTCTTTCATTTGAAGAAAACGGCTGCTGAAAGTTATCGATGGTTGGTTGAAGCTTATGGTGAACATGCTAAAACCCCCAAAAACTTGGGTAGACCCAGGCCAGCTTTCAATATTACAATCAGTGCGCAATATACAAGGAAAGAAAGCTTTGGTGTGTATTTGGTGGGATAGTAGAGGAGCTGTGTATTACGAACTGCTGAAACCTGCTGAAACGATTTCTGGCTGTCGATACCGACAACAATTGATAAAATTGAAGGAAAAATGACCAAAATACGCCCAAAGGCACGATAAAGTCATTTTTTAACATGACAGTGCTCGGCCCCATGTTGCAAAATGTGTTAAAATTTTTTTTGGAAAACATCAAATGAGAATAAAAGTCTAAATAGTGAAGTTTAAAATTTACGTATTGTCCCATCCACTTTAAAAATAATGGACTAGTTAACTTCTACTTCTCGAGACACTTTAACGAGGAAATAATTATTGGCCCATGTAGTTTTTGTACAATTAAGGACAGCATTCTAAATTATATTAACAAGAAAAAATATAAAAAAATTAAATGTATAATTATTTAAATATATAGATCTTATTAATTGGGGTAATGCGTGTAAAACAAATTACGTATCATGGCGTAAACCATTTCGCCCATAGTGTCGTGGTGAAGGCAAAAAAATCACTGCTAAAATAGTGTCACTTTGTATACCAACATTAAAACGCAAACATTCTTATTTTTTTTACTGCTGTGGAAAAAGAAGTTTTACTTGATGTCCCTAACTTGTTGGTTACATAAGGTAACTAGTTATTGAATAGTATTTAATTGTGAAATAACAATCTTAATAGTTACACAAGAAATCAAAAGTTCAGAGAGGATTAAACTAAATTTAAATAGATGAGAAGACCCAGCAAAAACCCAAACTAAGAACATAAATGTATACAGAGGTAGGGTTGTTTCTAGGCGAAAGTAAACAATTAAAATGGAAATAGATAAATAGAAGGAATTCTATGAAAAATAACTCGTAGAATATACATTAAAATATTTAAAGAGTCAGCCAGATCATATCAGACTTAGGTCCCATACGTAACAATGAACGATGAATTCCAAAGAGGTCATAGAGAAGAAATATAGAGCTAGTGGACTGGAAATTCCTGCAGATTTTCAAAAAAAAAATGGTATCTTCAAACAATAGACCATTTTAAAAGAACTGTTTAACAGTTGAGAAATCATGATCCCTGGAACTGAACCATGTCAAATTAGAGCGATATTCCGACGTTTCGGCCCATTTGCAGTATACACTTAAGAAATTTTTAATTTTCGAGATTAGAACACTGAATGTTCATTAACTCATTTCAAACTGACATTATCCAAGAACCACAATTTACGATCTAACCAAAGTTCTTAGACTGTTGCAGATAAATCTGGATTACGCCAATATATAAAGAAGCAGTAAATAAATTGCAGTAACTACAGGTACATTTCAGCCTCGAGCTATTTCAGGACATTTTACGCAAAAATAATGAATTGTCCTGAATTTCAGGCAGGTTGTTCATGTATAGACCATGTTTATACAGTATCACAAATAGACGAAAAGAAGGTAGCAATAAATTGATAAGTTCAGCTGTTTTTTGTAGATCCGATAAAGGTCTATGATACCTTACCTCTGTATGAATTGTAGCAACTGCTTAAGAAAACAACCATAAATGTAATATTAAAAGAACGATGCGGCAATTATACCCTAATATGAGTTAAAAAATAAAATTACAAGCTTACATTCTGACCATTAAATAGTTAAGGCAGGGACAGACCATTTCACCACTTTTTTAAAAGTATATTTGGAAAAAGTATGGAAATATTGTTAGAGAAAATGGACCGGAATGGACATATCTATAACTTATGATTCAACCCTCTTCACTCTTAATTTCGCCAACTATAAAATAGTAATTGCCCAAAACCAGGAATACCTCGAATTCATGACATACGAAAAATGTGTACCAACTGTAAATATGCATAAAGCGAAACTTGTATGTGAAGAAGGAGAAATAGAAGAACTGGAATTTCACGAAAGGGAAAAATATCAAGGTGCACAATTACCTAGGAGCAAAAATTGCTCAGAAATACGAGGAAGAAGACAATATAGCGAGAAAATAATTGGCGTTTTGAGACATTAGGCAAAAACTATTTCGAAAGAAGGTAAAAGCTTTATAAAACTCTAGCTTTAAATTTTCATGGATATGAAACCAGTCAATTGAATAAATGCATTTATAAACAAGTACATGCACCGGAAATAGAATTCAACATTAACGTGAATCGCTTATTGCGCGCACGCGCCGCTCCCATAGTGCTTTCGGGATTTCCCTGCAGCACGTGTGCTATACTCATAAAAAAAGAAGGATTTCTGGCGAAGAGCGGCACAAATGTCCAATTTATAGAATATTAGCCACCAATAAATTAACGAAATCATGAATGTGAAAAGGCGGCTATAGCGTAGTGGTTAAGGTGTATCCTGTCTACGCCATCGACCCAAGTGCGTATCTTGGCTCGGGAAACAATAATAAAAAAAGATAAATAAATAATAAAATAAAATAAAATCTACAACGTGACGGTTGCCTCTCTCTGGAAGGCAATGGCAAACTACCAGTAGTATCATGCCAGGGGCTTTACTATCTTACTTTGGCCGGTCGGATCCGGCATTAAACTGTAAGTCCCCTTTGTCTGTGGAAATATTTAAGAAGGCATCAATCGCAGGTAAAGGTGATAGGATCGCCTACGTCCGTATCGAATATGGCCCACAAGTAGAAGAATGAATGTGGAGGCGACCATAAAAAGGATATTCATACACAACTCTTCTGCTATGGTCATGTGGGAGGAAGGAATACCCATACATCCATAAATAATCAGCTGAATCCAAATGCAAAGAAGAAATTGATTTAAAATAAAAGCTAAGATGGTCCAGAGGAAATTCAAAATATACATTGGTGAGCAAAATATCGACTCAAACTATTTGGCTTCATTTAACACGGATCCTAGAATTTAGTGTTCATATATTTTTACGGGTTTTAGTATCATTTGAAAGCCCATTCTATTATCTTTTTAATGATACCAAATTCCATAGCATACCTCATGCTTTTTACTGATTAGAATGATTGAAAGGGGAAACAAGGAGGCCAGGGATTTAAGAGAGGGTAAGAGAAAGGAAAAATTAAACAAATTTTAAGTTTAACAATTAAATGTATCGATAAAAAACAAAATCAATGTTTTGTATTACCCCCTAGACCTTATTACTGCTTCCAGCCGGATTTTCATGGACCGGGGGAGTTTTTTCACTACTGTCTGTGAGATTCTTCCCCACTCTTCCACTGTCGTATCCTAATTGATGTACGGGCTAGATTTCTGGCTCGAGACTTTCTTTTGAGCTCATTCCACATGTGCTCGATTGGATTGAAGTCAGGACTCCGCGCAGGCCAATCTAATGTGGGTATTCACACTTCCGCCAGGTATTACCGCACCGATGCAGCAGCATGTGGCCTCGCATTGTTGTACATTAGCAAGAAGCTGTTACCAACAGATCCAGCGTAAGGAACGACGTTTTCCTGCAGGATGTCCTCGATGTACCGGTGAGTTAAGGCGACATGTTCTTGGGCAAATCTGAGTCGTACTTGTCAATGGGCTGCTGTCAATTTGGGTCTGTTAGCTGATCTCTTCGGAGTTAGATTAGCTTCTTTAAGTTTTCTTCCGACTATCCAATGACTGACAGTCCGACCACGAAATTGTCTGAGCTCCTGCTGGAGCCCCACGCCGTGACGATTTCTTAGAGTTGTGTTGACAACATAAGCGGTCGTCTCGCTCCGAGGTACACCTTTTTTTTTCTGATCCTAGTCTCCGTGTAAAGGCGTCAGTCTCTTGGTAATGTCTGTAGACTCTGGAGACAGCTGACTAGCTCAGGTGCAGTTGCGCAGCGACTACATGTTGGCTATGTCCTTCTTACAATAACTTGTGCCGTTTCTTTCGGGGTGGTTTCCATTTTCCGATGACGGAACTAGTGAGCAGAGATGTTGACGGTTCCAGTTCCGATAAAGTAATGATAGAAAAATATAGTTGCATATTTTTGTATAGGGATAAATAGCGCACAGTCAGTAAAACTTTTTGGAAGTCCAAATGTTGTCGATGTCGATTTTTTTGCTCACCAGTGTAGCTATTAGCCCAAATAAAGGTCTTGGTTAGTATTATTATTAAGATAGTTACCTATTCCTGCGGCTGATCTCCTGGTTGGCGTATTTCTGTGAAAATTGCTTTTTCTAGGTAGGCTGTTATAATGTATTATGGGCGGTGACCTTCTTCCACCTGTTTTAGAAGGGAGCGGCCCCTTCCGTTGTAGGTCTTTGTCAGGAGCCTGGCAAAACGGATGCTGACTCCTCATCCTTCGATTTAAGCTCAGTTTTTGAACAGGAAGCGCCAATATATCTAAAAAGAATATTTTTAAATTTTTGTTGAAGATTCATAAAGAACTAACTTTAAAAGAATTTAAATCAATATTGATTTCATGAATATTAGTGTCGTCATGTTTATAAAAGTAATGCAGCTTATGGATTCATAACTGTAATCTAAATTTTACCGTTTTTTTATTAAATCAAATAACTTTCATGGTGCTAATAGAAGTAATACTTATTAAAAAATAAACACAACTTAGTTACAGTGATAAATGTTTTGTTATTTAAATTGTAATAAAAGGTTCATTCTTTAAAAATCACACAAAAACCCAACAACAAAGAAATTCATTTTACGTTTATAATTAATAATAATAATAAACAGTGCATAGTACTAGTGTAGGCAATGATTTTTGTCGAAGCTTTGAAAAAATGCACTTTAGTTGTAAAATTTAATTGGCAAAAACAATACTACAAAATGAGGGCCAATAAAGGGTGTCCCAAAATTCACGAAGAAGTAATTTTGATAGAAAATACAGGTTTTAAATTAAAAATTAGATTTTTTTTTGATTCATAAAGTATACAGTATAGGGTTATGTATGGAATAACATATCGGGTAAATGGCCTCCACGGCTTTGCTGGCACATACGCAATCTTTTGTCGAAATTTTCCATGACTGTTTTGCATAAACGTGGCTGAATTTCGTTGATACAGCGCTTAATTTCCTCCTTCAAGTCGTGGGTGGGTGTGGGCTTGTTGGCATAAATCTTAGACTTTAAAAAACTCCAAAAAAGCCCAACGGCGTTAAATCGCATGATCTGGGCGGCTAATTCTGATCACCAAAACGGGATATTATACGACCAGGAAATGACTCATGCAGTAATTGAATTGTTTCTCGGGCTGTATGGGATGTGGCACCGTCTTGTTGAAACTACATGTCGTCCACATCCATATCTTGCAATTTAGACACAAAAAACTGGACGAACTGTTGTTGAGATTTTCATTATATTTTATTTATCAAAGAGAAATAAATAAAATAATAACTTGTATCAGCCGTGACAGTACCTTTCTCAAACGGTTTGAGAAAGGTACTGTGTATCGAAACATGTTACGGCTGATTTAAGTTATTATTTTATTTATTTCACTTTTTTAATTTACTACTACAATATAAGGAGTATGAATTAATTTTGAGGGATTTCTAAAAGAGGGCGTAACTTGTATTATATTGGATCGGAGCATACTGTTGTTATATTCATGGTGAAGCACTAGATATCAATTCTAGAGTTTTTGCAGTCAAGAACTTTTAAAATTAAGTTATTACTTTCCTTGGTAAAGAAAAGTGAAAAAACAATTCTCCGAGGTGGTGGCCTTTCTTTACATTTTAGGGTTTCTAGATCACACAATAACTCTCGAACGAAATGAGACATTAATTTCGGAACACTAAAGGGGCGAGGGAGGAGGCTAGTGGCTTTTTTCTTATATATAGCTTTATGATTGACTTTTCAAGGTTTCTGAAGTAAAGAGATTCGAAAGTTAGCTTACTCTTTTCATTGCTTTCAATTTTAACCCAAGAAAGGGGTGGGGATTGTTAAATATTGTATAGTTTCTTTAGTATTATGAGAATTTTTTCTTTTTCGTTGATGTGTGTATGATGGCAAATTTTAAGCATATTTTTTATAGTAAAATATAGAACGGGTTAATAGGGTGGGGTAAAGAATTAGAGGGTTTGCCTCATACATATGCTGTATGTCCTTTTCAGGGTTTTTGTACTGGAAGAACACGAAAATTTTTGCTGATTAGTTTCAATTTTAATAGGCGAAAGGGCTGAAAGAGAAGAAAGAATTTTTTATGGTTTCAGTAGTATTAATAGAATTTCTCCAGTTTTTTGGAACGGAAAATAAATGCATATTTATTTATCATAAAATATACAAGTAGTCAAAGAGGCAGCGACGGCAGGTAGAAGAGTAACTTCGTATTTGTTGTTCAGTCAAGGAACCGAAACTTGACATTTTTTTCATTATTTTCGTTGTTAATATGGAAAGAGGGGGAAAGGGTTAAGGGCCATTGCATAGACCGAATAGTATTATGAGAATTTTTGCCTGTTTCTTTATTTTAAAGTAAATTTTTATAGTAATATATATATATATATATATATATATATATATATATATATATATATATATATATATATATATATATATATATATATATATCTCATCTCATAAGCCTTCCGAAGTCCATTCCTGAACATAGGCTTCCCTCGGCATTGGGCAATTCTATACCACATTAATCCCGCTGACTTCTTGATATCGTCTGTCCATCGGGTGAGTGGTCGTCCTATGGATCTTCTTCCCAGATATGGCCTCCATTTTAAAATAGTGTGTGGCCATCTTCTTTCTTGATCACGAGCTATATGTCCCGCGTAATTCCATTTCAGTTCCGCCACGGCCTCTGCTACATCTCTGCATTTTGTCACCCCTCGGATCCAGTCATTCCTCTTTCGGTCCCTTACAGATATTCCCAGTATCTACCTCTCCATTGCTCTTTGTGTAACTCTAAGCTTGTACATAGATTTTTTCGTTAGCGTCAATGTCTGAGTCCCATATGTCAAAACCGACAGAACACATTGATCCAAGATTTTTGACCGTATACTCGTTGGTATATTTTTATTCCTGAGTGTGTCTCCGAGTCTACCAAATGCACCCCAGGCGAGTCACCTTCGTCTGTCGATTTCGACTATTTGGTTCTCTTTACCTAATGCAATTGTGTGCCCTAGATAGACATAACTTTCCAGATTTTCAAGTATTTCGTTGTTTATTTCGATCAATGGATCCATGCTGCACATGACTTTGGTCTTGGACATGTTCATGTTGAGGCCTATTTTCGAACATTCGATGTCTAGTTCTATCAGCATCTGTTGGAGGTCTTCAGTATTTTCAGCTATGATAACGATATCATCGGCATATCTCAGGTGATTCAGCCGTTTCCCATCTATCATGCCAATCTAACCTTTTGAATGCATCTTCAAGAGCCAACGTAAACATCTTTGGTGACAATACATCTCCCTGTCTTATGCCTCGTTTTATTCTAATCGGTCTGGTTCTTTCATTGATATAAACAGTTGAAGTGGCGTTATTAAATATATACTTTAAGAGTTCCACGTATCTGGAGTTCACTCTCGCATTTTCCAGTGCTCTGAAAAAAGTCCAATGTTCCACTGTGTCGAATGCCTTTCGAAAGTCGACAAAAGCTAAGCAAATCTCAAAGTTATACTCTACAGCCTTCTCTATCAAGATTCTCATTTTTAGGAGATGCTCACATGTACTATAATCTCTTTTAAAAGCAGCTTGTTCTATTGGTTGATAGTCGTCCATATATATATATATATATATATATATATATATATATATATATATATATATATATATATATATATATCTATATATATATCTATATATATATCTATATATATATATCTATATATATATATATATATATTATATATATATATATATATATATATATATATATATATATATATATATATATATATATATATATATATAATATATATATCTATATATATCTATATATATATCTATATATATATCTATATATATATATATATATATATATATATATATATATATATATATATATATATCTATATATATATATATATATATATATATATATATATATATATGCGGTGAAGGGAATGAGTGCTTCTATTTCAATGTCTTGTCTTTTCACTATTTCTAATTTTATCAAAAATTGAAATGTTATTACAGAGTAACCTTAAAAAATGTTTAGTTGAATATAAAACAAGTTTTAGAAATACAAACGGTTAAGTTAACGGAAACGTACTTTTGGCACACCCGGTAAATTATTGTACCTCCTTCCCTTGCTAACAGAAAGTACTATTTTTGTGAGAAAATTACTTTATGAAATTTTTGACTCTGCACGTGTTAGAGCTTTTAGATTATGAAAAACATATTTTCTCATTTTCGTCAGTGTTTTTTTCTGACTGTCGGCCTATTGATCTATTGGCACTATAACTCTCGAACGAGATGGTAATATAATACTTGAAGTATGGATGAAACCTATAGTTCTTAATGAATAATAGGTAGTAGTTATTTGCAGAAACGCAAATAACGTCCGTGGCAGTACTACCGCTTTGTTTAAAAGGTGCCGTGAAATATGAAAATGTATGTTTTGCCGCACTTGGACAACGTTGACGGGTATTACGACATCTTCGCCGATATCCTTGGGATATGGAAAAAGGGTAAAATCCCTACTGAGGCGAGGAGGTGGGAAATAAAAAAAAATCGTTTCGGGGAAAAGGGCAAGAGAGGTGGGAATTTACTTACTCTTTACTTGAGAAAGTCAAATTCAGTACTAATTTTAAAATGAGTGTGAATTAATAATGAGTGATTTCTAAGAGAGGGCGTAACTTGCATTATAACGCATCGAGGCATACTGCTGCTATATTCATGGTGAAGCACCATCATTATACTTTAATTTTTAGTATACGTTATCTTGCCGAAGTGAAAACGACATTAAATATGTCGAAATACGCGCTAAGAAAACACTATTTGGGGGAAGCGTTACTTTCCTTGTATAATGCGAAGAAAGTGCTGCTAAAACTCATCTATCGCTGTCGGAAACTTATGGTGAATATACTCCATCGATAAAAATATGTGAGTACTGGTTTCGACGCTTTAAAAGTGGTGATTTCGACATGGAAGACCAATAACGTCCAGGTCAGCCGAAAAAGTTTAAAGATGAATAATTGGAGACATTACTCGATGAAGACCAGTGCCAAACGGAAAAAGAACTTGCACAATTATTAGGAGTTGATCGCATAACCATTTTTTAAGCGCTTACATGTGCTGAGAATGACTCAAAAGCGATGAAATTGGGTGCCGTACGAATTAAAAGCGAGAGACGTTGAAAGGCGATTTTTCACCTGTGAACAACTGCTTCAACGTCACAATCTGAACGGTTTTTTGTATCGCATCGGAACTGATAAGCTACGATAATCCAAAGTTCAAAATATCATGAGTAAATCCCGGTGAACCATCAACATCCTCGCCAAATTCAAGGCCCTATGCTTATGCTGTGTATCTGGTGGGATCAGCTAGGTGTAGTGTATTATGAGCTGCTCCAACCCAACGAAACTATTACTGGAGAACATTATTGACAGCAATTGATGCAACTGAGCCGAGCGTTGAAGGAAAAACGACCGCCAAAAGACACGATAAAATGATGATTTCAACATGACAACGCTCGGCCACATGTTGTCAAGGAAACGCTTGGATGAGATGACTTATCTCATCCATCGTACTCACCAGGAGCAAGTCCTTCTGATTATCACTTGTTCCAATCAATAATGCATGGCCTGTCTGAATAGCGCTTCCATTCTGATGAGGATACCAAAAAATGGGCCGATTCGTGGATAACCTCAAAAGATGAGTCGTTCTTTCAACGTGGTATTCATATGCTGGCACAAAGATGGGAGAAAGTAGTGGCTAACGATGAATAATCGATTCGTATACATAATTTTTCCATATGCCTGAGCGAGATGCATATTAATATCACTTTACTCATGTATACACATATAAAAAGTATAATGCCGTTTTTTTTTAATTTGTAGTATCCTTATCAGTAGAGTAGTAATTATTATTCTCAGTTGATTATTATTTCACATGTATTTTTTTATTACTAATAACAAAAACACATAATTTATTTATGAGGCTTTACAATGAGCGGGATGTATTATTTACATTGAGATTATAACTACAAAATTCGGTAAAGTCAGTTACCAAATACTTTCCTTGCAAACAAGTAGTTCTATTGGGTGTGTGAATTAATTTTGAGGGACTTTTCCGTAAAAATATCGCTTTATTGTAAAAAAAATAGTTACAAATTAATGACCCAAAGTATTGTCTATCGTTAGCCACTACTTTGTCCCATCTTTGTGGCAGCATATGAATATCATGCTAAAAGAATAAGTCATCTTTTGAGGCTATCCATGAATCGACCCATTTTTTAGTATCATCATAAGAATGGGAACGCTGTTCAGACAGGCCGTGCGTCATCGATCAGAACAAGTGATAAACAGAAGAAGCTATGTCTGGTAAATAGGACGGGTGAGGTAAGACATCCCATCCAAGCGTTTCCTTGACAGGTTTTGCATCCTGTGGCAGAGCATTGTCATGTTTAAAAATCACTTTGTCGTTTCTGTTGGCATATTGCGGTTGTTCTTATTTCAACGCTCAGCTCAATTGTATCAATTGTTATCGGTAACTTTCCCCAGTAATAATTTCCTTGGATTGGAGCAGCTCATAATACACTACACCCAGCTGATCCCATCAGATACACACCATAAGCTTGGAGCCATGAATAATCCGCTTTGGTGAGGATATTGATGGTTCACCCACGATTTTTTGCGCTTTGGATTATCGTAGTATATCCATTTTTCATCACCAGTTATGATACGATGCAAAAAATCTTTCCGATTGTGCCGTTGAAGCAGTTACTCATAGGTGAAAAATCGTCTTTTAACGTCTTTTGGTCTCAATTAGTACGGCATCGAATTTCCCCGCTCTTGAATCATTCCCAGCACTTAGAAATGATTGTACGATCAACTCGTATTGATTCTGTAAGTTTTTTTTTTGGCACGGGTCTTCATCGGGTAATGCCTCCAATTCTTCATCTTCAAACTTTTTCGACTGGCCTGGACGTTCTTTGTCTGTCATGCCGAAATCACCACTTTTAAAGCGCTGGCACTCGTACTCACATGTTCTTGTGGATGGAATATAATCACCATATGTTTCCAACAGCAATCGATGACATTCAGTAGCGCTTTTCTTCGAATTAAACAAAAAAAAAGTAACGCTTCCCGCAAATGGTGTTTTGTTGGCACGTAATTCAACATATTCAATGCTCAAAAGAAATATGTTGTTTACACTTCGGCAAAATAATATATACTAAAAATTAAAGTGTAATGATGGCGCCTCACAATGAGTATAGCAGCAGTATGCCTCTATGCGATAACTAATTCAAACTCCTCATAAAATTGTAAAAAATGTCATATTTCTATTATAAACTAGCAGTGCCCGCGGCTCCACTCGTGTGGACTTCATTCGCCGTTATCGTCACTGCTCATTCCTTATATTACCTAACATAATAAAATATGTCCTATAGTCAGAAAATATATGTATGAATTTAAAAAAAATACGTAAATCGGATAAGTAGTTCGCGAGAAATAAGCGCACTAACGGACAGACAGGCAGACAGAGAGACGTTGCATTTTATATATTATTATATTCTCTGCTACATGATATTGCTCCATATTTAATAGTTTAGGCAGTGTATTGCACGAGAACGCGCTAGCGGCAAACTTTTTTCCGACTTGATTTACTATTATAGTCACTGTTTATGCCTTATGTTACCTAACGTAATAAAATATATCCTATAACCTGGCCAAAGAACATATGTTTTAAAAGAAAAAGTACGTAAATCGGATAGGTTGTTCTCCAGTGATAAGCGCACTAACAGACAGACAGGCCGATATACAGAGAGACGTTGCATTTTATATATATTATAGGCTAGCCGTGCCCGCGGCTCCGCTCACGTGGACTTGATTCACTACTATCGTCATTGCTTATTCCTTATGTTACCTAACGTAATAAAATATCTGTCATTATTTCCACTTATCTCCCATTATTTCTCCTTATCTCCCATTTTCTCTACATAATTTCCATTATCTAGGCTTATCTCTGCTCATCTCCCATTATCTCTCCCTATCTCCCATTATCTCACCTTATCTCCCATTATCTCACCTTATCTCGCAATATTTCTCCTTATCTCCCATTATTTTTCCTTACCTCCCATTATCTCACCATAACTCTAATTATCTAGACTTATCTCTGCTTATCTCCCATTATTTCTCCTTAACTCTCATTATTTATACTTATCTCCCATTATCTCACCTTATCTCTCATTATCTAGGCTTATGTCGAATTATACAGAACATATGTATAAATTTATAAAAACATGTAAATCGGATAAGTGGTTCTCAACACTCACTAACAGACAGAGAGACGTTGCATTTTATATATATTATATTCTTTCCAACGTGATATTGTTCCATATTTAATGGTTTAGGCAGTGTATTGTAAGAGAACGCGCTAACGGTAACCTTTTTCCGACTTGATTCACTATTATCGTCACTACTTATTCTTTATGTTACCTAACGCAATAAAATATATTCTATAATCTGGCCAGAGAACATATGTATGTTTTAAAAAAAAGAGCACGTAACGCACTAACAGACAGACAGAGAGACGTTGCATTTTATATATATTATTGATAGATAACCTGGCCAGAGAACATATGTATGTTTAAAAAAAAGCACGTAAATCGGATAAGTGGTTCTCCAGTGATAAGCGCACTAACAGACAGACAGACAGACAGACAGAAAGACGCTGCATTTTATATATTATAGATA
Source organism: Pachyrhynchus sulphureomaculatus (assembly GCA_019049505.1). NCBI lineage: Eukaryota > Metazoa > Arthropoda > Insecta > Coleoptera > Curculionidae > Pachyrhynchus > Pachyrhynchus sulphureomaculatus. The sequence goes on from CM032448.1 coordinate 53,419,727, forward strand.
TAGATTTTTATTTTATAACCTGGCCAATGAATATATGTATGAATTTAAAAAAAGACACGTAAATCGGATAAGTGGTTCTCGCGTGATAAATGCACTAATGGACAGACAGACAGACAGAGAAACATTGCATTTTATATATAGATTATAGATATTCTCTGCTACATAAAATTGTTCCATATTTAATGATTTAGGCAGTGTGAAGAGAGGCTCCCCACCTCCGAGGAATATTTTTTCACTTTTCTTTAGCAAGGAAAGTAAAAACTTAATTTTAAAATTCCCTAAAAATGATATCTAGGATATAATGGGGAATCCCTCTAATCACCCATTTAACCTCTAATGTATTTTACTATAGCTTATAGGATTAAAATTTGTTTATTATAGCAATTAAAAAGTCTGGAAAAACATTATAAAAACATCTTTAATATATAACGAACCCACCCCTTCCCAAGTTAAAATTGAAAATAATAAAAAATTAACCAGAGTCTTGGCTATAATCAGATATATCGTAAACAACTCCTCTAATTTGGTTTATGATCTTAGCTAAGAACCAGGAAAAATTACCGTATTACTACTAAAATCTTAAAAAAAATTATTGACACTAACCCTCCTCCCCAGAATAAATATTGCTACCACACTATAGGTCCAATCCAATATTATAAATGTATTTGAAATTGATATCTCATTTTGTTCGAGAGTTATCGTGCCAACAGACTGACAGACCGACGAAAATCAGTGACTATATTTTGCGTGATATAGGAACCCTAAAACGTAAAAATAGAAAAAGTCTCGGAGGATTATTTTTTTACGAATACAACACTTTTCTTTAAAAGGAAAGTAAAAAGCTAGGTGTATTAAAAATAATTTAATTACTGAACGCAATAATTAACACGTAGGCGGAAAAGTTTTGGTCTAGCTACTTAAAACACATTTTTTTTTTGCAAAATTCGACTTTATTCATCAACTTAGTCTCCTTCAAGAGCGATATAATGAGTCCAACGCTTTTCTAACATTTCTATACCTTGTAGAAGGATTTGTTTTTGCCTTCAAAGGCCTTAGTTTCGGCGATAACTTCTTCATTGGAGCCAAATCTCATTCCCGCGAGCATTTTTTTGAGGTCTGCGAATAGATAATATAGGCTGGGGGTCAAATCTGGAGAATGCGGTGGATGAGGAAGCAATTCGAACTTCAAATCATGCAGTTTTGCCATCGTAACTACTGACTTGTGACACGGTGCATTGTCTTGATGAAAGAGCTTGTTCATTTGGGGCCGTTTCTTTGCGATTTCTGCCTTCAAAAGCACAAATAACTTTTTATAATATTTAATATTGATGGTTTGTCCCTTTCAGCATAGACGATCAAAATTATTCCATGCACATCCCAAAATACAGAAGCCACAACCTTCCCAGTCGACTGTTGTCTCTTTCGTCGCTTCTGGCTGCTTTTAGCGGATGCTGTCCACTCAGCTGACTGCCAATTTAATACCGGTAGTGATTGATCTATGTTTCATCCATTGTCACATATTGCATGATAAAATCCTTTTTATTGCGCTTAAACAAGCCCAAACAGCGCCTTTGAAATTTGGAGCATGCTTAAAGGCAAACAGGCTAACAACAATAATAAATTTAAAGACCAACAGTAAGAATGTAAAAAACAACTGGCAAAGAGCATAAAAGATTACCCACAAATTGATAAATTTCTAATCAATAAATAAAAACATCCCATTATCTCAGAAACTATTGTGACGACTTCTTTTTGTTCCCGAATATCAAAAAAAAATGCGTGGACAGCGATTTTCATCACCTCTAGAAACTGCTGAATACTTCCAAAACCATATTTCTGAGATACCGACTTCAGAGTGGAAGAAAAAACGTTTCAAGAATTGGTTCGAACGCATGTAAAAGTGTCTTAAATCTCAAATGCGAATATTTTGAGAAACAATAAAACGATTTGTACTAATTTTCTTTTTCTTTCATTTGTTTTTGCAAAAACTTAAAAGGTAGTGGTATATATATATATATATATATATATATATATATATATATATATATATATATATATGTATATATGTATATAACACTTAGGCTGAAAAGTTTTTGGACCAGCTACTTAAAACACATTTTTTTTTTGCAAAATTCGACTTTATTCATCAGTATAGTCTCCTTCAAGAGCAATAGAATCAGTACAAAGCGTTTCTAACATTTTTGTACCTTTCTTGTAGAAGAATTTGTCTTGCCTTCAAAATGGGCCTAAGTTTCGGCGGTTTGACTTGTGAGACGATGCATTGTCTTGATGAAAGAGTCATTTGGGGACGTTTCTTTGCGATTTCTGCCTTCAAACGCAACTCTATATAATATTCGCTATTGATGGTTTTTCCCTTCTCAGCACAGTCCATGGAAATTATTCCATGAGCATCCCAAAATACTGAGGCCAAAACCTTCCCAGGCGACTGTTGTGTCTTTGGTCGCTTCGGGCGACTTTCACCGGCTGTTGTCCACTCAGCCGACTGCCAATTTGATTCCGGTGTGTAGTGGTGGATTCATGTTTCATCCATTGTCACATATAGCATGAAAAAATCAGAATCATCAATACGTTGTTGTTTTTGGTCCACTGTGAGCAAACGCGGTACCCATTTCGAACAGAGCTTTCTCATGCCCAAATGTTCATGCAAAATATGATCAACACGTTCTTTTGATATCTTTAGGGTGTCAGCTATCTCACGCAATTTGACTTTACGTTCATCCAAAACAATTTTGTGGATTTTTTTTGTTGTTTTCCGGTGTAACCACCTCATGTTGGGCATTCAGTGCGTTCAGCATCATTTGTATCTATACGACCGCGTTTAAATTCAGCATATCAGTAAATTATGAGTGATTTTCCAGGGGCAGAGTCCTTGTAATAAAAATTAAAATCATTGTGTATTCAGAGACTATTTTCAATAAAGTTAGAGCAAAGGAAACACACATTTTCGAGAAATACCTTTACTTATTCATGAAATATATTGAGCATATTATTGTAGGGTACGTATGCAACCATATAGAAAAAACTTTAAAATATTAATGTATTTAATACGTTATAAGTTACGACCTAATAATCATTATTCAGCAATATAAACCCGGCCAGGTTCCATTTTTGGACATAAATCTACAACAAAACCTCATAAAGCTCTACTTGACCTGAACGGTCTGTGTTTGTCTATGCTGTTCCAAGACTAATTGGTGCATTTTTTTTAATCTCATCATTTTTTAACAATTTCTTTTTTGCTGTTGTATTAAGTCCTGATTATATGCTTTTAACTATTGAAGTACCTAATGAAAACATTTTGTTTTTGGAAGGAACTCCTATCTTGAATATGAGTACGTCGAATTCCAGTCTCGATTTTGGTAAGAATGCCAATAAGTTAGTAGAATATTTATATGATATTTTTGTAAACAATATAAATAATTGTTAGTGCTTGATTAAAAAAGATACTATTAAATCTCAATAATCTACCAAACCCTATTTTTCATTTACTGGAGGGATTTTCTTCTTTCTGTTTCGAAAAATAATGGGATTTTTACTTCAAAGGTATATATGTATTAATATTTTAAATTCCCCTTCAATATGAAAATACATTAAGGTGCTAAGAATCTGCTGTTGGACCAATATTATTATCTTATACATTCTTCACTTCTACATCGATTATGTAAATATTTTAGCCTTCACTGTTGGTTCGGAGTTTAAAAATAAATTATGCAAAAACGAAAATATTGGTAATGAGATCTAAAATACGAAACAAAAAATTATTTGATCTAAAAGTTATTTTTTAAATCAATTATTTGACGAAGACTTAAGATGTATAGTAAAAATCTTTAAAGTTAAAAACTAGATTATAGAATTTCAATATTATGTACCATAAAACTATCAGTTTTAGTGATAAGAAAATAATATAAATTCTTCAAAATATTTTTGTGGTTCAAAACATACGATCATATCTCGCTACCATTTAATTAAAACAAATTGATATAACTAAAGTATAGACTCGAAGTTCATTCAACTTCTTTAATAAATAAAATAATTTTAACCCAGAAATTTAACAGCTAAATTTCAATTAGAAAAAAAAACGGCCAAGTGCAAGTGTGGCTTGTACAATTAGTGTTCCGTACCGTGACTGCTGAAGTATTCTATGAAATTCGGTCACATATCCACTTCAAAATAAGAATTGCCGAAAATATATCAAAAGCGAAACATCTTTGTAGTAAAAGTTTAAAATAAATATTTACTACCTAAATATTTGTTTAATTATAACAAATGAAATAAAATCATTTTGTCTAGATACTTATCCGTTGGTCGCCAGTCGTCATGATATTACTGATTCCATCGAATACGTATTGATATTTCGTAGCTCTTAGTCCCGGTTAAATTCACAACCTTCCATGAAAAAAACAACTTCACCATATCGTCAAGACAAATAGTTTTGTTTTATATACTAGATAAATTATCAAAGATAATGTCGGCGTGATAATTTTCGCTCAATCTACACTTTATCGGGCATACTCTAGAATTTTTTTATAATTTGCTGAGTAGTACTTTTTGAGATAGGAGAATAAGACAGCGATTTTTGGCGATTTTTTGAAAAATAATATGAAAAAAGTTTGTGCGAGTATTACATCATATATATATATATATATATATTATATATATATATATATATATATATATATATATATATATATATATATATATACAGTCGACACTGTTTATAGTGAAACTCTATATAGTGAAAAAAACTCTCTATAGTGAAAATTTCGGTCAACATTTTGGTCTTTCACTACATAGAGTGTCGACTGTATATATGTAAATATATATTTATATATATAATATATATATATATATATATATATATATATATATATATATATATATATATATATATATATATATATATATATATATATATATATATATATATATATATATATTATATATATAATATATATATATGTATATATATATATATATATACATATATATATATATATATATATATATATATATATATATATATATATATATATGTATATATATATGTATATATATATATATATATATATATATATATATATATATATATATATATATATACATATATATATATATATATATATATATATATATATATATATATATATATATATATATGTATATATATATATATATATATATATATATATATATATATATATATATATGTATATATATATATATATATATATATATATATATATATATATATATATATATATATATATATTATATATATATATATATTATATATATATATATATATATATATATATATATATATATATACATACATATATATATATATATATATATATATATATATATATATATATATATATATACATATATATATATATATATATATATATATATATATATATATATATATATATATATATATATATATATATACATATATATATATATATATATATATATATATATATATATATATATATATATATATATATATATATACGTACATATATATATATATATTTGAAATTGTATTTTTACAAGCTTTCACTCGATGACCTTAGAAAAAGTGCTTTTTTTCACGTCCACCTACAAGCTAACCCCTTAACTCAAAATTCCACTTGTGCCAACTTTCAACTTTCTATGTCAAGTTGTTTCAGGGAAAATCGGTTGTGACAGATGGACACCGAAGTGATCCTATAAGAGTTCGTACGGAACACGACAACAATCATAATTTTAACATCATCTAGTATCCATGTACCAAATTATATTTAAATCACTATATCACTATCATAATAACCCTAGTTCTATCCAGCCGGTCATCCACCCAATGCCTCCAACCCCCTGCATATCATCCAGCTATCTTGTTTTGGGATGTCCTACGCTCCTTTTCTGTTCTCGTGGTCCCCATTCTAATGTTCGCTTGGTCCATCCATCATCATTGCCACTTTTTTTCTACTACGTGCTCTATAATATCCTTTACTTTCGTTTGTTCATGTATCCACTTGTTTCTTTTTCTGACTTTAAGTTTTATCTCGATCATCTGTGTTTCGTGTGCTCTCTGGCCCTTAGCTTCTTTTGGGAAGGCTTTATCTTTGAATGTATAACTTAATTTCCCTAATACGCACCATCCTAGCCTGATTCTTCTTGAAATTTCATCCTAGACGCTGTCTCTTGTAATAATTTTTTGCCCCAGATACACATAATTTTTAAAAATCTCGAGAGCTGTTCTTTCTAAGTTTATAACTATGTTGTTATTAGTGTTGGTTAATATTTTGTCTTACTTTTGTTTATTTTAATTGTCTTTGAGTAGTAATTTAACTCATTTATCATGTCTTGTAACTCATGTGGATTACTTTTAATGGCTACAATATCGTCTGCCAACCTTAAATAACTCAGATACACACCATCTATCTTTAGGCTCTTCTTTGTCCAATCTAGTTGGCGAAATACGTCTTCTAGAGCTGTAATAAATACCTTAGGAGAGATTGTATCTTACACTTCTTCCTATAGATATTTGTTTTGGGTTGGGTTTTATGTCCATCTTTGCATTTTTAGATATATCTTTGATTAGGGTAGTGTATCTAGAATCAATTCTACAGTTGTTGAAGCGATTGATGATTGCCCACATTTTGACAAAATCAAAAGCCTTCTCATAGTCTACGAAGGCTATGTAGAGTTCGAAATTGTATTCATTGCTCTTCTCTAGGATATTTCTCATTATCTCTAAGTGGTTATATGTGCTATAGCCGGATCTAAAACCAGCCTGTTCGTATGGCTGGTTATTTTTTAATCTATTGGAGATGATTTTAGTGAGTTAATAAATTATATCTCCCTTTTTGTGAAGAATTATTACTTCTGATTTATGCCATAATATTGGTATTTTGCCAATTTCTAGACACATGTTGAAAAGTTTGGTCAATTTTTGTTTTAAGCCCTCTCCTTTTTCCATTCGCATTTCCGACAAATTACCATCAGGGCTTGCTGCTTTGTTACGTTTCATTTCCTTCGGTGTATCATTGATCTCCTCTACAGTAAGTTCTGGTAGTCCTTCTGAACCCATATTTTGTATTTTCTTTCTACTCTGTTTTCTTTATTGTTCATTGGGTGTTGTTTTAGACCTGCAGAGTTCATTATAGTAGGTGTTTATTGTATATTTAAATTAGTTGTTCAATAATTTTTAACACTATACCAGCTAAGCCAAAAATTTTAAGTTGTAGTACTTTTAAATACCCTCTAAAATTTTACTTTTTTTTTATGAGTCTAGCATACGTGCTACAGGGAAGTCCCTAAAGCGCTACAGGAGCGATACGTGTGCGGGAGGGGAAAGCGATTCACGTTGTTCTTGAATCGCTGTAGATTGTACTCGATGGGAAACACAGTCCTGGGCAAACTATTCCAAAGGTATGATGTTCTCCATATAAAAGACTGCTTGATAAGCGTTGTACGAGGAGTAACAAGCTGAACCTCATACGAATGTGAAGTATTAGCGCGGCGTGTACTCCTAACATGCACCGCTCTGGGAGGAATTAAGCGGGCCACATCCTTCGAACACTTTCCATGAAAGTACTTGTAGAATAGGCTCAAGTCGCCAACCGTTCTTCGATGTTCCAGCGAATCAAGGCCGTCGGTCAGTTCCGGGTGTCCAATCAGACGAACAGCTCTTCTCTGGATAGAATCCAACAAATGCAGTGTATGTTTGGGAGCGGAGCTCCAAACATGGGAGCAGTATTCCATAGTTGGTCGAATTTGAGCTTTGTAAAGAATTAACAGTTGTTGTGGAGTGTAAAGCTTTCTGGTTCGAAACAATATTCCCAACTTTTGAGAAGCTCTCCTTGCTATGCCTGCAACATGTTCATGCCAGGACATATTTGCTCCCAAATTAACGCCTAACAGATTGAGTGACGATGTTAGAGGGATGGAGTGCCCCGACATAACTATGTCGGGTTCTGCAACGTTAACTTTTTTAGAAAAAACTGCCGCCTGGGTTTTTTGTAGCGTTAAATTCCACTTGGTTACTGTCACCCCAAGATAGAATTTCTTAAAGGTCTTTGTTAAGTTGAATGACTTCCTGCTGTCTGCGGATATTCGTCTGAGTAGTCGATGTCCGAGCATTCAAAGTGAATAAAGAGATAAGTTGTACTGTCACTGCAAAGCTGTAGATTGGATTCTCGGTCTTTTCCAGCAGATCGTTAATATAAATAAGGAAGAGAGTAGGAGATAGTATGGAATCTTGGGGCACACCGGCGTTGATAGTGAAGGTGTTAGAAAGAAATCTGTCGACTGCCACTCGTAAAGAACGCTCTCTGAGGAAACATGAGAGCCACAAGCAGAACTTTTCAGACATACCATAAGAACGTAACTTAGCCAACAGCCCATCGTGCCAAACACGGTCAAATGCCTTGGATATGTCAAGAGCAACCGCTCGAGACTCTCCAAAGTGTTCAATTGCGTTGTTCCAAACATGTGTTACATAAGTCAGAAGATCTCCTGTTGATCTATTTTTACGAAAGCCATATTGGTGATCACTAATAATATTGAATCCTTCAAGATATTTTAGAAGATGCTGATTGATAGCCTTTTCCATGACTTTCGATATTATTGAGAGTAGTGCGATTGGTCGGTAGTTATTTGGCAAGGTCTTCTTGCCTTTTTTAGGTATCGGCTGAACTGTGGCACATTTCCAGCAGGAAGGAAATATTCCCTTTCTGTAGGATAGGTTGAAAAGTCTACAGAAAACTGGTGTTAGTTCCCTTGCACAGTTCTTGAGAACTATGGCAGGTATTCCGTCAGCTCCAGAAGCCTTTTTGGTGTCTAGCTTCATCAAAATACGTTTTATGATACGCTGTCTGAAGACAATATCGGGCATCCTTGACTGCACTATGGGAATAGTAGGTGGTGTTTTTCCTTGGAAATCGGCAGTAGAATGTGAAGCAAAGAGTTCAGCCAACAAGTTCGCTTTCTCAACAGGTGTCGTTGCAATAGAATTATCTGGCCGTGTGAGTGGTGGTATGGTGGATTTGGTGAAATTTTGACTAACTAACTGCCTTAGCGACTGACCAAAAGGACCTGGAATTGCCGGGACAAGCGAGAAGTTTGTTTCTAATCCGTTGATTGTGTACCTCCTTGGTTTTGTCGATAATTTCTTTGCATCTGTTCCTGGCACAAACAAAGATGTTACGATTCATGGTGTTAGGATCTTCACGCCACTGTCGGTATGCAAGATGTTTAGAAACAACAACCTCTTTGCATTTTAGGTCAAACCAAGGCTTGCCGTTGGAAGGGCATTTCTTCGAAAAAGGGATGTAAGCCTCCATACCGGCCAAAATAACATCGGAAACCTTCCTGGCGCAGTCAGATGGGTCGTCGGATCTATCACTGATTGGTAGAATACTCGATGTCGAAAGTAGTCTATGGTCGGAAGAACCTAACGGCGGGTTTACGCTGACCGTGTAAATCTCCGGATTGGTGGTTAAAAACAGATCAAGAAGACTGGCGAACTCTCCGTCTCGATCAGGGATCCGTGTTGGTTCATCAATAAGCTGAGTCAAGCCACAACTGATTGAAAATGATTCGGCTTCACGACCTTGTTCATCGGTAGTATTTGAATATTTAAGCCAGTTGATGTTGTGGACATTAAAGTCGTGAGTCAGATTGAAAAAATGAATTCGTATTAATCAACTAGTGAGTTACTATCATTTTTATTTTTTTCTATGTTTTAATTGTTATTATTACTATTTTGTATATTAGTTTTTAGTTTCATTACTTTTACTACTCAGTATATATCACCACTACACCAAACACTTTATTTTTGCACTCGACGCGCGTTTCGCAAACCATGTTAGCTTCATCGTTCCTGATGAAGCTAACATGGTGAGCGAAACGCGCGTCGAGTGCAAAAATAAAGTGCTTGGTGTAGTGGTGATATATACTGAATAGTATCATTGTGCCAAAGATTCCACATTCCCAACTTAGTTCATTACTTTTGTTATTGTCACAAATAAAGTTCTTTAATAATAATACTAAAGTATTATTTATGGAGAAAATTTATAAATGAAACTTTTCCAAAACTAGTGAAAAATATTTTTGCGACCAAATATTATTTAATATTTATATTATTATATTAACACTGACGCCTTGACACGCCGCAGTGCCAATAAAAATGGTCACAAAATTTACTGAAGCACTGGAATTACAAAAGAAATAAAACATGATTTATACGACCCTTTATTGGTTTGAACATCTGGAAATAAAGTCACTTTTGATATTGATACTCATAAACTTTTGTTTTTTCCTTTGTGATACGCATAATAATAAAGATCAACGCTGCTTGGTAATAAAATATTGTTTTATGGGTTAAACTTTATGAATTGGTATTAGAGCCAGTTTCCATCTAACTTATTAAGAAATAAAAGTAATTTTTACAGGTATTATTGGCGTGTTTGCCGACTTGATGTACAACAAAAAATACTAAGAAACACTTGAAATATGTTATAGTTAATATATAATATGCATATATAGTTAATAAAATAATATGAATGGTGAATTTTAACGTTTAAAGTCAAAACAGCTTGTTATTAATTAAATGATTAAATTAAATAATCTTTTTTTTTTCTTCTTTACTTCTATTTAAAATTGTACAATTTCTAATATATATAATAAAAAAATCGATTACTTATAACTCACCTTCGTTCTATAAACCATTTATGAAAATCGTAGTTGATACAAGTATATCAACAAACTTAAAGAAACATTAACTGTGCCTAAAAGGATCACATTTGTCAAAAATGGGCTAATTTTATGCATAATCGTCTATAAAATATATAAAATGCAACGTCTCTCTGTCTGTCTGTCTGTCCGTTAGTGCGCTTATCATTGGAGAACCACTTATCCGATTTACGTGCTTTTTTTTAAAACATACATATGTTCTCTGGCCAGGTTATAGAATATATTTTATTACGATAGGTTATATAAGAAATAAGCAGTGATGTTAATAGCGAATTAAGTCGAAAAAAGTTTGCCGCCAGCGCGTTCTCTTGCAATACATTGCCTAAATCATTAAATATGAAGTAATATCATGTAGCAAAGAATATAATATATAAAATGCAACGTCTCTCTGTCTGTCCATTAGTGCACTTACATATTACTCGAGAACCACTTATCCGATTTACGTGTTTTTTTTTTTTTAATTCGTACTTTTCTCCTCTGGCCAGGTTATCTATAACCTTCTATAATATATATAAAATGCAACGTCTCTCTGTCCATCTGTCTACCTGTCCGCTTAGTACTCGAAAACCACTTATGCGATTTACACGCTTTTTTTTTTTAAACATACATAATATGTTCTCTGACCAGGTTATAGGATATATTTTATTAGGTTAGGTAGGCAGTGATGATAATAGTGAATCAAGTCAAGTTTGCCGCTAGAGCGTTTTTTTGCAATAGGCTTCTTAAACCATTAAATATGGAACAATATCATGTAGCAAAGAACATAATATTTATTAAATGCAACGTCTCTTTGTCTATCTGTTCGTTAGTGCGCTTATCACTCGAAAACCACTTATCCGATTTACGTGTTTTTCTTTATTCATACATATGTTCTCTTTCCAGGTTATATAATAATAATAATAATCTATAACCTATAATATATATAAAATGCAACGTCTCTTTGTCTGTCTGTCCGTTAGTGCGCTTATCGCTCGAGAATCACTTATCCGATTTAAGTGTTTTTTTTTTTATGTTTATAGATATGTTCTCTGGCCAGGTTATAGGATATATTTTATTACGTTAGGTAATATAAGAAATAAGCAGTGATGATAATAGTGAATCAAGTCGGAAAAAAGTTTGCCGCTAGCCGTTAAATATGGAACAATATCATGTAGCAAAGATATACATATATATATATATATATATATATATATATATATATATATATATATATATAAGATGCAACGTCTCTCTGTCTGTTTGTCCGTTAGTGTGCTTATTACTCAAGAACCACTTATCCGATTTACTTGTTTTTTTTTTTTAAATTCATACATACATATATAATATATATGAAACACAATGTCTCTCTGCCTGTCTGTCCGTTAGTGCGCTTAGCAGTCAAGAACAACTTATCCAATTTACGTCGTTCTTTAAAAAATACATATGTTTTCTGGTCAGGTTATAGAATATATTTTATTATGTTAGGTAACATAAGGAATAAGCAGTGACGATAATAGTGAATCATGTCTACGCGAGCGGAGCCGCGGACACGGCTAGTTGCTAATAAAAATCACTCAGCAATAATTAATAAGAGCAGTAATTTAATTCATAAAATATCTTAAAACTATTAGTTACCTTAAAACACTAACAAATACCGCCGAATTTAAATTCTGTATTTAATGCTTGCGGTATACTGTTTTCATTAAGATTGTGCCTAACAGCATGAATGCAGAAATAAAAATATATAAAATGTGAACAATATTGGTTAAATGAACTTGAGTAAGCGCTCAGAACGACCGCTCTACTTTGTGATATGAAGGATAAATATCTTTATGGATGCTACACGTGAAACGTTTCGTGAACTGAATTACCCATCTCTATTTAATACACATTATTCTAGCACTTAGTTTTCGTCCTAGGTAATGAATTCTTGACCCTTAAACCCTATTGTATTAAAGCAGATCAAAAACAAGCTTACTGAACTTTAGCCTTGGTCTGAATATAATATAATTTATATGGAAAACTTTAGACCACGCCCAAAGTTTGGTAAAGCTGAATTTCAGTTTGTATGAAGTTTTTAGTTATAAATATGCCACCACCTTAACGCCTTTATAGTCTTCGGACATTAATATAACATGCAGTAAGTTGGACATTTTCAATCTTATTGAGTAAGTGGAAGTGTTATGCGAGTGTGTATGTGTGTGATGTTTTACCTAGAAAATTCTAACGGGGATATTTGTCCCTATGATAAAATATAGGAGGGTATTTTCAATGTTTTCTGGTATTTTGTGGTGTACAGAAGTAAAAAATGTTGAAGCAACTAGTTGCTACAAGATATATGTTAGAAAATCTTTGCTTATGTATTGATTACACTATGCAACAAAGAAAATATTTTTTTTTTCACTAGGTATGAAATATTGATTCCTCACCATCAATTCAATTAAAATTGATCAACACACATCACGTCAGGTTTCATAGAGAAAAGCTTTTATTGGTTTATTGAAAAATACGCTAAATTAGTGTCAAAAAATTTTATTTTTCATTAAAAAACTTCTCTTGTAGTCAGTCCACGCAGTATCCTTCTGAAGACACCAACAGAAGTCTGCAAGCATGGTTGGTTCTTATTTACCTTGATAACGCTTCTCAAACTCAGCTATTTTTGGTGAAAGCGTTGTCCATATTCATCGCTAACTGAGCCGATGTTTTCCGGAAAGAAGCTCGAATGGGAGTGTAGAAAATGGATTTTTAATGACATATTGCATCCTAGTTTATGATAGGCCTGGTGATTCGTAGTTGCCGAGGAAATTTTTCGTAACACCAAAAGTCAATCATGCCTTTTTTTTTATGAAACTTAGATTGTATAGAATTAATTTTTTATATCAGGTCCTACAAAAATTACTTTTTTTATTTTAGCATCACTGAGCCCAGGAAATTTATTTTTAAGAACTGAAATCCAGGTCAATTCTTACGTAACGCTTTGCCAAAATTCTTGATTAAACCAACTTTGATGTACAGTGGTGGTAAAATGATTTTCTCAAGTGATATTAATAGTTAATTTTTAATATTTTTCTCGCCAAGAACGTACCCACTTCTTAAAGGCCAGTTTGGTTTTGCATAATATTCTGAACGCGCTCTGCTATCCCATTTACATAAAAAACAACAATATATCGTATAGCCGATTTGCAATCCTAAAATCAAAGCTACTACTTTTAAATCTGCACATATTTGCCATTTTAACGTTGTGTATTTGATGTTTTCTAAAATAATTTCTAAAATGTTATAAGTTTCTTTGAAATGAACACCGTACTCTACAGGCAAAGATGGAAATATGTTGCCGTTATGGAGTAAAATTGCCTTTAGACTTTGTTTTGATCCATCAAGAAATAGTCTCTACTCCTCTGGCGAATGTGCCTAGTGCCGACATTAAACCATCAATATCATTACAAAAAACTAAACTATCCTCTTTTGAATAAAAGGTAGTTAGGGAATTGTGACGATTTCGATAAGCTCTCATTTTAACGTCAGTCTGAAAAGATTCCACTCTTTTAATCTCAATTGTAATATTTTAGATTTTTCTTTGGTCAAATCCAAATCTCCAACAAGGTCGTTTAGTTCTGATTGACTAATCAAATGTGGTGCTGATGCAATAGATAGATCTTGAAATACTTTTCCACTAGAAGGAATGGGTTCGCTTTTTTCTTCTATAGAATTTGAAGAACTTGATGAACTTGATGGGCTCAAAGGTCGTTTCGGTACAGGAATTTCAGGAGAATGAGGTAGCGGCATTGGCACTGATGATATTAATCTATTTCACGGAACTTTTTGTTTTTTTAGAAAAACCCTTCACACTTATCAAAGAGAAGTAACAATCATCTGTGTGGTTCTTGGGTTCACGCCACTACATTGATACATCAAAAGGCATTTCTTTTATAGTACCATTGTACCAATCCGTCAAATATTTATATTATTTCAAATAACATACTCGGGGCACCCACGATTTATCAATTGCGGTCTTAAAATAAGCTTCATAATACTTTTTAAGCAGAGCGAAAATTGCCTTTGTTTCACTTTTAGGGGTAAATTTACCACAAACGTAACAAAACAAACTAGGCGAATTAACACAAATGAGCGGCATTTTATATATTTAGCACTAATCTGAATGTTTTGGTCACATTTATACACAAAAAAGTAAGTTGTTTTTCCTTTTCCTAGGCAGTGGAATGTGAAGCAAACAGTTTAGCTAACAAGTTGGCTCAACAGCATTGTTGTAATAGTATTATTTGGCCAAGCGACTATTGACCTTAGAGATCAACCAAAAGGACCTGGAATTGGTGGGCCGGTAAGAAGCTTTTGTAATTCTCTGTATCCTTCGTCTTGTCGATAATTTCTTTGCATCTATTCCGGGTACGAGACGAAAATCTCCTTAGCACAGTCAGATAGGTCGTCGGATCGAAAACAAGCGGACCAAGGAAAAGCTTGAAAATAATCCCTCAGTTTTTCCCATTTAGCATATTTATAGTGTCAAATCTTTCGAGGTTTTGGCACTTCTCTTTCACTGGTCGGCAGGGTACTCGATGTCGAAAACAGTTTATGATTGGAAGAACCTAACGGCAGATTTACAGTGACAGTGTAAATCAGCGAATTGGTGGTTACAAACAGAACAGGAATCTGTGTTGGGATATCGATAAGCTAAGTAAAGCCACAACTGATTAAGAATGATTCAGTTGTACGATCTTATTCGTTGGTCGTATTTGAATACTTAAGCCAGTTGATGTTGTGGTCATTAAAGTCGCCCAGTATGGCAATTTCGGCACTTGGATAATTAATGTGTAAATAATTGATGGTTTCTGTTTACGTTCAAAGGCTGGAACGATCTTTTAAGCTTTTGCATTTTTGACCAGTGTGGTCAAAACTTAGAGCAAATATTGAGTCGCTTAGTGAACTAAAATGAAACCATAGTGTTCTATTATGAGGCTGAAGATAAACGCGATCGAATGAGGGGCATTATAAGAGAGAAAGATCTGCCAAAAAGTGAAAACTGATACCATCAACTCTCAAAATCATGTGTAATTTTCTAGGATTCACAAGGAATGCTGGTAATGGATTTAAAAGAACCTAATACCATAAGCGAGGCTAATCGTGCAACTTTTGAGAATGTACTAAAGGGATAAGTCAGCAGCGACAATAGATTCATTGAATTAGATCATCTACCCGATATAACAGCAACAAACAGAGGTTACTTTTTATTGTTGGGATTCTTATATTTCTACAAGGGAACTGAAATATTAATTCACATATGTGAAACGTATATTGCAATATAAGGTGACTATATTGAAAAATAGTATTTGATTTTTTTCGTATCAAGGTCATTCCACTTTTTTTTAGCTATGGTTAGGCAGAAAATAGAAATACCTTAAGAAAAATAATACCTTGGTGATATTTCTAAAAATAGCTAATATTTAATGGCTCTAATGCAGGGGTGCTCAAACGGTCGATCGCGATCGACAAGTTGATCGCGAGTGCTTTTTGAGTCGATCTCGAGAAAAAAATTCCGATGTAGAACTATTCACAGATTTTGTTTTAGGTAACTAAAACAAAATGTAATGAATAAACTACTAAAATTTATTCGATCCACAATTAGGCCAGAATAACCCCCTCATCACTTTCTTTTATCTTAATAACCCCCAGCTAGCGGCAAAAGGCGGCTTTATCAAAGGAACGCGCGGTACTTGTCAAAGAAAAGCCGCGTGTTTGAGTCCCGCCGATTTTTCTAGAAACTTCGGGCGGCGTGTTTAACAGGAACATTCGAGACTTCGTTCGCGCCGATATAAATGTTGCGCCTGCAGAAATAGGAGTCAGTCTGAGTTGTAACTTGAAGGCGATACATCGATACAAAGTTTATTAATAAATAGTCCAAAATGAGTGCGGCGAAGAAAAGTAAAACTTATCATTTTAATAACGATTGGGAGGAAGAATTTTTCTTTTGTATGGTAAAGGATAAGTGCATTTGTCTCATTTGCCGTGCGTCAGTTGCAATACCTAAGCGTGGGAACTTAGAGAGGCATCATAAAACGGTTCATAAAAACTATGAAAAGGATTTTCCGTCACAGAGTGAATTAAGAAAACAAAAAGTACGTGATTTGATAACTTGTTTGAAAAAAGAACAAACCATGTTCACAAGACCAGCCAAACAATCAAAAGCTGCAACGATCGCGTCATTTAAAATATCTCATATATTGGCGAAACACAAACACATTTGATGATGGATTGGTTGTGAAGGAAGCATTTATTGAAGCGGGTGAGACTTTATTTGAAGATTTTAAAAATAAAACAGAGATTATGTCTGCTATTAGAGAACTTCAGTTATCTCGTCCGACTGTCACAAGGCGTGTTGAAGTCATGAGTCAGGACATGGCAGATAAACTAAAACATGATATCATGAAATGTACATACTTTTCTTTACAGTTCGACGAATCCACCGATATGACAGACACTGCCCAGCTGTGTATTTTTATTCGAATGGTATTCAATGACATGTCGGCTAAGGAAGAGTTTTTGACAATGATTCCTCTGAAAGGAAAGACCCGTGGCGAAGATATATATATGACGTTTTCTTCAATTTTGTAACAAACTACAAGCTACCAATATATAAACTAGTGTGCGTTACAACCGATGGAGCACCAGCAATGACTGGAAAAAAAAACGGTTTTGTGGCATTGTGTCGAGCTAATGATGATTTCCCTTCATTTTTCTCCTTCCATTGCATTATACATCAACAAGTTTTGTGTTCAAAAGTTCTAAACATGGAGGAGATTATGGGCATTGCAATAAAAATGGTGAATTCTATCCGTGCACGTAGCTTGCAACGACGGCTCTTTAAATTGCAGTTGGAAGATAGTGAGTCAGCTGAACACACTGATTTAGTTCTTCACACGGACGTCAGCTGTCGCGGAAAATTCCTAGAAAGGTTTCAAGAATTATTGCCCGAAATAACAGCTTTTCTGGACGAAAGAGGTGATGACACTCAGATGCTGAAAAACGGAAAATGACTGATTTGGCATTTTTGATAGACATCACAATGCATTTAAACACCATTAATTTGGAGCTTCAAGGTAAAGGAAAAACTATTATTGAGATGATAAACGCATTCAAAAGTAAATTGCAACTTATGATAGATCAACTGAAAAGAAAGAATCTGAAAAATCTTCCGTCTTTGAAAGCAAGGATTCCTCAGTTGAATTGTGATATTTATGAGGCAGAATTATCAAATATTTTGGGCCAATTCGAAATACGTTTTTATGATTTCACTAAATTGGCAAATATCGCATCATTTATGAGTTATCCTTTTTCGTGTAAAATCATTGAGGAATTAGCTACTGAAATAGCAAGTCAGTTTAACATGGACTCACGTTCTGTTGAAAATGAGTTAGTGCAGATTATATCAGATATACATCTCAAAGCATCTGATACAAAATTCTGGTGTTTTATATCTGAAGATAAATATCCGAATCTAAGGCAAATCGCCTTTCAACTAACGGCAATGTTTCGGTCAACTTACTTGTGCGAGTCTGCATTTTCTGAAATGAAGATAATTAAGTCAAAATATCTCAATCGACTAACTGACGAACATATGTCATCATGCTTGCGATTAGCACTCGGTAATTACGTACCATCTTATGAAAAGTATGCTGAGGACATGCAGTGCCACGCTTCGACATCCAAAGTCACTCTTTAGTTAAGTTTAGACACTAGAACTCGTTTGTTTTGTAAGAACCAATAAACTCGCAATTTTGAATAATTATGAGTTTTTTCATTGACATTTTAGAGCAGACCTACACTTACCTTGACTAAAAAAATGCATATTGTGCGGGAAACTAATATCTATGCCACGATAAAAGCAAAAAACACCCTACCTAGACGACAATCCTGCATCACACTTACTTGCAGCCTCTCAGAGTCGATCGATCGTAGTCTAACAATATTGCGGTAGATCGCCAGCAGTTCAAGTTTGAGCACCCCTGCTGTAATTTATCTATCAAAAGTCCTAAAATATTCCAATACACTAAAATACTGCGAATAAGGATATTTGGCTAAATATTTAAAGAGAATATTTAAAGACCATTATTAATATTTCGTTATACTTACTTATCGTTATCGTTTTGGGGATCCAGCAAGAAAATATTCTGAAAACAGTTCATACCTAGTAATTGCAAAAAACAAAAAAAAATCAACATAGCCATAATGAAATTAATACCATAATGGCTGTATTGTGTCTGGAATACAATTCGGAAGACTAGTGTTTATTTATTGTCTAGTCAAAAGTTAGTTTGAAGATGTACTTTTACATAACGGAAATATACTTTTCTCCATACCAACATGCTCATGCTCATGCTACCAACAGTCAGATGAAAACATGAGATTTCTTTTGGAAAAAGCTCAATATGACGGAGATAAATGGAAGATTTGGGTTACAACTTGAATATACAAAATACTGCCGTGTGACTGGGATAGTAGAGACTGGAAAAATCATTATATTAAGAAGGATTGGCCCACAAGAGAATCCATTATTCTAGGGTAGAAGAATGCCCAAAATACTCTTTTAGTGAAACCTAATGATGTGTTCTTAACACCTTTATACATCAAACTTAAACTTATGAAAAACTTTGTGAAGACAATGGATCGGGATGTAGCTGGAATTTTATATTTATAAGAAAAATTTCCGAAATTCAGTGACGCTAAGATCCAAAAGGGTATATTTGTAGGTCCTCAGATAAGGCCATTCATGAGAGACGAAATATATAATGAAAAACTAAACTACTTTGAATAATCTGCTTACACATCTTTTAAATATGTGACTCAAAGTTTTTGGGAAATTACTGATTAAAAAATAAAAGAGCTCTTAATTGCTTATAAGGCGTTGGGATGTAATCTGTTCTTAAAAATGCATTTTTTTACATTCCCACTTTTTCCCTGCAAATTTGGGAGCTCTATGAGCATGAAAAAAGGTTCCATCAGGACACTTTAGCAATTGAAAAACGATACCAGGGCAAGTGAAGTCCAAGTATATTGACGGATTATTGCTGGAAAAGTTGATACAGTTGTGAATAAGATTATATTGGTTATTTTTGATCTAAGAATCTTATTCCATTTTTTTTTCCCGATTTAGTATTTTGCACAAATTGTATAAAAACTCTATGTGAAGTGGTCGCAAGTGGAAGCAAGAAATATCTAAAAGGTATTTTCTGCAGTTTATTTCTATTATATCGAAATAAAGTATTTTTTGAAATAAAAATATCTCCCAATAATTAAAGACATCGCTAGAAAAAATTGTCTGTATAAATTATTTAAAATAATAAGCTAATTATTTAGTTAGATTCTTCTTACATTACGCAACATTCTTCTATTATAACTTCATGATATGGATCAATTATTTCTTAAAATCTGCAAAGATACTTTCAACAAATTTTGACACGATGGCTCGTTAGAGTTAATTAAAAATTGTGGGTTTGTTAACGCATAAAAGAAGGAAAAGGCACTGACCGTTTAAAAATATTTTTAGAATGGTCTTTAGACAATAATCCGTTTAATAATAACTCAAGAAATTAATAGGCTGTTAGTTGGGATTTATTGTGATAATTGTGATAACGCCTTTGAAACCGGCAAAGATTCCTTGACAGAAGTTCTTTGGAATGATAACAGTGGTAAATAATTGACTTATTTTCAAAGACACCAAAAGTGAGAGCTGGATTCATGTTAATCTCAATAAAATTTTCGAACGAATATATACACACATATTCACTACTCAGTTCGGGGAAGAAATAATTTTACCTTAAGTATAAGCTGGCACAGACACTTTCTTAGTTATTTCATTCCAAGGGCTAATATTAAAAGCAAATTTGGCTGCATTTATTGAAAATGATATAATGAGAGTTAGTTACCATAATAATGCTATTTTGTTCTAGATATTTGTTATATCAGTTAATATCACCTAACCATCCAATTCCTTACAGATTATATATCTATTTAGGCATTTTGTACATAAATCTCAGATTAACGTTTAATTGTATGGAGTAAGAATATATGTATAGAAATATTCTAACAAAATGGTGTAACTCGGAGGTTATATTTCTCTTTAAGAAAGGCGACAATACTGATATTGAAAATTATCGGCCCTTATATCTTCTGTCGCATATATAAGCTCTTCACTCAAATCATAACAAATCGCTTAAGAGCAAAACTAGATTTCTATCAACCTGTGGAACAGGCTGGCTTCAGAATAGGATTTAGCACGATCGACCACCTCTATACAGTACGTACTGTAATAGAGAAATGCACAGAATATAAGGTACTAATACATTTGGTCTTCATTGATTTTCATAGAGCATTTGATACTGTTGAAAGCTGGTCCGTTCTAGAGTCCCTGGCGAATGCAAGAATAGATTCCAGATATATAAAAATATTAGAGGACATGTATAACGAAGCATCTATACATATTAAAATTGACGAAACAACTGTCACTAACAACATGCCATTAAAAAGAGGAGTGCAACAAGGAGATACTATCTCAACTAAATTATTTACGCTGGCCTTTGAAGATGTCTTTAAGGAGTTAAATTGGGATAAGGAGGGCATCAACATCGACAGCACAGAGTGACTCATCTTAAGTTTGCTGACGACAGAGTCACCGATGAGCTACAGGAGATGTTAAACCAGCTGAATGTGATCCTCTGCAACGGTATGTTTTAAAATGAATTTTACAAAAATTAAATTAATAATGAGCCCTGAAGATACCAACATAGAGATAGGAAGTAACTCGATAGAACGCGTCGACGAGTATATCTACTTAGGTCACTCTATTACGATCGGAAGGGTGAACCAGCATGCAAAAATTACCAGCCGAATAAGGCTAGCATAGGCAGCTTTTGGAAAACTAGGACATATCTTAAAAAATACTACAATACCCATAAACCTAAAAACTAAAGTCTATAATACCTATGTCCTACCTGTCAGCACATATGGACTGGAAACGACGTGCCTCACTAGAGCATTTGCAAAAAACCTCGTAACTTCACAGAGAGCTATGGAAAAAAGCATGCTTGGTATCTCCCTTAGAGATAGAATTTATAACGAGCAGATAAGGGGATGAACCAAAGTCAGTGACACAACACGTAGGCTGAAAAGTTTTTGGTCTGACATATAGATGTCGCCCCTTTCTAAAAAATCTATATGATTTTTAGGAAGTACCAACCTTTCAAAAGATACGTGTTAAAATTTCATGACATTTTGACGATTAGTTTACAAGTTACAGTGGTTTTAGTGACGCTACTTTTGATATTTTCAAAACAATGGAAAAAATCGAATTTCGTTCGTTTTTTGATGGAAAAAAATACCGTTCAAGCAAAGCAACGGCTTGATGAGTATTACGGGGACTCTATCCCTAGAAAACGACTCATCATTTACCGGTATGCTGAATTTAAACACGGTCATACAGACACAAATGATGCTGAACGCTCTGGACGCCCAAATAGGTGGTTACTGCGGAAAACATCAAAAAATTCCACAACATTGTTTTAGATGACCGTAAAGTGAAATTGAGTGAGATAGCTGACACCCTAAAAATATCAAAAGAACGTGTTGGTCATATTTTGCATGAACATTTGGACATGAGAAAGCTGTGTTCGAAATGGGACCGCATTTGCTCACAGTGGACCAAAAACAACAATGTGTTGATGATTCTGAGCACTGTTTGGACTTATTTAAGCGCAATAAAAAGGACTTTTCATGCGATATGTGACAAAGGATGAAATCTAGATCCACCACTACATACCACAATCAAATCGGGAGTGAGTTGAGTGGACAGCAGTCGGTGAAAGCCGCCCGAAGCTACCAAAGACACAACAGTTGGCTGGAAAGGTTATGGCCTCTGTACTTTGGGATGTGCATGGAATAATTTTCAGCGACTATGCTGAGAAGGGAAAGACCATCAATAGCGAATGTTATGTAAAGTTATTGCTGCGTTTAAATGCAGAAATCGTAAAGAAATGGCCCCAAATGAACAAGAAAAAAAGTGCTGTTTCATCAAGACAATGCACCGTGTCACAAGTCAATGGTTACGACGGCAAAATTGCATGAAATGAAGTTCGAATTGCTTTCTTATCCACCGTATTCGCCAGATTTGGCCCCCAGCGGCTATTATCTACTGGCAGACCTGAAAAAGATGCTCGCGGGCAAGAGATTTGGCTTCAATCAAGAAGTTATCGCCGAAACTGAGGCCTATTTTGAAGGCAAAGATAAATCCGTCTACAAGAAAGATATAAAAATGTTAGAAACGCGTTGGACTGATTGTATCGCTCTTGGAGGAGACTATGTTGATGAATAAAGTCGAATTTTGCAAAGAAATGTGTTTTAAGTAGCTAGATCAAAAGCTTTTCAGCCTACGTGTTAGCTCTGGAGGCGGCAACGATGAAGTGGCGATGGGCGGGTCATGTGGTTAGATCATTCCGAGACATATAGGTATATAGGATCACAATATGGAGACCCAGAGAAACAGGAAGAGGCGTGGGACGTCCACATACACGATGGGTCGATGATATAAGAGTCGCAGCAGACAAGTAGTGGTTAATGGTGGCAAAAGATAGGAAAGCATGGAAGAAATTAGAATAGGCCTACGTCCAGGAGTGGACAAACTTGAGTTGGCAATAAGAAGAGGAAAAGTAAGAATTTCACAAATCGATATTTCATTCCTCCAAACTCATGTAAGCAATTTAATAAATGTGTGTTACATTCTAATTATATTTAAATAATTTTTAAAAGATAAGAAAATAAATACATTTACAATAGAAAACCACTAAATTTACGTATATTGAAAATAATTTTAATTACTTTAAATGCTATTTCTTTTATAATTTATTTCGGATTAAAATTTCTGTAGATTCAACGGCAATTTTGTTACAAAAATAGCGTAAGTAGACATTTTTTACTCAGCAAGAAGTGTGTATTCTAAGAAAATTAAATCGGTAATATTTGTGTTTAGATTCAGACGGTGCTATCCGGAGGATATTAGGCATATCCAACATTTAAAATATACTCGATTTAGTTCTCTTAGAAAATATTTGAAATTTAAATGTTTAGCATACAGAATTGTTACATGAATTAATATTTTCTGGCCTGAGTAAGTCGAACAAGAATGATTCTATCTTTAGAGCAACTAATATATACAATATTATGCCGCACTTTTTACGTCTACATATTTTCAGTTTTAATCAGAAAACCTGAATACGATGGAAGAATAATATGATGAACACAGTATTATTAATTAAAAATGAAATTATTAACGACCAGACTCTACTTTAAACAGTTTGATGTAACTCTGTACACATAGTGCATAGTAATTTAATAAAAGCATATTAATGATATATGAATCTGAGTATACACAGTGCTTTTAAACTAGAGGTAATTTATCTAAATATCTGAGAGTAATTTGTTTAAACCTCGTTTAAAATTTTTAAAACCCGTTTATTATAAATCGTTTGTACCCGCTCCCCGCCCTCGAAGGTGCTCTCTCAATATCTTTCAACCGGAAGCACTACATGCGGTATTTTGATGGGTAAGTAAGCTTACGTTGATTATTAAGTACTGAAAACCTTCATACATAACATACAAGATATATTGAAAACATTAAGAAATTTATTTAGGGAATAAAAACGTAAAAACCGTTGTTATAAAGGCGGTAAACTACGTCCTTTTTGACAATTGTTCCCAGTTGTTTTGCAATTTTCATAAAAACCAACCATTTGCGGTGATTACTTTTGAGGTGGGAAGCACTGTACGGGTCAGATTGATCATATAAAAACTATTTTAAGTAATAAAATTACTTACCTCAGTAAAGCTACAACTTCATCCTGCACTAAACTAAAACACATGGCGACTAAGGCCATCCCGGTAAGAATGTACGCGGAGCATGCGCAAAGAGATATTTCTTCGGCTTTCTGTCCAGGAAGTAAATCACCAAATCCTATTGTTCCAAGACTTGTAAAACAAAAGTAACTGCCTAAAACATAAGTAGTATTTTCTGAGAAAACTATATTTATAGGTATTTGGTTAACACTCTGCGGACGGCCGGGCCTCTGAGGCCCGTTTTGTGAAGTTAAACTCTTGTAACTACTTTGGTGTAAATCATACAAAAAAGGCGCCAGTTGGCAGACAATACATAATTCCACTCTCTTTTACGATACCAGTGGAATTTTGATTGAGTGTAGGGATGGGTGGTGGGGACAGACTTGTGGAAAACAATTCACTATATACGTTTATAAATCAGTTTAACTGTAGTGTTCGAGTAAAGGTGGCTACCTGTGCTTGATCTTACATAATGTCAAGTGCAAGAATGCTAACTATTGAATTGAATGGGGGATGGAAGAGATTGCTGATGCTGCAGAACCAATCCAGGAGAATCGTGAAGCCATGGACTTTGGTGTGCGTGATTTACTTTCTACCTCTGTTGATACCGGTAATGAGAAATACTGATATATATTCAAAAATGAAGAGCAAATTTGGTGCTCCCCTGCCACTTGAAGGTGGACATAATGTTTTGAACAATGCCGAAGGTCCAATGCAATGGGCTTAGGGAAGCTATTAATCAGTGCCAAACAGCTTTTTATTATTTTTTAGGTAACCCCTTTAAGAAAAAATATGCCACTGGAGTAATAAAGAAGCACGACTGGTAAATAAAAATAGACGGAAATAATTAAACGTTGGAGAACTAAAAAAATACATATATCGGTTTACTTATTTGGAGGGGGGACTACAAATCAAAAAATGAAGATATTAGTCCGATGTTTAGTCGACAAGATTGTCGCCCAATTTATAGTAAGATAATGAGCTGGGATCGGTTCAAAGATATTTCACGCGTTATGAGTTTTGACGACGCAAAAAAAAGAAGGAAACAGAGAAATCCTGATAAACTACAGCCTATCCGTGAAGTTTTTGAATGTTGGAATTCTTACTTGAGAGAAGCTTATGTACCTAGAAGTCTATGACGGTGGATGAGCAATTGGCAACGTTCCATGGCCGTTGTCCATTTCGCCAATACATATCATCAAAACCTGGTAAATATGGCATTAAGTTTTGAATGATATGTGACTCTTTTACGGGCTACATTTGGAAACTTCAGGTTCACAAAGGAAAAGAAAACCGAGCAAAACCGAGAAGTAAATCAAGGGGAGAGAGTAGTCGAGGATATAGTTCAAGAAATTATAACAAAAAATGGGAGAAATATTACCTGCGACAATTTTTTCATCAGTTTTTTCTGGCAGAAGAACTTCTGAAAATGATCCTGACATTAGTGGCCACCATTCGAAAAAACAAACCTCAACTCCCACTAACGGCTACAAAAGGTCGTACAGTTCATTCTTCACTATTTAGATTTCAAAACGACGCTATGATTGTTTCACATTGACCAAAACGGAACAAAGTTCTTATGAGTACTATGTACAATCAAAATAGTGTGGATAAAAAAAATAAGGATAAGCCAGACGTAATCACTACCTACAATGAAATTAAAGCAGGAGTGGACAAAGCCGACCAAATGTTACGACATTATTCGGTCATGACCAATGATTGTATTTTCAAACATGATTGATATAAGTGCACTAAACGCTTTTATAGTGTTTATGTTTAGCCATAGTGACAAGTTTGGCAGTAGATGTGGAAGGAGACGGAGGTTTTTGATAGCCCTTGGAAAAGTATTAGGGGGTATAGCTCAAGAAGAATTCTCAGAGCAAGTAACAACGAAAGAAACTGGCTATTCAAGTGAAGCAAAAAGAAGATGTAGTAAGAACGTGTGTTCAGAAATAGTAATATTGTGTGCACTAAATGTAAATACAATTTTTGTAAATAAGTACAAAATATTTAATATTTTAATAAAATCAATACAAATACATAATACTTTTTTAATAAATTGTGTGAATATAAACACGTAGGCTGAAAAGTTTTTGGTCTAACACATAGATGTCGCCCTTTTCAAAAAATCCATATGATTTTAAGGAAGTATCAACCTTCAAACGAGACGGCAAAATTTCATGACATTTCGACGATTAATTTATAAGTTATAGTAGTTTTAGTGATGCTACTTTTGATATTTTCAAAACAATAGAAAAAATCGAATTTCGTGTGTAGAAAAAACACTGACTTTTGATGGGAAAAAATACCAGTCAAGCAAAGCATTGGCTTGATAAATGTTACTGGGATTCTGGACAGTGGAAAATCACTCATTACGAGGCTGGTTTGAAAAGTCCGTGCAAAAATAAAAACTACTTATGTGTTTGGGGTAAACCTTTTTTATTTTTCGACATAGTCTCCTCTTAGGCTTATACACTTCGTCCAACGATGTTCTAGTTTGTTGATCCCTTCCGAATAATAGGATTTGTCCAAGTCTGCAAAATATCCATTAGTGTCTGCAATCACCTCCTCGTTTGAATAAAATCTTTGTCCCGCCAGCCCTTTCTTCAAATTGGGGAACAAATAGTAGTCCGAGGGAGCCAAGTCTGGAGAATAGGGGGGATGTGAAACGAGTTGGAATCCTATTTCCATTAATTTTGCGACCACAACTGCTGAGGTGTGTGCTGGTGCATTGTCGTGATGGAAAAGGACTTTCTTGTGGGCCAATCGCGGGCGTTTTTCTTGCAGCTCGGTTTTCAAACGGTCCAATAACGATGAATAATATTCACCTGTAATAGTTTTACCCTTTTCCAGATAGTCGATGAGGATTATCCCTTGCGAATCCCAAAAGACAGTCGCCATAACCTTTCCGGCCGAAGGAACGGTCTTCGTCTTTTTTGGTGCAGATTCCCCCTTGGTAACCCATTGTTTAGATTGTTGTTTGGTCTCAGGAGTATAGTAATGTATCCATGTTTCATCCACAGTGACGAAACGACGCTTAAAGTCCTCCGGATTTTTCTGGAACAGCTGCAAACCATCCTTGCAACACTTCACACGATTCCGTTTTTGGTCAAGCGTGAGCAATCGCGGCACCCATCTTGCGGATAGCTTTCGCATGTCCAAATGTTTATGCAAAATATTATGTACCCGTTCAGTCGAGATGCCCACAGCCCTAGCAATCTCACGCACCTTAACTCTTCTGTCATCCATCACCATATCATGGATTTGATTAATGATTTCTGGAGTCGTAACCTTCACAGGCCGTCCAGAACGTTCAGCGTCACTTGTGCCCATATGGCCAGTCCGAAAATTTTGAAACCACTTATAAATTGTTCTAATCGAAGGTGCAGAGTCACCATAATGTTTATCAAGCTTCTCTTTAGTCTCCTGAGGCGTTTTGCCTTTCATAAAGTAATGTTTAATCACCACACGAAATTCTTTTTCGTCCATTTCTTGAAAATCACTGGGGGGGGGGGGGGGGGGGGGCGACTTCCTTGATTCACACGAATGCCAAACACAAAAAAATAGACCAATATGGCTGAAACTTGGTGTGCGTTCATTCAAGAGATGCTACTAACTAAACATGACCTCGATACGCGCCGGTGGTGCCATCTCTCGGACTTTGCACGGACTTTTCAAACCAGCCTCGTATTTACTAATGCGCTGAATTCAAACGCGTCGTACAGATACAAATCATGCTGAACGCTCTGGACTCCCAAATGAGGTGGTTACACTGGCAAACATAAAAAAAATCCACAAAATTGTTTTGGATGACCTTAAAATGAAATTGCGTGAGATAGCTGTCACCCTAAAGATATCAAAAGGACGTGTTGGTCATATTTTGTATGAACATTTAGGCATAAGAAAGTTCTATTCGAAATGGGTACCGCGTTTGCTCACAGTCGCTTAAAAACAACAACGTGTTGATGATTCTGAGCGCCGTTTGGACCTGTTTAAGCGCAGTATTTTTTCGTGCTATATGTGACAATGGATAAAACATGGATGCACAGATACAGAGGCCAAAACATTCCAAGCCGACTGTTGTGGCTTGGAATGTTTTGGCCTCTGTATTTTGGGAATGCGCATGGAATAATTTTCATCGACTATGCTGAGAGGGAAAAACCATTAATAGAGAAAATTATATAAAGGCATTGGTGCGTTTGAAGGCAGAAATTGCAAAGAAACGGCGCCAAATGAACAAGAAAAAAAGTGCTCTTTCATTCACAAGCGGCTTTTACGAATTTTAAATGGAATACCTTATTTACAGACTTGCAGGGGTGTGTTCAAGTCAAGGAGTATATTAACTGTGTTTACTTTATACATACTTGACATTCTTATGTTTTTTAACGTCTCAAGGAAAGCTCGGGAATGCGGAGAGAGCACAATTATAATACCAGAACAACAAATATAAATTGTCCAGTCCATCGTTTGGCTTTATTTAAGCAGAGCGTTTATTATATGAGGGTTAAACTGTATAATAAATTAGATGATAGAATTAAAAAATGCGCCAACTGAAAAAATGTTTAAAAAAGTGGTGCAAAAATTATTGTTAGATTTAGAACCATATAGTATTAATGATTATTTGAACATGTAAAGTATGTAACTGTTTATGTAAATTGTATCAAATTAATGAATATTGCATGTTGACGTCATTTCATTTTATGTTTTGTTTGCACGCATGTGTAAATGCATGTAATTTGAAATAAAGTAAATAAAATAAATAAAATAAAAAAACCAAGACAATGTACCGTGTCACAATTCAATTGTTACGATGGCAAAATTGCATGAATTGAAGTTCGAATTGCTTCCTCATCCATTACATCATCCAAATTTGGCCCCCGGCGACTATTATCTATTCACAGACCTCAAAAAAAAAATGCTTGCGGGAAAGAGATTTGGCTCCAATGAGGAAGTTATCGCCGAAACTGTGGCCTATTTTGAAGGCAAAGACAAATCCTTCTACAAGAAAGGTACATAAATGTTAGAAAAGCGTTGGCCTGACTATATTGCTCTTTGAATAAAGTCAAATTTTGCAACAAAAAAATGTATTTTAAGTAGCTAGCCCAAAAACTTTTCAGCCTAAGTGCTATTTTTAATCCTAAAAAAATTGTGTTTGCGTCTAAACCACAGAAAAGGCCTCAGAGGCCCAATCCGTTGTTAGGGGAATGGGAATGGGCCCGTTCGCAGAGTGTTAAATATTAATACAATTTTGTGCTACATGGTGTAAACTATAGGGATTCAAGAGTTATTCTTAAATTAATTACAGAATCAGGGAACCGCTGAGTTCAGCACAATAAATTATTTAGAGCAAAAGTAGTTATAAATTTATTATTAAACGGCTTTTTAGAAAAAAAAAAGAAAAATTTAATGTATAGGAACTACTATAAAATCAATATAAAACAACATATCTGATGACGATATGAAACGTTCTCCACTAGAAACTAACATATATGGTGATTAATGTCGCCGAGGTTACATAAGAGAAATCTTGAATAATTGAAAATAGCCAGTCGGTTTCAATTTTTTATATTTCGTGGATCAGCTCATGGAAACAGAAAATTTCAAATGTTTACAGTGGTACCCGTAATATCGAGACCTTTTTTATTTGAAACGACACTCAGTATATATTTGATATTATTTTTATCAAAAGTGCTATCTGTAGTTATTGTATAGCTTGTAAATAATATATTTTATATTTATATTCACATTGAGAGATACACGGCAAGTTAAAAGTATCAGAACTATTGAAAATAAAAGTAGAATGCGATCAGTAAACTACCTTTCTTAATAATTTTGTTTGACCATTTGTTCGTAATGATATCAACAACTTTATATGGGTATTTTCGATATTTATAAATTTACTTTTTTAACTTTCTTATAGAGATGTAAGTGACGGGATCAAACAATTAGATGAAAACAAATTTTTATATGTGGGTCCTACCCGGAAGCGAGATGACTCTTGTGAAGCTAGCGACGGCAGCAATAAAAACAATTAATTTTGTCGTTCGACTGGCATTGAAAGCTTCTGCAAAGGTTACGAACTGTCAGGAAAAAGTATGGATTATTTAAACAGGTAATTGTTAGTGTTAGTTATAATATTTTATGAGATCAGATAAATACCTTCAAGGAGAGACCAGTTTTCTAATCGGTTGAATAACATAGCACCGGAGCAGATGTAAGCCAGAACGATCACCAGGCATAACGTTACAGGCACTCTTACGTTGTTTGAGCAGGGACATCTTTGTGGCTGTTGAGGCTTTTGTGGAGTTGATTTACTAAATATAAGGAAAAATGTTATAAGTCATTAACACACGTGCAGCTTTCTAGGTGAGTTAAAGATGTTAGAAGGAGAAAAAGGATTTTGAATGTTATAGCTTGCCGAAATTTAGCAAAAGACTGTGTATCTAATGGATAAAATGGATGTGTTATATGGTGTATCGAGTTTGTATATATTTAATTACACAGCCCCACAAAAAAAAAGTGGGGTATACTTTTGATGCGATATATCAGATCCGTAGTGCCCGCTGATCACGAATCTGACGTCAGAATATCGCCTTCACATATCAATTTTTTTCTAACCTCAAAAACGAATTCAAATTAAAATTCAACCGATTCTTACCAAATTTGGTACATGGGGGTTTTTTTGAGTTGCTGATCATGAATCTGAGGCCGGATTTGCAAAATTCAAAATGGCGGATCCAAGATGGCGGACAAAATTTTTGAAAACCAACCGATTCCTACCAAATTTGGTATACAGTTGGGGAATCCTCAAACCTGATACTCTTAAACCTTAAACCCTGAAACCTTAGACTCCCACACCCTGTAACCTCAAAAAATAGACCTCAATAACCCTGTAACTTTAAAAATGAGACCCAATAAACTCAAAACCAGGACTTTTAAACCATATACTCTCAAATAGTAGACCCTTAAGTCCTAGAATTGCGAAGGTTAGACCCGCGCCTAACTTTCCTTTTTTTGGCTGTATCTTGTTCTTTTTTCCGCGAATGACCTATTCAAAGGTTTTCTGCCCAAACGCTTTTGAGGACTTGTTTCTCTTTTTAGCGACCAGCAATAGTCCGCTAGCATATGGTCATCCCATCGTCCTTGATACCGATTTTCTATGATTTTCAGATCTTGGTGAAAACGTTCCCCTTGCTCCTCACTGTAGTCACCAAGATTATCTGGGAAATCATCGATGTGGGAGTCCAGGAAATGTAATTTTAGATTCATTAAGCAACCTAATGTTTGAAAATTTTTTACCATTTTCTCGACTATTTCTTTGTACTTAGGACTTTTAATATTTCCCAAAAATTTTGTTGCGACTTCTTTAAAACTGAGCCAAGCAGCTTTTTCAACTTTATTCATTTTAGTAACAAATAATGAATCTTGAAACAATTTTCTTATTTGTGGCCCGTCAAATACGCCTGCTTTAATTTTAGCTTCAGAAAATTTCGGAAATTTTTTATGCAAATATTTGAAACATGCGCCGTTTATATCTAATGCTCTCGTGAATTGCTTCATAAGTCCAAGCTTAATGTGAAGCGGGGGAATAAGAACTTTCACTGGATCTACCAATGGTGGAAACAATACATTATTTTCACCAGGAGTGAACGATTCTCACTTGTTGGCCAAATTTTTTTCTTATAATGACGTTCTCTGCTATTCCACAGACATTTATAACAGGGACAAAGTGTAAACCCTGACTGTTGGCCAAGCAATATTGTTACAATTTTCAGATCTCCACAAATTTTCCAGTTATGATCAGCATATTTTATTTTTATCAAAAGCTGCTTCATTTTTTCACATTGCTCTTCCATAACTGTGGAATGAGCAATCGGAATGGGAGCGTAAACGTTGGTATTATGCAGCAAAACTGCCTTAATGCTCCGTTTAGAAGAATCAATGAACAGTCTCCATTCTTCAGGATCGTATGAGTTATTTTGAAATTCATCCATTAGACCTTTTACATCGGTACAATATGAAAGTGACAATTCCTCGTCCATTGTGAAATATTTTCGAAATTCTTCATCTCTGCTTCTATAATAAGAAATCGTAGCTTCTGGCTTAAGTAAATGTCTTTTCTTTAAAAAGGAAGCAAGATGCTCTGAACCATCTTTGGATAAGCCTAAATCTCTGACTAGATCACTAAGTTCTGACTGTGATACGAGTATTGGTTCTGGTTTACGGTTGTATGGTAGAAATTCTTTATCTGTGTCACTAGTATATGATAGGTTGTCACTAGAACATTCATTAGTAACAGTGTTTGAATCTTTTTCGACAGTCTCAATGTTTTCGGCATGAACTGATAAGGTGAAATCATTTGTTTCCATCAGCATCAAGTGGTTCAGGAGGCGGAATTAGTTTAGTTGGTCTTGTTACTGTCGAAACATCGTTATAAGTAATAGTGCTTTTATTTTTTCGGTTATGCCTAGATACAACATTCATACAAAAGTAGCAATCATTTTCACTGTATGGTCTATTCCATATTGCTGGTCTGGAATATGTAATCGCCTTCTTATTGATGTACAACATTATTTTGTAAGAACTGCAAATGATGTGGGGAACCCAATCTGTATCCTGGTGCTGTATTTCAATGTTAAAACAATCCTTATATAAGGTTTTAATCTTATCCGTTATCGGTGACCCCATTTTACTCAATACGTGTTGACAGCAAATATAACAAAATGAATCACTGTTTTTATCGCACTTATGAAAAGTCCTTGTACCGTGAGCCCGTTTTTTCTTGTAGCATTATACTCTACATGAGCCAAGTCACCCACACATGAAGAGCTACGGTCGCTGGATGACGACGGCTGCGGGCCCGCTTTCCCACCCTGACCAACCGCCGATACTGGGTTTCCGAGTCCCTGCATGGTAATTCTCTTTCTTCTACCTGTCATGACGGCATCTAAGCCGTTATCCAGGGACTCTGCCGGCTAGTGGAGTAACACCGTCACCACGTGGAGGTGCCCGGGATGCAGGTAGAAGAATAAAAATCGACCGATGAATTTTCTCGGCGTTCAAAATGGGGCGAAAACATCTGCCATCTTGAATTTTGCAAATCCAACCTGAGATTCGTGATCAGCGACCCAAAAAATCTCCGTGTACCAAATTTGGTAAGGATCGGTTGAATTTTAATTTGAATTCGTTTTTGCATTCGAGGAGCACTATATCTGTCTGATTTATTGAGGTTAGAAAGAAAACAGAACTGTATGGCTCAATCCAATCGATGAATATTAGCTTAGCGTGTCCGAATACATATTAATACATCTTTGGATTCATGAAAAAGCTTGAATCAATTTTTTAGGAGTATATTTTTCTTAATTTTTACTAATTTTTACCTATTTTTTGAGGTCAGAAAAAAATTGAGATGTGATGGCGATATTCTGACGTCAGATTCGTGATCAGCGGGCAAAAATACTACGGATCTGATATATCGCATCAAAAGTATACCCCACTTTTTTTTTGTGGGGCTGTGTAATTTATCTGATATAAAAAAAAACTAGTTGCCCGCCAAAATGGTGAAGGTTTATTACTGTGTTATTTTTAAAATAACCAATCGATGTTTATGATAGTTTAAGTAGTTTAAAATGGTGTAACATTTAGTTTCAGACAATTTTATGGCTGTACATTTTTAACGGTTCTGAAATTGACAGGATATTTATCATATTAGAAGATCGAGAAAATGCCAAATTTTAATCGCTACTAGTTGCTGACCTGAATGAATTGTAAAAACCAATTTTGATATAATTTCTCTAATTAATTAATTATTAAATGAACTGAACACTTAAATTGATCCAATTGGGTAAAGAAATATTTTCATTATTGACTAAATCTAACTACAGTAGGATTTTCCCTAATTAGTAACTGTTAACACAAAATCATTATTGATCTTTCCAGGTAAATCAAAGAAAATGTGCAAAACTATTACCTGCAACTTAAAAAAATGTTTTTAAAATTCTACAATACTACTATTATAATTTTTTACCATTTGTTAGGTTGGTAAATGAAAGTTCATGTGTGAACGTTGTATAATATTTGTACTGCCAAAGCTTTTGACTATACAAAAAAATATACTGCCAACCTAACTTTTTAGGGCAAAACAAAGAACTAGCTGGGAATACATATTGAAAAAAATTCAGCTGTATTAAAGCCAGGCCGGTTTTATTGGGCTAACAGGTCGCATAGTCACCGGTTTAATTCCGGCCAGTGCACATTGGGACCGAATGTTGAAAAGGTGGCCATAAGTCCCTAAAATGAATGTTCGATTGAAGGACTTTTCAGGCTCTAGGTATGTGGGTTCGTACCTGCGTTATTCGAAACAACCAGTTATAATAATCAAGTGTGCACACGGGGCTGTTGACACCTATTGTTGTTAGAGCGTCGAGCAGGCCAGATTCTGAGCTTGTTCTGTTTGAGTTAGACAGGCAGATTCAATTGCGCTCAAATGTTTTGTATTTGAAGTTAATTTAATTTCTTTACATGGATTCTCCGAATAAAAGTGAGAACATTTAAACGATACAAACTGATTACAATAAAAATTGATTATCATTTAATTATTGTAACGTTTAAAAATATCACTTTATTACAACTTTTAGCTTCATACATCAAAATTAATATATACATAAAAGTCCCACGACATCCCAATGTCAAACCAATTTTATCGTGTTTTCTAACTATTTTTGCACTTGCACATTTTTTAAAATAAATTTTATGTACAAAAATATGAATAAGATTTATCGTTATAATACATAATACTCAAATCCGTGTTAATTTTCGTTTAACACTAGTTAACTGAAACATTTTGTTTTTCACATTTTTTAATTTCAGATCCTTATTAGCGACATTGAAAAGCCCTATAGTCGAAATTTCATGAAAATATGACAAAAATTATCATTTTTGTCCGCATATCGGATCCGCCATTTTGTTTTTTACATTTTTAATTTCAGATTCGTCATCAGCAACCTCGAAGAGCCCTATAGTCGAAATTTCATGAAAATATGATAATTTTTATCAATTTGGTCCGCCATATTGGAGCCGCCATTTTGTTATTTACATTTTTTATGTCAGATTCTTAATCAGCGACCTCAAAGAACAACATACGCAAATTTTCATATAATTCGAATAACACCTTCATATTTTGACCACCTTTTCGGATTTTGGTCCCGATGTGCAGCGGCTAGGTTTTGTATAGGCATTCAACTAGTTATTAATGGAAAAATACAATAACATTCGTGGTAGTACTACTTTGTCTTAAAAACGCCGTGAAATACAAATGCTTGTTTCGGTACCTAGACAACGTTGATGTATATCATAACATATTTATATATATATATACATATATATATATTATATATATATATATATATATATATATATATATATATATATATATACATATATATTATATAAAATAATATATATAAAATATATAGTATATATTTGAATGTTATTCAAACGGGGAAGTGAAAGATAAAAAAAGTTAGGTTAAAAGTTTCACGATGTCAGATAAAAGATGAGATTTCGATTTCTAGTAAATATGTTAAAAGAAAAATAGTACACAAAATTTCAGAAAACATTAATTATTTTAAGAAACTAATTACTAATGTTGAGATCTTTAATAAAAATAATGGTAATATGATAGACAAAATGTAATTTTTTCACTGAGTTTAAGATTAGTAAAAACAATTCTCTAATAGCAATGAGAAAATGAATATTTAAAAAGCTGTGTCAAAAAATATTAACGGCTTTAAGTTCGTACGTAGAGGAAAAATCCTGAAATATATCATTGATAAATAACTTAACTTAAAAGTTTTAAAAAATCCCTCTAAAAAGAGTACTATCCTCAATAATTAGCCTTCGTTCGATAGAAATATTGATATTAGCAAATATCCAATTTTCGTAACTTTATTGCAAGATCTTTTTATTGATTTTAAATAAAAAGACTCAAACACTAAGATTTGTAATTTCTCATACCACTATGGTAACAACAAAATAAGTGCAAAAGAAGAGGTTCAGACACGTAGTCTTACACCAAAAAAAGTTGCTAAAATGGTGCAAATTTTCGTACACCATATTTCAAATATACGAGTATTAAATTTTTATTACATATTCTATCAAATTACATCATATGACAATAAGAAGTTTAGCTTTATATTGTTTTAATATTAGTGCAATATATAAAATTCAGTTTTAATATTATGGGATGACTTTTACCATACATGACACCATCGACCAACGTATTTTTTTTGTAAGAAGGCAGTAATAGATAATATATATATATAAAAGGAAAACAGTTTTGATCCAATTTTAAATAAAAGAAAATGCCAAGTCGGACTTGCGCAAATAGTGTTCTTTACGTGATTGCTTTTAAAATAAAACAAAATAAAATCCTTATCTAGGCTAGTTAATTAGATCTCTGACATGTATATATTTTAACAACCAAAATGTATTTTTACGTTTTTTCTTAGTCAATATATATAATAGTTATAGCTTTGGAGCTACCTAATAGCGAATAAGTGAATCTAGTAGTAAAAGTAGTAGTTATCCATTAGTTACTTTATCTGCGATTGGTCAAAGGCAGTAATGTTCTGAAAAGTATATGAATATATTAGTGATTCCACCGAATATGTATTGATATTTTGTAGCTCTTAGTCCCGATTAAATTAACATCTTTCTCCAAAAAAACTTTCTCTATATTGTCAAGAGGCATAGTTTTTTTTATATGAGATAAATTATCAAGCTAATACCACTCGTGATAATTTTCGCTCAATCTACACTTTGTGGAGAATATTCCAGATTTTTCTTTTTCGTTTTTTTTTTTTTTTTTTTCAAAATTTTTTGATCAGTACTTTTCGAGCTAGGGGGGGGGGCAAGCAATTTTTAGTCCTCTTTCTAAAAGTAATACACAGAAAAGTTTGCATGAATATCACATTATGTCTATTTTTGAACTCGTATTTTCACAAGCTTTCATTGGACACCCGCTCAATGACCTGAGAATTTTTTTTTTACTTCCCCCTACAAGCTAACTCCTTAAGTAAAAAATTTAACGTTCAAAACTAAACGGCTTTTATTAGGCTATCAATTCTTATACTTGTGTCAAATTTCACCTTTCTATGTCAAAGAGTTTCGGAAAAAATCGGGTGTGATACCTAGACGGACACCGAAGTAATCTCATAAGTGTCCTGAACGGAACAAAAAAAAATGCTTGGCTGGATCACGTTTATGAATGAAATTGAAATGTTTTGTTCGATTTTGCTTCACTGTAAACGTGGAGGTTTGCTAAGGTATTACTAATGATGATAATGACTATTTTTTATAATTTTGTATACCTTTTTTGTAAGATATTTTTCTTATCTAAAAGCAACGATTTTTGCATTTCCACAGAAATACTATATTTTAGAGGACGTTAAGAAAAGTTTAGGTCTCTATTTTTAGTGTTCCGTACCAATATTCAAAAACGGAACACTTATGGAATATCTTCGGTGTCTGTCTATTTGACATAAAAAGTTGAAATTTGTCACAAATATAGGAATTGATGGCCTAATCACAGCCGTGTTGTTTTGAAAATTAAATTTTGTCTTGAAGGGTTAATTTTGGAGGGAGAAATCGGAAGTAAAACAAAATCAAAGACATCGAGTAGGATGTTAAATAAAAGCTTCTGAAAATACCAGTTGAAAAATATATGTAGTATTCGCGCAAACTTTTCCTTATATTATTTTTTAAAAAATTGCTGTCTCCCCACTAATTTATCTCTAATAGTATTAATCAAAAAATTTTCAAAAAATGGAATATTCTCCATAAGGTGTAGATTAAATGAAAATTATCACAACTGCATTACCTCTAATGATTTATCTGGTATACAAAAAAAATTTTGGAATGTGTTATTAATAGTCTATCTACCTATTTTCATGGCATTAGGCTTATATAAATGATAAAATTTACTCTCTCTACTAGAGGCAGAACCTTGATAGACAATGTGTTTCGAAATTTTCATAATGATATAGAAGCTCACATTGTAGAAAGTTTTTTTAGCAAGTTTGTGTCCGAATCCTAGATATTGATTTTTGAAAACGCATTGGGTGTGGGTTTTGTGACGTCGCTAATCATTCTATACTTCCGTAATAAAAATTTTTATTTTTAAAGAAGTCATCGTACGGAACACTAATTGGGCAAGTCCGACTTGCATTTGGCCGGTTTTTTTTAAATATTTTTATGATTTGCGTTAAAAGTCTTATTGAAACAGAATAGTTTCCTTTCCAAATTTAATTAATCACTGAATTTTCTAGGGATTTATCAAGCAAAAGATTTGACTCAAAAATATTTTATTTCTAGTCAGATTACTTGTCTTGAAAATAAATATTTAAGTATCCACTATAAATTGTTTATTTTTTCTGAATTAACAACTAAAATCGCGGTAAGATACAATAAATTGTATCTCTATCTGCTGAAAGTCTAAAGTGTAAACGTATACCTGCCCTCCGTCGGGAGCTTTTCAGCCCACAGAGCGACAGAGGATTGTTGAGCTAAGCTGGCACCAATTACTGCCAGGCAACATGATCGTCAGGGTTCTACCTTAGGTATATCAGTATCAAGTACTCAAAATAAAAAAAGTCCATATTTTAATAATGACCCATTGTTCTCTTATTTAAAATGAGAGCGTCGCTGCTGAAATATGGACTTTGTTCATTTTTAGTAGTTGATACTGATTTTTATCAAAACTTTTTTACCATTTTTAATTGTCAATGTAAGTAAGTAATGAACATCACTTACGTCCCGCATATTTTTCCATAAAGTCGACGAAAACTTCTGGCTAAAACATCCCCAGTTGTCGATAAATAAAGTAGCATTAATGGAATACCAACGAGGGCGTATATAATTGTTACTAATTTTCCCCATGATGTTTTGGGTGCAACTGAGCCATAACCTGAAAAGAAAATTATTATTAATTTCGGCCTAAAATTTAAACTGTTTCTGTGTCAGAACACTACAGTGTTGCGATGATAAATAATTGCCATATATATTAGCTCAGCTTAAAGGACACTTTTGTTATTTCCACGGAATATTAAATTAAAATCCATCTTCACAGTCACTATTAGTTCAGATTAGTTAGTATTATTTTACAGATTCTACAATTTTTTTCACCTTTTTCCATAACCTATATGCAAGAAAAATATATTGAAGTAATTCAGGGGATAACTGATTAATAACCAGTTTTTAATTTCCTGCAGTTTATTTTAACTTTTCTTGCTAAAGAAAAGTATTGTATTCATAAAAAACACATTCAGAGATTTCCGTTTTTCTTCTCGTTGTAGGATTCCTATATCACGAAAAAATAGTTACTTATTTTAGTCGGTCTCCCTGTTTGACTGTCGATCTGTTGGCATGATAACTGATAAACGAAATAAGATATAAATTTCAAACTTGGTATATATATATATATATATATATATATATATATATATATATAACCAAGGAAGATTCTCGACCGTAATAATAAGTAAGTTATTTAGAAGAAATTTCAGGACAGCGGTCTATTATTATTACATTATTTAAAAATTCAATTGTTTATACTCAATATTTCGCCGACTTTTTTCGGCTTCTTCAGGAGTCAACTACAATGAAATTTATACATCAGCCAACGAAACCGTCGTCCATATAAATAAAATTACTTACCAACTAGAGTTAAAAGGTCTTAAACTTAATATACTCTAATACAAAATACATAACCCAACAAAGAAGAAACAGACATGCTTCACCAAACATGAGACTAAAAAACAACTACTAGATAAGTTTGTTGATTCATATTCACTACAGTGGTAAAGAATTTAAAACAAATGTTTTAAATACATGCCAATCATGAACAACAATCTCAAATTAGGAGGATAGAATGTTACAATATATATTACTTAATTTACTAGTGTCAGTTGATGGAATCTCTGTCCCTTTGTATATTACTCATCTCAAGGAACAAGTGCTTTTCATAATTTGATTGTTGCTCTAATATTTCAACAATAACGAAATCAAATTTATGCCCTGTCCCTAACTGGTGATCTACAACAGCACAAGATCTTTTTGTCCGTAAGCAATCTCTTTTATGTTGTGTCATCCTTTGCTTTGCTTTAACCATTGAGAGGTTTGTCCTATGTTAGTGGAACGGCAGTTCAAACATGATAACTAAGGATACCCAAATATGCAAAGCGCATATATTTCATATTTTGCACATTATATGCATTTTTCTAAATATTTGCATAAATGCTTTAAAAACAGCATATATGTGCATATTTGAAGGAATTTATAATAATGTAGGTCTTTGGCAGGCGCTTTCAATCATTTTCGGACTAAGGCCGGTGGTTTTCCTCAAATAAATTTTATTATTTTATGGTCAGTGAAAATCAGTCAGTAAACCCCAGACGGCCATCAGAGCATACTTGTGTTATTAATTTATTAGATTTTATTTTTGGTTGTGCTTTTAAAGTGGTTACGTCGATTTGTGCTTTTTTATCTTGTGAGTCGTATTTTACTACAGTGAAAAGCCCAAAGCCGGTAGTGGGTCAGTGTGGATTAAACCATACAAAGAACTAAGAATAGATATGGGAAAAATCTATCTACTGTTCTGCATGTGTTTAAAATTGTAAGTATAATTTTTGAATACCTATTGAATATACAGGGTATTTAATTTTCGTTTAATATTTAAACATAACGAAATTTTTGTCAGGATTTTGCCGTTGATGCTATTTTCAATGTTATTTAAGTTATTTTTGTTCCATTTAACGAACAAAATTTCTATTTAACGAAACCACGAAATAGAAATACATACGTAAACGTATGTATTTCTAGGTAATCTAATAAAAAAGATACAAAGCAGAATTTTATTTTTTGCCTGCCCTAAGCACGTACGTAAACCTATGTATTTCTAGGTAATCTAATAAAAAAGGTACAAAGCAGAATTTTAATTTTTGCTTGCCCTAAGCACCTAATTTTCTATTTAACGAAATCTCTATTTAACGAATTTTTTCCTTGGGATTTTAATTAAATTTTCTTTTTTTTATTGCAGAAACCATGCGATAAACACGTGAAAACTGTTTGACATATTGCCAAATTGAGTAAGACGAAACCTGGAGATAGGCCACAAACACACATTAACGCAATGTTTCCAACCAACGTACAAAAATAAAGAGTTAAATGAACAAGACATCTTTAACCGAGATCTATGCCGTGCAATGATGACATCAAACATTCCGTTATCGAAGCTACGTAATCAAAACTTTACTTCCTTCCTCCAGAAGTATTGCAAATTTAATATCCCAGGTGGAACAACAATACGGAGAAACGACGTAAGCCCCTTATATTCACAGGTAATTGAGGAAATTAAAGGTAAAATTCGCAACGAACATTTTTACATATGTATTGATGAAACCACCGATTCAAGAGGACGGTATATTGCGTATTTATTGATTGGAGTTCTTAGCGACGATATTTTGCCAAAATCTTATTTGATTGCTTCCAAACAGTTAGAAAAAACAAATGCATTGACAGTGGCCAGATTTGTTTAAGAGGAACTATCGAAGTTTTTTCTTCCTACGCCTGTTCCAGGAGATGATTTTTTGCTTATTTTGTCAGATGCAGCACCGTACATGATAAAGGCCGGGCAAAAATTTGAAAATTTGCTACATTTGTATAGTACTCGAATCATGTAATGTGAAACAATAAATTTACATTTTTCAAGCCTATTTCGATTTTTTTTTACTGCATATTTACAACATGTATGTGCATATTTTGAGAAAATTATTTGCATATTTATGCGCATATTTTAAAGTTTTTCACTTGCATATTTGGGTTTCCTTAATGATAACCTATAGACTGTATTGGTGCAATACGGTAGGGGTGTTTTTTGTTTACCATTGCTAAAAAACTTGGAATTATTTACTAGATTGTATTTAGCTATCTTTAAATGTGGGTAAGCTTCGAAAATTGAAACTATTCTATCTGTAAGGTTAGCTATGAAAGGCAACTTCCTGTATTTAACCTCGTTAGAGGTGTCTTCAATAGGGCCATCATAAACATTAGAATTAAAGATCAGTTTCTTCAGGATATGCTTAGGGTAAACCGTTATTAGCAAAAATGAAATACAATTTATTTAAGTTTTTTTGACGTCGCTAAATTAGTGATTCTATTTCTCATAGCTATCACAGTATTAAATACAGGAAGTTGCCTTTCATAGCTAACCTTACAGATAGAATAGTTTCAATTTTTGAAGCTTACCCATATTAAATACAATCTACTAAACAATTCCAAGTTTTTTAGTCATGTTAAACAAAAACACCCTTAATGTATTGCACCAATACGGTCTATAGGTTATTCTGTTTGGATTGTCGTTCCAATTACATAGGACAAACCTTCCAATGGTTAATGCAAAGGATGACACCATAAAAGTGACTGCTTAAGGAAGAAAAGATCTTGCGCTGTTTGTTTTCGTTAATGTTGAAATATTAGAACAACAATCAAATTATAAAAAGCGCTTGTTCCTTGAGATTAAAATATATTCCATCAATATAGGGCTGATACCGGTAAATTAAGTAATATATATTGTAATATTCTATCCTCGAAAAAAGGTATTGAGTATAAACAACAAATGAGTTTTTAAAATAAAGTATTAATAATAATAGACTTCTGTCCCGAAATTTCTTCCAAATAAGTTATATATATATATATATATATATATATATATATATATATATATATATATATATATATATATATATATAGAATAAAGAAAGAAAGCAAAAAATTGCCGTATCTACCAAAATTCTTAGAAATAAAATCTTAGTTGGGGAAGTCGGCAAAAAGGGGCGTGATAAGAAATCACACAATTTTCATTAAGCCAATATTTCGGTCCTAGATTGAGACCTTCTTCAGGGCAAGAACTGAAAAGGAGAACAAAACATATTCACTGATAGTGTTTGGGACAAATTTAAATTAATGGTGTTGTAATTAAGTTGTTATAATTAATAAAATTAATTCTTTCCCCCTTCCTCTCTTTGTTTACGGCTCTCTTTGATTCTGGGTTCCACAGTTTCCTTCCACTTTAACTGGGCCATCTTGTGCACCTATTGATTACTGTCCTCCTTTCATTGACAGTGT
The DNA here is from genome assembly GCA_019049505.1 of Pachyrhynchus sulphureomaculatus. Lineage (NCBI taxonomy): Eukaryota > Metazoa > Arthropoda > Insecta > Coleoptera > Curculionidae > Pachyrhynchus > Pachyrhynchus sulphureomaculatus. Next base: position 53,463,551 of record CM032448.1, read on the forward strand.
CTAGCGTCATCCCTTCATTACCTCCTGTTACTTTCAATCTTCATTTACTTCTGCAAACAATCTCTTCCTCCAGTCATATTTCAACAATAAATTAACAAATTAATAATTAATATAATAGACGATCTTTCTCTTTGTTGCTCCCATTATTCTCTCTCTCGCTCACCCTTTACCTGAAATTAGGTTATGATTTATCCTTCCTCGGTTCCATACCGGTTCTTGGTCGCTCAATTGGCTATCTCTTTCTTGCTTTAAAGGTCCATACATGCACTTCCAACTTTGATCGGTTTCCTTCCGGGTGTCGACCCCTTTTTCTGGTTAATTGAGTTTTCTTAATAAGCCCCTTATCTCTGTCGGTCAGCTGTCTCCTGTCGTCTTTGTCATTTTTTCCCTTATGGCGGTGGCCGTGGGTGGTTGTCTCAGGTGAAATTAATTAACAACGTTTTCAACATCCAAGGTTCTCAATCACATCCATGTTTTAAATCTGGTTTTTGTAATTTTATCTACAGTGCTATAGTGTGTATTTTTATGGATTAACCAACGTTTTTACGTATAAGCTACCTACGGCCATTCAGGCTAACTCAACTTCACACTACTCATATGAATTTTTGACTTTATTATGACTAATATCTTATTCTTGTTCTACACTAATTTTATTAATTATAACAACTTAATTACAACATCATTAATTTAAATTTGTCCCAAACACTATCAGTGGATATGTTTTGTTCTCCTTTTCAGTTCTTGCCCTGAAGAAGGTCCCAATCTAGGACCGAAATATTGGCTTAATGAAAGTTGTGTGATCTCTTATCACGCCCCTTTTTGCCGAGTTCCCCAAGATTTTATTATATATATATATATATATATATATATATATATATTATATATATATATATATATATACATATATATATATATATATATATATATATATATATATATATATATATATATATAAATATATATACATATATATATACATATATATATATTATATATATATATATATATATATATATATATATATATATATATATATATATATATATATACACGTATATATAACGTCTAATAAAAGGATGAAGCCTATACTTTTTGAGAAATATCGCTTAAGGTTAGTGGGGGTCGATAAATTTTGTATGGTTTTAATAGTAATATGGTAGTTGTTTCCACAACAAATATTATGCATAGATATTTATAATAAAACATAAAAGGGGTCAAAGTAGTGGGGGAGGGGATTAGAGGGGCTGTTTTCTTTATAGAGAGTTGTAAGTCGTTTTTAAAGTTTTTGGCGCAGAAGAGTAGAAAAATCAGGTTATTTTTTTCATTACTTTTAATTTTTAACCCAAGTAGGTGGTGAGAATGGCGAGGGCCGTTAAATAGTATTTTAAAAGTGTTATCAGGTTTCTTGGTTGATAAAAACGAAAAATTTTAAGCATATTATTGATAATAAAACATATGATGAATAAATATTGTGGAGTGGGGAGTTATATTGTCATTGTTATATGTCATTTTCAGTATTCTTGCACTGTAGGAATATGGCACTTGAGTTATTTTTTCAATACTCAATACTCCAAACTTTTCTGTTTCTTTAGGTTTTAGGGTTTTTAGATCATGTAAACATATTTTTTTGACTTTTAACTTTATAATAAATAATATTAAATATCGTAACAATAATTTACAAGCCACACACCACAAAAAAGGTTTCTTTTTATTTTCACATTAAGAGGTTTTTTGTCAACACGACCGAAATTTTGTCTGTATCTGTGTCGTCCACATTTAAATTTTGTTCTTTAATATATGCACATATTTCGCTGGAAGAGAATATATTATTATATATTACATTTGGTTGTGATTTCAAAAGAGAAGAATTGTAAATTTTTAAATTATTAAATATCTTTTTTGATTAATTAAACATGGAAAGTTTTTAATTTGTCACTCTATTTGGTATACATTGCATACCCATTTATTATTATTACTATTTTATATTTTATAGTTCACATTTTCAGCCCCTATCATTTTTTTTTTCAGTACTATATATATTTGGTAGTGAAAGGTTACGTCTCAAAAAATTTTTATCTTTTTAAATAAGATATTAAACTTTTTTTAAATTTAATTATCAGTGAAGTTACAAATGAATAATTTACTATAAATGACGGAAAGAGATGAGCATAAATTGTGGGTCCAATATGATTCTATATATATATTATAAATATATATATATATATATATATATATATATATATATATAATATATATATATATATATATATATTTAAAAGAGAAAGGTCAGTAAGAGAACTTACTGGTAATAATCAAGAGGGTTTTAACTTAGGAATAACCCTTAGGATCACAGAGTGAACAAAAATGTCTTGAAGTTCTTAGTAACTGTAGTTTTATTCTAATATCGAGTTTTCGATGCCAAATCGTACATCATCTTCAGGACTGAATAATGGCAGTTTGCCCTCTGTCCAAGGAGAAAACGCTCTATATCAGTGGAGGAAAAGGAAGTGTTGACACATGATTTTAAAAGAATAATTAACACCGAACTTATTCTTATACACGTAAATTCACAAAAATCAAACTTAGGTCTGATAATTTAATTTTTCAGTCATACTTATAAAATCTAGATTTATTTCAAAATGACCAAGCCCGTGTTGGTTGGGAAAATATATATGGTGTAACTTTTAGATTTTAATAATTCCATTAATTCCCAAGTATCTTTAGCTTTTTTAATTGAAAAATTAAATTAACAAACCTATGTTTGATGGTTGTGAATTTACGTGTATAAGAATAAGTTTAGTGTTAATTTTTGTTTTAAAATCATGTGTCAACACTTCATTTCCCTCAACTGATATAGATTATTTTCTCCTTGGGACAGAGGGCCAATTGTGATTATTCAGTCTAAAGATGATGTACGATTTAGCATCGAAAGCTCGATATTAGAATAAAGTTACAGTTACTAAGAACTTTGAGACCTTTTTGTTCACTCTGTAATCCTAAGGGCTAGCCCTGAGTTAAAACCTTCTTGAAATATATATATATATATATATATATATATATATATATATATATATATATATATATATATAGCTTTGCAATAAGATTGTATATTGGTTTTCCATCAATTTCATTTTAAATTTTAATGGTAAAATTTGTTCCAGATCAAAAAAAAGTTTTTTTTATGAAGTACTAATTTTCATTAAAATAAGATGGTTGTAAATTATCCAAGAAGAATCCAGAAATGTCCTATAAAATTTCATTTGAATCTCTCTTTTACTCATGGTCCAACAAAACATTTTAAAATTCTAACTACCTTAGGATATAAACATGCTATAAGAGAAAATGGCAACGATGCAAAACATAAATAAAGTGATTCCCTTCCGTTAAGGCCCATTCTTTAGTCAGCTATTAGAAAAATGTCAAATCAATGGCCAGAGTAGTTTTTTCGTAATTGGCAGTTTTTAGTCAAACGTCGGAAAATTTTAAAAAAATTAAATAATATTAAATAATTATATATTTTAATTTATTTATATGCATTAAATAAAAATAATTGTGTTAAATTCCGAAAGAAAAATTAAATATAATTCTGATAAAATTGTCAGTAATAATAAAATGATTGACTTTTTGAAAAAATGAACAGGGAATTTAAATTTAGCGAGTTAAATAATATTATATTATTATCTTTATATAGAAAAAAAATATATTTATTTGCAACAAAAATTAGTAAATTTTTAGTAAAATGGATTAAAAATTTGACTTTAACGTGTCAAAAAACATATGAACTCCTGCACCACAGCTAGTTAATAATGCGAATCGGAAAAATCAATTTGTTTACAACTTAAGCTTTGCATTAAAAATACAAAAATTCTGCTGATAAAAGCAGGGAATAGACTCGTATTATAGTATATTAAAAAAAAATGAGTTCAGGTGGGTCCAAAAACGCTACAGGTTCAAAAATTCGTAGAAAATTCAAAGAACCAGGATTTATGGCAGATAATATTTTTTCACTTCTTTTTGGGTCCCAAACTAACTATATCTCGAATATCTGCCACTCAGCGATAAATTCATTTTTGAGCCCATTCTTTTCAAGAAAAAAAAGGTTTACTCCCGCAGGAATCAGTCTCTGTGGCAGATATTAAGGCTACAGTATCCTCACAACATATAAAACCGCCACTCTGCGATGGGTTCACCTACCCTCAACTTTTTGCAACTCCCGCCCTCCATAACCACGGCAAGAACCGGTATTTTGATCTATAAGTTGTATTTTTTGGTTTAGTTTGTCACATTTAATTGATGATATATTTATCTGCCGCTCTTCGATATGTCTAAAATCTTGGTTATGAGCTCCCGCACTATATATGATTCAAAATTTGAAAGAACGCCTGCGTCCGGGCGATACATCATCTTCATACTACGTTGCCACAGCGAAAATTCACTTCATAAAATTCAATAAAAAGTAATATTTATCTAAAGGTAAACTGCCTTCATATTTTATTAAACGAAAGCAAAGTAATTTTATCACGTATATAAAATTTTTTGTGACTTTTTACTTTTTAATGCACATACGACAACAAAAATTGTAAAAAATGCAGGCTTTTGATCGAAGAAAAAGTATGGATTCGTATATTTTACATGTTAAATATCTGAAACTTTTACAATTAATTATGGCAATACGACGTGGTAAACCGTCTTTATATTGAAGTAGTGAATGCATGATGCTAAAATCTATTATTCCCCAAAATTTCAAGCAGAACTATTTTTAACAGCTACTCGTAAGAAGTCACCTATAGAGTTTTTTAAAAATAAAATGGATCATACTATATTGTAAGCGTTTCTTTTCCATTAAACTATTTTCTGTATAGTTTTAAATTTTAAATCAATATCTTACAATGTAATTCAAGTAAAACTGTTTTGGTGAGAATTCAGGTTGGTTCAATAAAATAAATAATTTAGTTTTAGTGGGGAAGTTAGATAAAATGTTTTTAGAAACGACATTGACTTGAAAATCATGTCTCTGTTGATAAAATTCTTTACTTTACTTTTATGCGCAGTTTTAAATTTATACGATTACACTCAAGACTTCCTTATACAAACCCTAATAAATAGATTTGGATCCATCTGTTGGTATGAAAATTTTACTTTTTTTCACAACTTTAAATTTATACACCTTCAATTTCCATAAATCGTGCTGAAGTTTATTCGGATTCAGTGAAATTAATTTCGCTCTAACATGGTTTAGAAGATATTGTAAAATCAAGTATTCTGCATGGTTTATTTCTTTTTTTGATGTGATATATATCTTCAATTTTATTCGATATTTTTAGTTTTGTCTCTTATCTTTTGAATATTTTTGACTGACAAAAAGAATACCTATAAAAATAGGAAAATCAGTAACGTGATAAATAGCTTGGCGTGACTGGATGCTTTACTAAGTAACTTCTAAACTAGATTTAGAATACCAAAATGAATTTAGAGACCTAACTAGACCCAAGTAAGTGTCACTTGTGTGGGCGCTTGTTTACTCAAAAATTCAAGGTAATTAGAAGGCTAATGAAATTGCAAGAAGGGGCTCGTCATTTTCATGTATTGGTTTAAAACCTGCCCTGGGAAGATAGACTATTGAGAAAAATATTCCAGAGCAGACTATAATTAAAAACCCATTTCCGAAGCAAAATAGTAAATTATTACAGCTCAGTAAAAACCAATTAAGAGTGGTTGTCAGGGTCATATCTACATATGACAAAAGTGTACAATAAAGGCCTGAAATGTAGATTGTGTAATACACTAACAGAATCAGTTCTTTGTATCATATTCGACTGTAAGGCTTTTGATCTGGAAGTCAAGGTCTTTTTAGACAACCAAATATGGACTTAGAAAAATACATCAACCAACCGGTACAAGCTGGAAGATTTTAGTTTAGAGGAAAGAATGAAAATGTACTTCCAACAAGATGGAACACCTAGTCACAGCACCTTGGAAATTAGAAATTGGCTGGACGAAAACTTTTCTGGGAAGTGGATTGGTAGGTTTTCCTACGAAGTACCTTGGCCGCCGCGGTCACCCGATCTTACGCCCTGTGACTTTTTTTTTATAAGGGGGGGGGAGGGGGTATTTAAAAAAATTAGTTTATGCTCAGAGACCTTTTGAAATTATCGCACACTTAGAAGAAAATATCGGCCAGTCTGTAAATGAAATCAAGTCGGAGTTCTATGCGAATGTTCGTCATGAAATTTATAACAGAACTATTATGTGCGTTAAAAAGGAAGGAAGAAGCATAGAAACTTAAGAACGTTTTCTTATTTAGTAAATAACATAAATTTTCTATAATAGTTTTCCTTAAAAATTGACGTGGCATAAATATTAAGCAGCTTTGCACCAATATTGCATTGTTAAATAACAGCTTTTTGAAAAAAATAAATTTTCAGCCTAATTAATTTTTTTTCGTAACATTTAGTAAAGCTTAACCACTAAAAAAGTATATAATATAATTTATGAGAAAAAACTTTCGATTATCATTTTCGGGGGACATAATTGATAAAAGCGAACTTGTCAAATTTTTTTGAAAATTGGCGTTTAGACGTAAAACTAAAATACAATCTTTTTTCTTTATAACTTTTTTCGATATTTTTTTAAAAAATCCGTTTTTCCCAGTTTTAAATTTTAAATGTCAAAGGCGGTTAAGATGGTGAAAAAATGCCCCCAGCGCTTTTGAAAAACAAAAAATATCCTCATGTAGAACATAAAAAAATATGACTTTCCTGAAATTTTCAGCCTTCTAGACCTTCCCATAACCTCAAAAATCTATAAAACGTGATTTTTCGTTTTTTTGGCGATATCTGCGGTTCTATTCATCGTAGAAACGTCTTTTTTTTTCAAATTGTAAGATTTTTTATTGCCTACAATATGCTATTTTTTTAAAAAAATTTTGGCGCGGAATTCAAATTGTTTTGAGCATTTTAAATTTTTTAAAATTGAATTAAAAAAAAACTAGGACTTACTAAGGCCCAAAAAAAATATATATTGTGTATTTTATGTCAAACTATACCTGTGAATTTTTTCAGATTTTTAGAGGTGGGGGAAAATGGTTACAAACGCGAAAAACCGCTTTTTTTTTCGTCGTTTTTTCCGCATTTTTACCTACTTTTGGGGCACAGAATTTTGTTGTAGATCCTCAGTTGCTTCAAAATTATATATACATATATACTATAGGATTTTTTATTGCCTACAACATGCTATTTTTAAAAACATTTTTGGCGCGAAAGTCAAATTGTTTTGAGCGTTTTAAATTTTTAAAATTGAATTAAAAAAAAACTAGGACTTACTCAGGCCCAAAAAAAATATGTATTGGGTACTTTATGTCAAACTATGCCTGTGAATTTTTTCAGATTTTTAGAGGTAAGGGAAAATGGTTACAAACGCGCAAAAACCGCTTTTTTTTCGTCGTTTTTTTCCGCATTTTACCTACTTTTGGGGCACAGAATTTCGTTGTAGATCCTCAGTTGCTTCAAAAATTATAATATATATATATATATATATATATATATATATATATATATATATATATATATATATATATATATATATATATATATATATATATATATATATATATATATATATTATTATCGAAATACTATTGAATCATTTTATGTAATATAAAGACCATATTGCGCCATTTTTCCCTTTAGAATCACGATTAAGACAAGATTAAGGCAAGATTAACACATTTTTAAGTTATTTTTTTTTTTTTGTTTTGAGTAATTAGTCATACTTTATAATTCATCCAAATATATAATTTTATAGAAACTAAAACATTTCTGTTTATGAAAACATCATAAAAAAAAAGATTTTCTATATTTAATTGAATTAGCGTTAACTTGGTAAAAATCCATATTCAACAAATTAAATACACATGTAAGTGTATTACTTAATACTATTAATATAAAGTAAAAAAAATATTTATATTATAAAGTAAAAATCACACTTTTTTTTTGGGCCTGAGTAAGTCCTAGTTTTTTTTTAATTCAATTTTAAAAAATTTAAAGCGCTCAAAACAATTTGAATTTCGCGCCAAAATTTAAAAAAAAAAAACATGTTGTAGGCATTAAAAAATCCTACAATTTGAAAAAAAAGAGGTTTCTACGATGAATAGAACCGGAGAACCGGAGATATCGCCAAAAATCACGTCTTATAGATTTTTGAGGTTATGAGAAGGTCTAGAGGGCTGAAAATTTCAGGAAAGTCATATTTTTTTATGTTCTAAATGAGGATACTTTTTGTTTTTCAAAGCGCTCGGGGCATTTTTCACCATCTTAACCGCCTAGACCCTTTGACAAGAAAGACTTGTGACGTTATGACCTTATTTGGATGTGTTCCTAAACATAAAACATGCACTAACACATTTCGAAGTTAAATTTTCAAAAACTCTTATAATAAAAATTTTTCCCATATGGTGCAAACTTTATGAATGGCACATATATATATATATATATATATATATATATATATATATATATATATATATATGTATATATGTATATATATTATATATATATATATATATATATATATATATATATATATATATATATATATGTAGGCTGAAAAGTTTTTGGTCTAGCTGCTTAAAACCCATTTTTTTTGCAAAATTCGACTTTATTCATCAACATAGTCTCCTTCAAGAGCGATACAATCAGTCCCATACTTTTCTAACATTTCTGTACCTTTCTTGTAGAAGAATTTGCCTTTGCCTTTTAAAATAGGCCTCAGTTTCGGCGATAACTTCTTCACTGGAGCTAAATCTCTTCCCGCGAGTATTTTTTGAGGTCTGCAAATAGATAATAGTCGCTGGGAGGCCAAATCTGGAGAGAACTTCAATTCATGCAATTTTGCCGTCGTAACTATTGACTTGTGACACGGTGCATTGTCTTGATGAAAGAGCACTTTTTTCTTGTTCATTTGAGGCCGTTTCTTTGGGATTTCTATATTCAAACGCACCAATAACTTCATATAATATTCGCTATTGATGATTTTTCCCTTCTCAGCATAGTCGATGTGACGCCAAATCCTTTGACCCTTGTGCCTTTGCTCACTTCGGGCGACTTTCACTGGCAGCTGTCTACTTAGCTGACCCACCGATTTGATTCCGGTGTGTAGTGGTGGATCCATGTTTTATCTATTGTCACATATTGCATGAAAAAAATATTTTTATTGGGTTGACGCAGGTCCAAAGAGAATCAGAATTATCAACACGTTATTGTTTTTGGTCCACTGTGAGTAAACGCGGTACCCATTTCGAGCAGAGCTTTCTCATGCTTAAATGTTCATGCAAAATATGACCAACATGTTCTTTTAATATCTTTAGGGTGTCAACTATCTCACGCAATTTCACTTTACCGTCATCTAAAATAATTTTGTGGATCTTTTTATGTTTTCTGGTCTAACCACCTCATTTGGGGTCCAGAGCGTTCAGCATCATTTGTGTCTGTACGACCACATTTAAATTCAGCATATCAGTAAATGATGCATGATTTTCCAGTGGCAGAGTCCCCGTAACACTTATCAAGCCATTGCTTTGCTTGAACGGTATTTTTTCCCATCAAAAAATCAAACACGAAATTCGATTTTTTTCCATGGTTTTGAAAATATCAAAAGTAGCGTCACTAAAACGACTGTAACTTGAAAAATAATTGTCGAAATGTTATGAAATTTTGATACGTATCGTTTGAAGGTTCCTAAAAATCATATGGATTTTTTGAAAAGGGCGACATCTGTGTGTCAGACCAAAAACTTCTCAGCCTACGTGTTATATATATAAATGTAATGCTTTTTTGCTATTTTAAAAAACAATGCATATTTTTTTAAAATGTCACTTTAAAATCAAATTTTGAATTTGCGAAAATTTCTTAAATAAGCACACAAAAGGCTGACATTAAATGTAAGGAAAAATATGTTATAACTTTTATTTAAATTCTTTATTAATGCCATAAATACTGAGAGAATAACAACCTTTTTCCACAACCCTACATTTGCAAAATATAAATAACATAAGCCTAAAATCCTGCCTATTTTTTTTTAAATTTTGCTTTAACCTTGTTTGCATATTATTGTTTACCAGGACATAAAACGTTATGCCAAGAGCCACTGTTATATCAAGCAAGCTTGTTTTAATTGATTTTTGCAATGGAAAATAATAACCACCTATCAATAGAGAAGGAATTAAAAATAAACAAATAATTATCCTATGTAAAATATGTCCTATAAATAATAAATAATAAATACACTGTTGTTGCATTCCACTTAAAAAGTCATGTATATAAATTAGTTTATACTTTGGAAATAAATCATAAAGGATTTCACAATTTTTTCTTTTTTGTGAGACAGACAACTTTAAAAACCGGTCTAGTGCAAGTTGGACTTGCGCAATTAGTGTCCCGTACCGTGATTGCTTTTAAAATAACATAAAATTCTTACCTAGGTTATGTTAATTAGGTCCCTGACATCTTAAAATTCAATATGTATTTTCAAGTGTTTTCTTAGTCAATAATGTATAGGGTAAGTCCGGGATATACGCCCCAGCAGGATAGACGCCTCAGTACATTTATGTGAAATGTAAGGGCGCGTAAACAAAAGAATGCCTTATAATACGAACGTGCCCTCCCTCACTTCAATCTGCCACAAAGCGTTTGCGCGTGCGGTTGTGCGTAGGAGCGCTAATGGCAGTGAAGAGCCAAACAGTCGAGATTTTACTTTGTGGACGATTTTCGGTCCTCTATAACTTTGAAGTTAACATGTAAGTTTATTTTATTTTTACATCTGAATAAGGAGTAGGGTATGTAGATTATTATTAATTACATTTTTAGGAAAAAATAAACGTATTTACCATTTTTTTTTTCGAAGGCATCTATCTGTGAAAAGGGATATATGCCCCGATATGTTTTGGGGTAGTCGCCCCTAAGAGCATCTATCCCTACTTTACTTTAATGCATGCTGGCTTTAAGGGCATCTATCCCTTGCCGTATTTAAGTGTATGTTATATGATTCAGATTGGAAATACCCTGTAAATACAAGCGCAAAGCCGGCGTCCAACCGCGTGTCATTACTTGGACCGAGGACACATTGGCTACAGCTATAGTAGAAATGCAAGATAAACGAATTAGCGTCAATGATATAGCAAAAAGACACGGAATACCATCTAGGACGTTACGTCACCGTAACAGGCCGAAGGTCTCTTAGTCTCACGTGCATTGGCTCTAAGCATGGAAGAAATCAATGGCTTCTATGACTTACTGAGAAAAGTTCTGGAAGAAAATGACCTTTTGGATAAACCAGATCGAATTTTTAACATGGACGAGACTGGTATTCAAATGAACAACAAAGTAGGTAAAGTTCCAGCTACTAAAGGAAGGAGATCCGTTCACTCTATAACTTCCGAGTGAAAAAGGTGAAACATTGATAGTCGTAGCTTGCTGTAATGCAGTGGGTAATTTTCTCCCTCCAATTGTGATAATCAAAGTAGTTCATAAAAAAGATGAATTTATGGACGGTCTACCTCTTGGTAGTCTTTATGAATAAAAAAACTGCCTATATAAACGCAGAGTTATTTCTGAAATGGCTGAGGGAGAATTTTATCCCAATGAAACCTCAGGGAAAAGTTTTACTCATTTTGGATGGCCACAGCTCACATTCTTCTGCCGTTGATATGCTAGAAATAGCAAAGGAAAATGACATTATCCTTTTTTGCTTACCCAGCCATACAACTTCCGCACTCCAACCTCTAGACAGAGCGGGTGTTTAAGCCATTCAAAACCTTCTTTACTGCTGAAACTAATCTCCATATGCGAACAAACTCACAGAAAAGAATCAACCGTCAACAGTCCGGAAAACTGATTGGAAGAGCATGGTAGAGCGACAACTCCCGCCAACGCTATAGCAGGGTTTAGAGGCAGTGGAATATATCCACTTAATTATAACGCTATACCAGAAAGTGAATTTTTGACAGAAAACAATGCAGATACAACAAATAAAAATCAAGCTGAAATTCCGAGCACCTCAAATACGACACCAGATATCCATGACTGTGACTCTCCGATTATAATCTTGGAATGGAAAGACAGTCAGGAACGAGTCTACAGAGACCACAAATTGATTTAATAGAACTAGTTGAGGTGGCAGGTGATTGTTGTTACAGACAACACGGCAGTCACAGCAAATTTGGCAGATGAAAACAATCCGAACCTACAGATAATTTGGTTGATGCAGACAATCCGGCAGTTACAAATAATACAGTAGATGCAGATAATCCGTCAGTATTGGTGATATTGCTACTTGTACGGAAAAAGAAACTCCATTGAAATTGCTTTATGAATCATTACCAATTTCTACGCTTCCAACGCCCTTTTCAAACAGGGGTAAACAAGGTGCTGCAGTACTGAATTCCGATTCTAAAATAACGGAGAAAAAAAAAAGGGAAAGCTACAAAAGACATATCAGTGGAAAGAAGCAAAAAAGATCAGCAAGAAGATAAAGAAAAAGTTGATTTGAAAAGAACCAAAGCTAAGACGCAAAAAAGAAATAATTCACATGATTATAAGTCAAGCGATACAGATATTACTGAGGATAGTATCGAAAGTGATAAAAAAGAAAACAACAAAAAGAATAACATTGAAAAAGAAAGAAAAGATAAAGACAAAATCAAAAGAAAGCCGAGGAAGCGAACAGCTATGAAATTTTACACTTCTAGTGAAGATGATAATAAAGAGAATGAGAACAGTAGTTTTGAAGTTTAAGAAATAAAAAAACAAAAGAGAAAGAAATAAAAACACGACAAAACTTATTCCAAAATCAAAGAAATATTCAAAAAGGCCAAAGCCTGCTTTAATATATAGTTCAGGTTAGTTCAGGTTAGGATGGAGTAGATGATAAGAATCTAGATGAGGATTATTGCGTGGAATGTCTTGACTCTTATAGTAACACCAAGTCCAAAGTAGATTGGATCCGTTGTGTTATGTCCCAAAAGTGGCTCCAGGAAACATGCACATTATATCGCAATTATTACAACAAATGTGGGCGAATGAAGATTATTGCTGCCAAAATGGCTAAATAGTTTTGCAGTTTTTGATATGATTATATTTTTGTACCTAAAATAATTGATCTCTATAGTATTTTTAATTAAAATGTTTATTTTTGTCTATGTTTAGTAAACTAGTAACATCATCTTAAATGATTGAAAAAAATAGCTAAAGAGAATATATATATATATATATATATATATATATATATATATATATATATATTTATATTTATATATATATATATATATATATATATATATATATATATATATATATTTATATTTATATTTATATATATATATATATATATATATATATATATATTTATATTTATATATATATATATATATATATATATATATATATATATATATATATATATATATATATATATATATATATATATATATATATTTATATTTATATATATATATATATATATATATATATATATTATATTTATATATATATATATATATATATATTATATATATATATATATATATATATATATATATATATATTTATATATATATATATATATATATATATATATATATATATATATATATATATATATATGTATATTTAATAAATAATAATGTTGATTAAAACTTATATATTCAAAATGTTTGTTTTCTTGCAAAGGGCATCTATCCCCTCCAAAAAATTAGGTCTGGGGCACATATACGGCATACGAGGCATCAATCCCGTTATGCAGTTTTATTTTAAACTTAAAATATAAGGTTTATTTATTGACTAGTCTACAAAAAGCAGTACGAGGTGATTAAATGAAGGACCGAAGTTAGTGCACATATGAAAATCATGTGCGTATTATTTGTATGTTAAGAGGTATGAGTAAAATACAAAAAGTTGGGCATATATCCCGGATTTACCCTAATAGTTATAGCATCCTAACTATCTAACAGCCAATAAATCAGTCTAAATTAATCTAAAATCTAGTGGTAAAATTTTAAAACAAATATTTACTACCTTAATTAACCTAAAATAATTTTCACTCGGTACCTAATGCTTAAAGCACTAGCTATCACTCTCGGTATCGAACGTAATGCACTCGTGATAATTTGTGCTCAATCATCAGTGCTTTATGAAGAATATTCCAGAATTTTTTCAATATTTTTTGATCAGTACTTTTCGAAATGGGGTCAGTAGACTGGGGTCTTTGGCGATAATTTTAAAAATAAAACACAGAAAAGTGTACGCAAGTACACTTTTCTATGTGTCGATGACCTGGTAAATATTTTTTCACTTCCAATTTCACCCACCATATACCAGATAAATTTCCAAACGTAAGGCACTCGTGATAATTTGTGCTCAATCATCAGTGCCTTATGAAGAATATTCCAGAATTGTTTAAAAATTTTTTGATTAGTACTTTTCGAGATAGGGTGGAGGGACATCGATTTTTGGCAAAGAAAACCGTGCGCATAATATCACATAAAATTTTAAACTCGTCTGTTCAGAAGCTTTCATTTGACACCTCCTTAGAAAAAAAAATCACTTCCCTCCACAAGCTAACCCCTTAAATCAAAATTTAGCTTTCAAAACTATACGGCTCTGATTGGGCCATAAATTCCTATATTTATGCCAAATCTCGGCCTTATATGTCAAATAGTTTCGTAGAAAGTCTGATGTGACAGACGGACACCGAAGTAATACCATACGTATTCCGTACGGAATACGTGTGAATGGAAATTACAATCACTGCTGAGAATTCAACTTTAGTGAGGTCGAGCAAATAACCGGTTTGAACCACTAATATAAATATTTTAAAAGTGGTGGGGGGGGGGAGAAAAGTAATTATACGTATTACTTAACCCTCGTTTTACTTTCCTTGTCAAAGAAAGGTAATATATCCGTGAAAAGCCATAGAGATTTTGCTTTCCTTCATAATTTAGGGTTTTTTGGCCACGAAAAACATGAGATGTTAATTTAAAATTTGGTTCACATACCGAAAGAGGGGATAATGCCTATAGTTTTTCAGCGACATCGCTTTAGAAAAGGGGGGTGAAACGGGCGAGTCGATAAGTTTTGTATGGTTTTTATAGTAATATGGCAATTTTTCTGGTTTTTTGTAGTAGTTTTTTTGCGTAATTAATTATAGTAAACCATTTGAGAGATTAAAAGGGTATATTGTATTATATCTTCTTTTCATTGTTCTCAAAATTCCAGACTAATTAATTTTTTCATTATTTTTAATTTTAACAGCGAAAGAGGTGAAAAAGATGAGGATTGCTAGCTATTGTGTAGTTTCTATATTATTATAAGACTTCTATTTGGTTGAGGTAATGAACAAGTTTTAAGTGGACTATTTTCAGTAAATCATATCAGGAATTAACGGGTGAGGGAGAAGGTTAAAATGACTGCTTCGGATATCTCTTTTCCAAGGTTCCTAAAGTCGTGAAATTTGAAAATTTATTTGTTTTTTCATTAATTTCGCCTTTAACAGAGGACATTAAATAATGTAGAGTTTCAATTGTGTAATCAGAATTTATCTGCGTTTTCAGTTGGGATAATGGACAAGTTTGAAGCATATTTATTTAAAGTAAAATATAAGGGATTTATGGAAGGGAGTTACAAGGATGTATTTATCATGTTATTGATCTTTTTCAAGATTCTTAGTGCTCGAAATCTGAACATATTACTTTTTCATTATTTACAGTGTTAACAGAGAAAGAAGTTCCAAAGGGTGGAGTCTGTTAAATATTCGTATATGGGTAATGGACAGATTTGAAGCATAACTATATAATATAAAATAGTAAAATGCATCAGGCCTTAAAAAAATAAGGGTAGCGATTAGAGGAATGCCTTCATATACAATATATATATTTATATATATATATATATATATATATATATATATATATATATATATATATATATATATATATATATATATATATATATATATGTATATATATATGGGACGTTTCGCGTCAACGGAGCCACCCCAGTACCCAAAAATAGAATTAACAAAAAAAATTCAAGGGGGTCAATTTCTTCACTGAAATGTAAGCTTTCAAATGCAACTTGGATCTTTTGAAAAAATCAAAATGGCGGCTCGATATGGCGATTAGAAACAAAAAAATCATGATTTCTAAGCGGAATTAAGTTAACTGAACTTCAAAACTGATACAAAATGCAATATTGATGTGATAATTAGAGTAACCAACATAATTTTATGTAATACCCATATGGCAGATCCAGTATGGCGCCTGAAATCTAAAATTACTCCGGTCAGAAAAAGTGCTATCTCACTGTGAAATATCCATAATTGCTCATTATTCATCTAATGTTCGGTTTTAGGCGCCATATTGGATCCGCCATGTTGGCATTACATAAAATTATGTTGGTTACTCTAACTACTACATCAACATTGCATTTTGCCTCAGTTTTGAAGTTCAGTTAACTCCGCTTAGAAATCATGATTTTTTTGTTTCTAGCTGCCATATTGAGCCGCCATTTTAATTTTTTCAAAAGGGCCAAGTTGCATTTGAAAGCTTATGTTTTAACGAAAAAGTTGACACCTGAATTTTTTTTTTTGTCAATTCTATTTTTGGGTACTGAGGTGGCACCGCTGACGCGAAACATCCCATGTATACATACTAAGTACATACATACATACAGACATATATATATATATATATTATATATATATATATATATATATATATATATATATATATATATATATATATATATATATATATATATATATATATATATATATATATATATATGTATGTATGTATATATATATATATATATATATATATATATATATATATATATATATATATATATATATATATATATATATATATATATAAACTCCTGCACAA
>CM032448.1:53485486-53572857 GCA_019049505.1 Pachyrhynchus sulphureomaculatus
ATCTGTTGGTGACGATATAATCGATTGTTGATTGATGACCTCGAGAATTGACAAATGTGTATTTGTACTTTTGCTTGTGATCGAAAAAGGTATTATTAATTCTTAGTTCGTTAAAAGAGCACAGGTTAATCATTAATTCTCCGTTTTCATTCAGGATATTCTCAGTGAATCTCTGCTTAACACCAGGAACTATTTCACTGCCTATGCGTGCATTGAAGTCTCCAAGTATTATCGTTTGTTGATCGTTTGGTAATAGCTCAATTGTGTCTTGGAGATGGTTGTAGAAGTTTTCTCGTTCCTGTTTCGGTTTGTTTTCTTCGGGAGCATATATCGACAGTACGTTTATTTTTTGGTCGTCTGCCTTAATTCGAACGACTATAATTCGAGGAGATATGTAGTTGCATTCTTCTATGTTTTTTTGGTATTTTACGTAAATAGCTAGGGCTACGCCTTCTTTTGCTCTTTCGTGTTTCTCTACAGCACCGCTGTAGAACACGATATAGGCATCAAGTTGTTTTTGGCCTTTACCTTTAATTTTTGTTTCCTGCAATGCACATATATCTATGCCATTATCTCTCAGTTCCTTCATTGTTTCCTGATCTTTGTTATTGAGCGATTTTATGGTCCAGGTTGCAAATCGCATCAGGTCGCTTTTCTTCCAACTCTTAGTCCTTGTTCTAGCGTGTATTGTCATATTGAAATCAGTCCTGTTCCGAGGGAAGGTTTCGGTTCTGTGAGCCTTTGTACTTTTTACCTCAGGTGGGGAGCTAACCCGTCCTGAGAACCCTCCTCCTTTATCGGGGCTTGGGGCCGGCAGTGGCAGCCATTGAGTTACTCAATCCACCCAATAACTAACCCCAGGCGGAGGTACAACTTGTACGTGGAAAAAACAACCAACTCCAAAGCTGGTTTTAAAACGGGAGCCCATAGAGAAATGAAAGAGAGGAAACTCGAAAACAACATGGATTGATGATATCTACAGAGCCATGTCGGAAAGAAGTTTAAGACCGGGAGATTGGAAAGACAGAAGAGGCTGGTGACAAGGAACCTGAAGGCGTCGAACGCTGTGAAGCAAAATATTTAGATAGATAGATAAAATTCTGTATTTTCTGAATGTATGTTTTGTGTTAATACCGCACTTCACTACTTGGGTCGAAACATTTCGTATATTTCTTAAATTCTACGCTTATAAAAAATAAAGTTTGACTCATAATTTTGTTGAGTTTCAAAAAGTTAGTATCCTCAAAATCTTGCAATTTATGATCATCGTAAAAAGCCGTTGTCAGTGTCATTGAAACTCTACTTAAATTTTAATTATCAGCATGACTATTAATGTTTAACATATTATGATCCTTTGTTTACAGGCAATAAAATGTTAAACACAAAACCGCCACAATATCAGACAAGCTTGTTTTAATTAATTTTTGTCATGGGAAACAATGCACACAGAGAGAATACGCTGAAACAATGAAGCGAGTAATCATTGTTAAATGTAAATTATTAATACAGCTTCATAAATTAAGAAGTACTATTGTAATGCACTCCAAACAAACATTTAATTCAGCACAATTCAAATGCTGAGATATAGGTATATATATAAATTAGTGTTGTACAGACCTATTTATATACGTATGTGATAGAATGAGTTTGGGTATTATTTATCTCCATTATACAGGGTTACACATTAGAATTACATTTCATTGAATGTAAATTACCCATAATGTAGTAAGAATAAACAACCAAGTGTTGAAGGAATTTGAAACGAAGGCAGGGGTCAGACAGGGCGGTGTGTTAAGTCCTTTATTGTTTAATGCATTGATGGATGAAATCTCGAAGGAAGCCAGGAGTAAGGTCAAGAAGATGAGAGTGAGTGTCTACAAACTGGAGCAAGTATATGTTTCGGAATTTGTATATGCAGATGACCTGGTCATTGTGACAAATTCGAAAAGGTACATGCAAATAAACCTGAATGTATGGAATGATATCTTGGTAAAATATGGAATGAAAGTTAATACGGTTCAGACAGAGCTGATAGTGATCGCTTAAACACC
Source organism: Pachyrhynchus sulphureomaculatus (assembly GCA_019049505.1). Taxonomy (NCBI): domain Eukaryota; kingdom Metazoa; phylum Arthropoda; class Insecta; order Coleoptera; family Curculionidae; genus Pachyrhynchus; species Pachyrhynchus sulphureomaculatus. The sequence continues at coordinate 53,487,538 of CM032448.1, forward strand.
GAGGGAAGCAGAAATTACCATGACTGATGTGCAAATTAAGTAGGTTGAGGATTTTAGGTACCTGGGATCCTTTTTGAGTGCGCGTGGAAAGTTTGATCTGAAGTGAATAGTAGGGTGACCGGGGCAACTACGCATGGAACAACACGACTATTAATGTTTAACATATTATGATCCTACATATTATTAGAAAAAGAGAAGTTTGTCTGAATACTAAAATAAGGGTGTTTCAATACGGTGTTCGTTCCGGTGCTGCTGTATGTGGGTGAGACTTGGAGTTTGGATGAGCAAAACCGAAGTAGAATCCGGGCGTGTGAAATGTACTTTTTGAAGGCCGCTATCGGAATGATGAGACGAGACCGCATCAGAAACATTATACTCCGCGAAAAATGTAATGTGAATTCCGTGGTAACAACTTTGGAGAGAAAACAGTTAACGTGGTTTGGGCACATGGTGTGAATGAGCGACTGGAGAATGGTAAAGAAAATATGGAAAGTGGCGGTGGTTAAGAAGCGTAAAAGAAGTGGATCAACAAGAACGTGGAATGATGGTGTAGGAAAAATCTTGAAAGAAAAGGACATTACCTGGAAACAGGGGGAGAAAATGGCAGAGGACCGAAAGGAGTGGCGATACATTACCTGCTCCACTACCTCGACACCGTAAGGTAGAAGAGGAAGAATTATGTATGGATGTATGTATGAATGTAAATTACAAAAATATACAAATAATCATACAGTGAGGAAGACTGAGATTGTCTTTACTTCCCCTGCTAAGTAATTTATCATCAATTTTATATTTCGTTAGAATTAAAAGTCTATAAGAATATGAGAAACATAATTTTCATTTTTCGTTGGAATCTGTTTGTCTGGGCAGCTAACTATTTATATGTCATATTTTCTTTACATTATTTTTCATTATTTCTAATTTCAATAGAAATAGTAGTGATTTTAAATAAATTATATTATATACACGGGTGAGCAAAAAAAACGACTCAAACTATTTGGCTTCATTTAACACGGATACTAGAATTTAGTGCTCATATATCTTTATGGATTTTAGTATCATTTAAAAGACCATTCTATTCTTTTTCTAACGATACCAAATTCCATAGCATACCTCATGCTTATTACCGATTAAAATGATTGAAAGGGGAAACAAGAACAAGGATTGAAAATAGGGGTAAAAAAAGGAAAAGTTAAACATATATAGTGATAAAAACCAAAATTAATATTTTGTATTCCCCCCCTAGCTCTTATTACTGCTTCTAACCGGTTTTTCCATGGAGCGGGTGAGCTTTTTCACCACTGTCTGTGGGATTCTGCCTCACTCTTCAGTCATCGCAAGTTTTAAGTCCCTCAGTGACGTAGGAGCTGGATTTCTGGCTCGAGCCCTCCTTCTGAGCTCATCCCACATGTGCTCGATTGGATTAAGGTCTGGACTCCGCGTAGGCGAGTTTAATGTGAGTATTTCCACTTCCACTATCAGTCACGAAACCAAAATCAGTTTTCGCATCCAGTAAGTCGCCTCCCCACACCATGATAGAACCTCCTCCGTAGGCGACTGTTTCAATAATCCAGCACTGTGGATAGCACTCCCTAGACTACCTATCGACTTGTCTTCTCCCATCATTGGCATGTAGGTACATTCGGGACTCGTCGGAGAATAAAACGCTTTAAAGTCCAGTCAACATGTTTTTGGGCAAATATGAGTCGCGCTTGTCGATGGGCTGCTGTCGATTTGGGTCCGTTAGCTGGTTGTTTCGGAGTTAGGTTAGCTTCTTTAAGTCTTCTTCTGACTGTTCAATGATTGACAGCCCGATCACGAACTTGTCGGAGCTCCTGCTGGATCTCAACTCCCGTTAAGTGACGATCTCTTAGAGTGGTTTGAAAATGAGGCGGTCGTCTTGCTCCGAGGTACACCTTTTTCTTCTGGATTCTGGTCTCCATGTAAAGGCACCGGTCCTTGGTAACCTCTGTAGACTTTGGAGACCGCTGACTGCACTCAGGTGCAGTTGCGCAGTCACTACACGTTGCAGTAGCTCTTCTGGCAATAGGGCAATGACTTGTGCCGTTTTTTCCGGGGTGGTATCCATTTTTTTCAATGATATAATTACTAAGCAGGTATAGCAGAGATGTTGACGGTTCAAGTTCCGATAAAGGAATGATAGAAAATGTAGTTGCATGTGTTTTTATAATGATGAATAGCGCGCAACGAGTACGTTGCTGAGCGAACAAAAACGGTTCTATTGAGTAAAACCGTTTTAATCAGTAAAACTTCTTGGAAATCCAAATGTTCTGGAAATTATTGGAAAGAGTAGAAAATCAGTATTCTAATGCTACCAAAAACAATACCACTGTTTGAAAATTAAATTCAAGGATCGGTGTTCAATGAAGCAAAATTGTTTGGGTAGGTTTTCTTGCTTACCAGTTCATAATACATAATTGTAAAATATCTGATTTTAAATTTAATTTTTATTAATCAAACATATAATAGATATAAGGTGTTTGGAAATGGAAAAGAGGTAGTAGTTTTCAATATATGATGTTATGTTTTAGTGCTTTTGGAGTCACGAAGGTTGAAAATCATGATGTGGTAGTTTTTCTTTCATTTTTCAATTGTCTAGAGATAAATAACGTCTTGAAGAAATAATAAGAAAATTAGTTGATTATAGAAAAAAACTTTTGAAATAAGTATAAGGAGGTAAATTCGTTGGAACTTAATTATTGTATGATAACAAATTATTGATTTTTTTTTAAACATTTAATATACAAATTAAGTTTTAGGTAGAATTCAATGTCTACAATTCATTACAGCTTTCATAAAATTTGTATGAACTGATTAGCAACATTTTACATGCTAAAAAATGGGAATGCTAAATATTTATTTAATATGTTTTTTTTTTTAATATTTTGAACAAGATAACACATAGAGAAATACTTTAAATATATTTTTGGTTACTTTTAACACATATATCTTCAACATATTTTTAACTATACAAGGAGTTCAATTAAAATGAAACAGTCTATCATTTTACATGTTTCTGTTTTAATTTTTATTTTTCTTCTTCTTTTTCTTTATTAACTATTGGTTGCTTCTTATCACTTTTCAAAAGCGAACTGTGGCTTCCAATTAAACAGAAAATTAACATTTTTATGTTTAGTGCAAAAAATCCAAACGAAAACACATTAAATAATTTTGCCCAAAATGTGACATTGTGAATAGTGAAAAATATTACTTTTTTTCTTTATTAATATCTTATTATAAAGTAACTATCAATATATCTAATGATTGGGTTAACTATTTCTTTAGTACGAAATGCCGAGTATTTTAATTTTATGGTTGGCTGTACGCGAGGTAGGCGATTGTGCCTATTTGTGCACTATAGCCTCTTGGCTTATTGGGCTCCCCTCTCTAGGTTACATCAGCGTGGTCCCTTTAAGAAGGTTTCTTAGCTTTTTTCCAACCTTTTTATGTCGTACTTTATCGCCAGGATGTAGATCTCCGAATAATTTATGTCTGTTCCAAGTTAAAGACGCATATTCATTTAGTATGTGCACAGAGGTTTCTTCCTCTTCACCACATAGTCTGCATATTGTGAGACCATTGTTGGTACCCATTTTGTGTAAATGTTTCCTCACGTGACAGTGGCCGGTGATCAGTCTCACCACTAGTTTGGTCTGGGCAATTATTGTTAAAGGAAGGACATCCGTTAGTTTGTTTGAGGGGCCCTCAATTATGTCCCTTGCATATCTTTGGCCAGATGTTGCTGTTTCTGGACACCTGTATGGTTTTATAGTTCGGAATCTTCCTAATGTTCTGCAGCCAACAGTAGTTCAACCACATTGTTCTTGGAGAATACTGCTGACAGGTCACGTTCACGCTCCATCGTGATCTTGGACTTGGCCTGATAGGCATCCATTATGATATCTTGCAAGTATAGAAGTTAAAAGTTTCAAGAGTTAAGAAAATTATAAAAATTTAAATTATTAACTGTGCGAAATCTGAAAATATGACTTCAAACAGACATTTTATTGCACATTTATGGTGAATTGGTGGTCGATACCATCCTTAACCTAGATATATGAGTAGTTGGCAGACGGTAGTGGGAATATGGAAGACAGTTTAGTAACATTTCGGTTTCTTTATTTGAATCTTTATCAAATATTGCATTTGTAGTACTAGATATTGATTTTAATTAAATTATATGAAAGTTTGTTTATCGTGGGTCACCTACAGTAATTTTGGAAGTTACACCAAAATATTAAAAGTTTAAATCTATCCTTTTTAAAGTATTGGTGGTCTATAAAAAAATAATTTAAAGAGGTATATTTAAAAATTAAATGTGTTAAATACGAATGACAAGTATATATATATATATATATATATATATATATATATATATATATATATATATACATATATATATATATATATATATATATATATATATATATATATACATATATATATATATATATATATATATATATATATATATATATATATATATATATATATATATATATATATATATATATATACCCCAAATGAAAAATGAGTAAGTCGAATTATCAAAATGCTGTATCCCAGGCGAGTAGAGGAAACTCAGAATCTCACATTGCTCTTGCAGTCAGCCCCATGGATTTTGGAGGGGACAAAAATTCGAAAATAAAACACAGTCGTATACCTCCAGCACATAGGCAACTTAAAAGAACAGAATGGTACATAGCCACTTACAAACACAAGAAATTTAGGATCCAAAGAAAAAAATGATCGAACCAGATCAAGAGCTGAAAAATATAAGTTGGACAGCGTTGGGCTTAGCGGAAGTAAGAAGAACAGTCTTGTATCACCCTAAAAAGTCGCCATAAATTTTTCTATAGTGGCAATTAAACTAAGAAAATTGGAGGAGTTGGTCTACTTACACATAAAAGAATAGCAGAAAACGTTGTTCAGTTCAAAGCAATATCGGAAAGATTGATTTCAGTCGACATAAGTTGAACAGAAAAGGCAAATGTAAGCAAGGACGAAGAAATTGACCAAGTCTACGAAGATGTAAACAAAGCATAAAATAAGATATATCATAATAATCAGCGACTTCAATGCCAAAATAGAGAAAACATCGAATACAAATGAGAAGAGTGTCGGGAAGTTTGATTTGGGTAGGATGAACAGCAGAAGAAAAATTTCTCAAATTGTAAACGAAAATAACTTGTGCGTTATGAACACATTTTTCCAAAAGCCAGAACATCGACGATGGACATGGCAAAGCCCAAAAGGTATAACAAGAAACGAAATTAATTATGTTCTATCAAATGACAATGATATTGTAATCGACACAACAGTCCTGAACAGGATAAGCATTGATAGTGACGACCGGATGCTCAGAGTAAAATAAGAATAAATCTGAAGTAGATGAAGACGTAGATTGATAACGCATACAAAGATAAAGACATCAACAGAAATAATAAAGCAAAACAGACGAATATCGACAAGCACTGGAAAATCATATAAAACACATAAGCTACCAAACAGAACTTGATGAACTAAACGCACTAATAACCAACAGCCTACTCATCAACACAAAACAAATGGCAACATCGAAAAAAAAAACACACAAATTAAATAAAGAGATACAAAATTTCATTAAACAGAGAAGAATAATAAGAAATGATTCTACAAGTTGCAGGTTAGAATTGGCAGAAATGAACAAAAAAATTAAGAAAAAGATCAGAAAAGACGTCAATTAGTACAGAAATTCGAGAAGAAACTTTGAAAGAGGGGAATACCTGAACAAACAACTGAATGAAGGTAGACATCAAATAATACAACTTACAAATAACGATAACCAAGAAATCGTACAAATCAAAGAGATAAAGGGAGCTATAGAGAAATATTATCAAACACTATATGACACGAAAATATCGCTACCGCCTGAGAAAGAAGGAGGAAATAGAGTGATAATAAGAAATGTGGGATCTGAAGAAATTCCCGATATAATAACGGATGAAATAATTAACGCCCTACAACATGTGCACAACAACAAAGAACCAGAGGACAATGACATAATTATAGAAATAATAAGGTATGGTAGGGCATCGATAATACAATCTCTTCAAGCTCTATTTAACAGGTGCCTAGAAACTAAAATACCAATACCTTGAATAAACGCCTTGATTGTGCTTATTTTTAAAAAGGAAAACAAATTTAAATTGGAGAATTACAGACCCATCAGCCTGTTATTAGTACTATACAAAATACTCACATCTATAATATATATAAAATGCAACGTCTCTCTGTCTGTCTGTCTGTCCGTTAGTGCGCTTATCACGGGAGAACCACTTATCCGATTTACGTACTTTTTCTTTTAAAACATACATATCTTCTCTGGCCAGGTTATAGGCTATATCTTATTACGATAGGTGGTATAAGGAATGAGCAGTGACGTAAAATAGTGAATGAAGTCGGAAAAAAAGTTTGCCGCTAGCGCGTTCCCTTGCAATACACAGACTAAACCATTAAATATGGAACAATATTATGTAGCAGAGAATATCTATAATCTATAGTTTATAATATATATAAAATGCAATGTCTCTCTGTCTGTCTGTCTGTCCATTAGTGCGTTTATCACGCGAAAACCACTTATCCGATTTACGTGTTTTTTTTTTAATTCATACATATATTCTTTGGCCAGGTTATATAATAATAATAATCTATATCTATAATATATATAAAATGCAACGTCTCTTTGCCTGTCTGTCTGTCCGTTAGTACGCTTTATCCCTCGAGAACCACTTATCCGATTTACGTGATTTTTTAAATTCATACGTATGTTCTCTGACCAGGTTATAGATATATATTTTATTACATCTATAATATAAAATAAACGTATCTCTGTCTGTCTGTCTGTCTATCCATTAGTGCGCTTATCATTGGAGAACCACTTATCCGATTTACGTCCTATTTTTTTAAAACATACATATGTTCTTCGGCCAGGTTATAGGCTCTATTTTATTACGATAGGTAGCATAAGGAATGAGCAGTGAATGAAGTCGGAAAAAAGTTTGCCGCTAGCGCGTTCTCTTGCAATACACAGCCTACACCATTAAATATGGAACAATATTATGTAACAGAGAATATCTATAATCTATAATATATATAAAATGCAATGTCTCTCTGTCTGTCCATTAATGCGTTTATCACGTGAGAACCACTTATTCGATTTACGTGTCTTTTTTTAAATTCATACATATATTCTTTGGTCAGGTTATATTAATAATAATAATCTAGATCTATAATATATAAAATGCAAGGTCTCTCTGTCTGTCTGTCTGTCTGTCTGCCCGTTAGTGCGCTTATCACTGGAGAACCACTTATCCGATTTACGTGTTTTTTTTTAAACATACATATATTCTCTGGCCCGGTTATAGACTATATTTTATTACGTTAGGTAACATGAGGAATAAGCAGTGACGATAGTAGTGAATCAAATTGGAAAAAAGTTTGCCGCTAGCGCGTTCTCTTGCAATACCCTGCCTAAACCACTAAATATGGAACAATATCATGTGGCAAAGGATATCTATAATATATATAAAATGCAACGTCTCTCTGCCTGTTTGTCCGTTTGTGCGCTTATCACTGGATAACCACTTTTCCGATTTACGTGCTTTTTTTTACACATGCTAAACCATTAAATATGAAACGATATCATGTAGCAAAGAATATCTGTAATATATATAAAATGCAACGTCTCTCTGTCTGCCTGTCGGTCTGTCCGTTGGTGCGCTTATCACTGGAGAACCACTTATCCGATTTACGTGCTTTTTTTTAAACATACATATGTTCTCTAGCCAGGTTATAGGATATATTTTATTACGTTAGGTGACATAAGGAATAAGCAGTGACGATAATAGTGAATCAAGTCGGAGAAAAGTTTGCCGCTAGCGCGTTCTCTTGCAATACACTGTCTGAAGCATTAAAAATGGTACAATATCATGTAGCAAAGAATAAAATATATATAAAATGCAACGTCCCTCTGTCTGTCTGTCTGTCCGTTAGGGCGCTTATCACTTGAGAACCACTTATCCGATTTACGTGTTTTTATAAATTTATACATATGTTCTATATAATTCGATATACGCTTAGATAATGGGAGATAAGGTGAGATAATGGGAGATAAGGAGAAATAATGTACTAGAATAATATTGATAAGTCGAGATAAGCCTCGATCATGGGAGATAAGTATAAATAATGGGAGATAAGGAGAAATAATGGGAGATAAGTAGAGATAAGTCTAGATAATGGGAGTTGTGGTGAGATAATGGGGAGAGAAGGAGAAATAATGGAAGATAAGAAGAAATATTGGGACATAAGTCGAGATAAGCCTAGATAATGGGAGATAAAGTGAGATAATGGGAGATAAGGAGAAATAATGGGAGGCAAGGAGAAATAATGGGAGATGAGCAGAAATAAGCCTAGATAATGGAAATTATGTAGAGATAATGGGGAGATAAGGAGAAATATCGGGAGATAAGGGGATATAATGGGAGATATTTTATTACGTTGGGTAACATAAGCGGTGACGATAGTAGTGAATTAAATCCACGCGAGCGGAGCCGCGGGCCCGGCTAGAAACATATAGATTAACTAATAAATTAGACAGTTATCAACCACGTGAACAAGCGGAATTTAGCCGAGGATACAGCACTTTGGACCATCTTCAAACAATTAGATTACTAGTGGGAAAAAAAAAACAAATGAATATAAGATCACCTTGTGGATAGCAATGGTTGATTACGAAAAGTATTTGTCTCGTTAGAGATATGGGCAGTCCTTAACGCCTTAAGTAACAGCAGATTCGATGAAAGATCCACAGCTCTTCTTGAATACATATAAAAAAGCCACTTCACAAATAATGCTTGAAAAAAAAAAAAATCAGAATTAAAAGAGCAATTACATAGACAAGGCGATTCGATATCCCCAAAGCTGTTCACGTTGACTCTAGAAGACATGTTCAAATCGTTAAAGTGAGAAAATAAAGGAATACCAATGGACGGTGACCAATTAAATCACTTAAGGTTCGCAGATGATGTCGCTTTGATCGCCAACACAAAAAAAGAATTACAATAAATATTTGAACAATGAAAGTGAAGATAATAGTCAGGAACTATTAATAGAAGGTGAAAGAATACGAAAGGTATAAAAATTCATATATTTAGGAAAAAAAATCGAAATCCCAAAAAATAATTTAAAGGCGGACTTGGACGGAAGAGTTTCGTTAGCTTAGTCTGCGTTCGGAAGGTTACAATCAACATTTAAATTAGACATCCCAAATACAATAAAAGCCAGAGTATTCGATCAATATGTACTGCCAGTATTAACATATGGCATTGAAACTTGTGCTTTAAATAAAAGTATAATAAAATAAACTCCAGGTAATCCAAAGATAAAAATAGAGAGGAGAATGCTAAATATTAGACTCCAAGATCGTATTCCTAACATCGAGATTCAAAGAAGATCAAAAGTGACAGATGTAATACAACGAATATGTATGTTATATTAAGGTGGAATTGGGCGAGGCATATCGCAAGGATGAATGATAACAGATGGACACGCTGTATAATTGAATGGAAGCATTGAGAACACAAAAGATGCAGAGGTAGACCACAGACAAGATGAACGGACGACATAAAAAGATTACCAGGACACGATTTAAATTTGTTAGTATTACCTACTTGTCAGTATTTAATAAAAATAAATGAAATCCCACATCTGAAGATGTAATAGCACTATTAGTAAGTGTCAGTAGAACACGAGCTATTTGAGTGGAAGTGTCTTTTGAATTTTAATTTCTTCACGGATTTTATTAACATGGCAATTAATATTCTATATAGCATGGCCCTTTGTTTATTAGGATAATAATACTTTGGGCACAAAATGGATGGAGTTAGTTTTAATTAAATTTACCAAAAATAAAACGGGTAAGATAACAAACCCCGAGTTAAGGAAGAAAATTAAGGATCAAGCATGAATAATATGGAAAAGTGACTCAAGACCAATTCGCTCGATTTTTTTCGATAAGGTAGTTATTGACCTTCTTAAACAATAGTGATTATTCTAACAATATAATCTTTTGATCTGTTTTTGTGGTAACGGTTAGCCAGGTTTAGTTTTATAATCCATATGCTAAATTTGGTCAGGCCGTAGCACACACAAACGCGGCGTTAGTAAATTTCACACCAAGACTACCTGCGCCCTTAATACAACAGGTAAATTCCACACTAACCTAACTAAGGGTGCTTAAATCTTACAGGTAATTTCCACACTAAGCAAATTTAATTATGCTTTATTCATCTAAATAAAATTGGACGGATTTCTTTTAAATCAGTTTTTATTAAAAATTTTAGATATTTGCAAAAAAATATATGTTTTTATTTCGTACTAGAATAATATTGATAAAACATGAAGTTTTTGCTAAATACTTAAAATACAATTGGACAAATTTCCTTACATGTACTAGATAATGCTACAAACCTATACATATCTATTTATATATATATTTACAAAACAGGTTGAGAAAAATAGGAGACACATTTTCAAAAATGGAAACTACTAATATTTCCTAATTCTCTTTGTTCATAAAGATTGTCTAAATGTTTTAATTTTTGATTATTATGATTATTACTTATTTTAGACTCGTCGACACTTTGTATTTTTATATATACGTTTAATCTGACATTCTTTCAGCCTATCGATAAAAGTATACAGAGACGGATGTGTAGAATAAAAAGAATTATTTAGATGGGAATGGAAGGACTAACAACAGTTAGTCATTCGAGTTAAAGATGGACTCGATTCTGCCCATATTTCAACTGAAAAATCGGCTCCTTCCTCTATATACGTTTTCTAGTAGGTAATCACAAAATTTATTTAAACGTTCATCCTCAGGTTTTATAGAATATAAATCGTATGCAAAACTGTCACCTAATTCTTCGGGTGCTAAATAGGACAAGCCGAAACAATACTTTAACCAACGACCAATTTTTAGCTAGACCTAGATTCTGTATCTTGCGAAACTAAGATTGGTGTAAATGAAATCTACGTCCTAACACTTTAGCATTTGGCCAAACCTCAGATACTGCTTTATGAATAGATTTTTCGAAGTCAATAGTAATTTTCTCTGGATTGAAATACAGTGTATTTGTTGAACAAATCTTACATTTTAATAATGTGAAGAAGTTTTTGTATGTTTCAGCTCTCTTATCACGCAATAAGCAAAATAATAATGGAATGTAATGACCGTTTGCAAAAAACCATACACTGTAAATAACTGTGTAAAATATTTAGTGCAGTATGAAAAGATGCCGTCCATATATATATATATTGGTTATTTTACACAACATATTGACATTTGTAGTGCAAGAAAAAACAATAATGCCACTTTTGAGTTCATCGATATATAGAAAATTCTGACTCTTGCTAGTTTTGATTTCAAATGTCTCTAAAACACTATGCACCTCCTCAGCACTTCTTGGATTACGTCCTGGCAAAAATTTTCGTCTATGGTTATAAATGTTTTTTCTAATATATTCGACATCTTTTTCTGTTACTATTTCAGGCAGCGTGTTTTGTAGTTCTTGTCAGATAAACTGATATGTAGAAGGATTTAATAATGATTTAATTGAACAGTCCGGTGCGTACCACCACCCATTTATCAACCCTCATCCTCTACCTGAAACTACTCGGTGTGGAATTTACTTCTGCAATTACAATCCCTTAAATATGTCTAGGTGTGGAAATTACCTGCGCCCCGAAAACGGTTCAACTTAGGGTAAAGTACGGATACTTACCCCACTATTATTAAAATTTAAATATTTATTCCTGAATAATGTTTTAGGTATCATTGTTGATATCTTAACCATAATTTTACTGTCTATTATTGAATGTATTTTGAAAAATATTGAATAATAAAATAAATAAAACTTAATGTTTGATAATGTACCTCTTTGCCAAATATCCTCCTGGGGTAGGATACTTGCCCCGCAGGGTATAAGGATACTTGCCCTATAGAAATAAGGTGTCATTTAATTACGATTATTATTACAAATTAGTATATATTCAAAATTGCAATAATCAGGACTAATTAACAACACAAGTAGGTATTTGTGCAAAGATCTTATACTTATACTTAATCTAGAAATCTAAAAACAAAAACATTTCTTTAATTTTAAATCAATATGCACTTTGGCGACGATGTTTGTTATAACGATCTAGGAATAATATTTGGGTTAATGCTTTTACTAATTCGTAAATAAGTATAATAAAAAATGAATTCTATAAAAAAAAACGAAAACCGACAGTTTTATACTTTTTTGAATCCTATAATAACAGTGTCTTAAAAATGCAGGAACTTATTACTAACTACTATTCATAAAATTACTTCTTTTTTATATTTTTATTTTTGATCTGTTTGCATCCACATTTATTGCTCCAGTCACCGAAATCAGCATCAATTTCATGAAGCCAGCTCTTGCACTGACCATATTCAATCCCGTCGACGTCAAATTTGGTTGTTAAATATAGTTCATGATACTCTTTACAAATATCACTATCGTCTTCGGAAGAGTTCGAGGTGTCCGACTGTAGGATCCTCTTCTTGGTTGTCGGTTTTTTTCATACTTTGAGTAGCGTTTACAGTTTTCTTCTTTTGTTCTTTATTTTTATTGCCAACAATCTTTTTCTTCTTTTCTGTTATAGCATCTGGTGAATTCAAAATAATAGCCGATAGCTTCCTTTCGTCGTTATTCTTTCTAAAAATAAGTACAGTACATAATTGCATCATCATCTCACCGGGTGTTTCTTTGGTAGGTGTTGTAGGTAATAAAATATTATCAGCAGTCTGCTTTGCTACAGACAGTTCAGATATAAGAGTACTAGTCGATGGACCAGGATCCATGACAATATTTGTGTTATGAATAAGTGGGTTGTTTGTATACTTGATGTTTCTGGTACGCTGAAAGTAGCGTCAAATATAGCAAACATACAGTCGGGAATTATACTGGAGTTAAAGGGATACATGCCACAAGCACAAAAGCCTGATACACCATTGGAAGCTGAAGCAGCACTAACCCAAGATGCTCTAATTAACTTTCCAGCCCGATAGCGTTTTATCTTTTTGCTTTTGTTTGCCGACATACAAACCCTGGCTTCCGATGCAAAAAAACTGATTTAAATATGATTTGTCCAAAGGTGGTATGGGGTGGAAGACAAAAAAGAATAACTTCGTTTTCCGCTGCAAATTTTAGGATTTCAATCATATTGTAATGTGAAGAATGACCGACTAATATTAATAAAACCTTTCCTTGAGGTTTGCGGATCAAAAAGTGTTCTTTTAACTATTCCAAAAATAGTTCCCCGTTTATATAAGCAGATTTCTTATTAAGGTAGACTTCACTGCCGGGTGGTAGTCCTTCTCTTAACATCTCGTTTTGTTTCATACCTTTGAAAATGACTATAGAAGGCAGGAAACTTCCATGAGCATTTGTTCAAGATATTATCGATACTGTCTCCTTTTTCGATCGACATAATTGGCGTCTGCTTTTTGTTGCTATGACTTTTTCTGGGGTATTTATAAGTTGAATCCCCGTTTCATCGACATTGAGGGGGGATCAGGTTTACGAGTATTTACGGGATCATTTTCGATGGATATTTTCAAAAGTAAATCGAACATCTTGCCTATCTGTTCCCTATTCAGTTCTTGGGCTCTGGCAATAGAGAGGCCTTCTGCTTGACTTATTGTTAATTCATTGTTACACTCTAAGAATGAATGGAGTCATTATTTGCCAGGCATTTTGGTCTCATTATCAAAATTATGTTTAATTTCTAAACGTTCACAAAGCTGATAGGCAAGTTTTCGCATTGCAACCCTATCCGGCGGAAACCCAACAGCCTCTAATTTCTTTATGTAAGGTACTAACTTTTTTAATTTACAAAACCAAGAACAGGTGCCTTACCATGGCTTCTTCTAACATAGTCTTCATTATTTATGCGTCTCCGAAACGTTCTGGATGGAATTTCATATATTTTATTCGCTTCATTAATGCCCATTTCTTTTTTCTTTACTTTTTCAATTACAGTAATAAGGTTTTCTTCGCACTATTTTACATTTTGCCGAAGAAAGAAAAAGTATATATGTGAGGCAAGTATCCATATACGGGCAAGTATCCATCCTGGACAGTTTCTTCTTCTAAGTAACATATATTTTCAAAAAAGAAATGTTAATATTCTCGACATTCGATTTCTGCTAAAAAGATGCCTAATTTCAATAGCGTAAAGGTTGTAATAAATAATATACCGTGTGGTACTCTCACTCGGTGTTGAATAAAAATAATGATCTAAGAAATTATCCGAACATTCGTTTATTTGCTCATACACGAAACACGTAGCAGTCTGTTGCGGACTGAGGTAAGGGAAGGGAGATGCACTGCGGGTGAGCACGAGCTAATGCAGAGAGGGCTCATTCCAGAGATACTCACTGTGGGGCAAGTATCCATCCAGAGCAAATATCCGTACTTTACCCTATTTCTTGGACTAATGGTATCTCCCATACAGAAAATGCGAAATTTTATTATCGTAAAATTGCAGCTATAATACAGATTTAGCTAATTTGGTCAAAACTAGTTTTACAGGACTTTAAATAGTTATTTTATACATCCAACTCTGACATACCATGGAACAAAAATGTTTGAGGTAGTAGTAACTTCTATTAATTTCCGCAAAAAAAGTTTTCACTATATGAGAACCATTTTTTTACTACTTTCTTCAAGAACGGCTCACTAAAATAATGTTGCTATTATCAAATTCGAAATAACTGTGCTGTGGAACCCTTGGCACAATGACTCTACACAACAGTTATCACGACTACACCAAACACTTTATTTTTGTAGTTGTTAGTAGCATCGCCGCTGATATTAAAATAGTCAGCGAAACGCGAGTAGATAACAAATATGAAGTGTTGAGTGTAGTGATGATAACCGTTTTGTAGTAAATTTAACGAGTTTTCTTTAAAATAAGATAAATAAATATTTTGAGAAACAAAAATTTCATAATTTATCGTAAGCGGTATCAAAGTAAAAATGCCGCTAATTTCGTATTGTATAGTTGATGTGATTACTGACTTTGATGTTATCGGAAACAATGGAATTGGATCAATATACGAAAGCACAAGGCTAATTGTAGAACTCTGCCTAATAATATGAGTATGCAAAATGTTATTAGGAATATAGATTTCGTCTAATAAGAATTAAGAGGAGCACCAGTTTACTTCGTTACTGAATGTGTGACACAATAATTATAGTAGGATCTATTAAACTGGAAATTGTCTACTAACTACAACATTTGCAATATTCAAATATTTTATCAATTAACTTTTAAATAAAAATTGAATTACAAGTAGTTTTTTAACTTTTTTAATTTTTTTTTCATTTAGTCGATATTAATAAACAAGTGTTTAATAAAGCTTTGCTTAAAATTCTTTTTTTAATCGAAAAAAAAAATATCTTCCTAAGATATACTAGTATCCCTTAGGTTTTTGAACATTTGATCTTAAGCTGGATTAAGGGCAATTTATAGGGGTATTTTTAGCTCTTTGTTTTTAGAACTTTTGTACCCGTTGACTATACATGGCCTAATGAGTCACACTAGGTAGTCACCCGTTAAAATAAATACCTGAAATTCAGGTTAGTTCAGGTTGTACTTTTCATCTCAGAGGTAATGATGTATTACTTGACCCATATCACCAAGTTTCGGTGCAAATATCCAGCGTAAATATAATATTCTAATTGTGACCCTGATTTTTTTTTAAATGGAACAGTTTGCGACATTATTGTTTTTAACAAATTAAATCTGTGTTGAGTTTTAAAATACTAGATTTTACAAGAATATATTTACCTTTGTTCTCTAATAGACAAGTTATAATTAAAATATAAATAACTGTTTATTCATGCTGTTCTTAAATAGTTTAGAAAGAAGAATTAGCGAAAATTAATTTAAATAAAAAAAACTAGATATACCTTTAATATATGAAAATTTCTTGTCATAATTTTTAGGAATCGTGATTTAACTACAAATGCAAATGGCCTCCATTATTACTTAAGTATAATCCTATGGTTTTGATCACCTTTCACCGGATATTTATTAGAATTGTTGCTGTAGTTTTTATTACAAGCATTTCCGGTTTTTTTTAGGTTACTCTATGTCATTTGACGTAGTTTTTATATGCGTGATCTTTAAGGTAACCTCATGGAGAAATCCATACGGCTTAAATCAGATTAACGCAGTATCCGATTTATAGGCCCACTGTTGCCAATCCAATGATCTGGTTTAAATTGGTTTAAAACGAGCACTCTGACAATGTAAATTTTTAATAGTTTTTGATTTATTTTGGGATTTTTAAACCTTCTTCAATACCTCCGAAACTAATTGGCAAATATATAAACGGTGTGTCGGTACTTACAGAACATATAAAAGATATATATATATATATATATATATATATATATATATATATATATATATGTATATATATATATATATATATATATATATATATATATATATGTATATATATATATATATATATATATATATATATATATATATATATATATATATATATATAAAATATGCACTTACCTTTCGTGTTTAACAAATGGTTTTAATAAAATATTTAATTTAACTATTTATTGAAGTTTTGTCTGTTTGGATTTTTTTATTGGCCGGAAAAGCGATTCACGTTGATCTTGAATCTCTTCAAATCATTTTTTCAAGTGACCAACACTTCAAAAAGAATAGATTTAAACTTTCGTAGAGTGGAAGAGTTCGCCATCACAAATACATTTTTTGTTCTTAATAGCTGCTGAATGGCATTATTCATTGCGTTCATTTGTTGAACTACAGACGCCGGAGTTTTGGGAGTTGGAATTGTTCTGCTTGCCTCAAGTGAAGGTTGGTTTGAGTGCCCAAATGTTGGTCTGTCTGCGATATTTGGGGCAACTAAGATGAGTGTCCCCCCTTGGCAGTTTGAGCAGCGGGCCGGAATATTCTTTGGTTTAAAACATGTGAAGGACAGAAGTCTTCTGGCCGCATTTAACGCATTTGAGGGTGCTTTGCACCTGAAGGAGGAGTGCCCGAAGAGTTAAGAATTGAAGTACTGCGTGCCACGGGCATGGTTTCTTTGGGTTTCCACCCTAAATTTGGCGTTGCACATGAACTTGAGGGAGAAAATGGCCTTGTCCTCTTTTGGCATCAACGGGCCAACGGATGACACACCTTGGAAAATGTGCCTGTCTACTTAGGTCGTCTTGATGTTCTCGACGAAAGTCATTTCAAGGACACCTCTTCACAAAATATGGTTGGATTTTTCCTCTGCGAGGATATAGGTATGATAGGGTTCCTTTTAGTTGTCAGGGAACCTCGTGATATGACGAAAATTGTTAATGGAGCGGGGATGTATTTTGACACCGTTCAGGCACTGTGTCTCCGTGCCCGTGGTAGTACTTGTCTGCGTTGAAAGCACCCGTGAGAGCATTGTACCTCTTTTTGTCGCGAAGGACAATTGGAGGTATCTTCGTGGAAGCGGCTGAGCGAGTAGCCTGGGTGTTTTAGGAGGCTTTGTTTTGGGTGATTGGGATTTGGGGACTGTTTTTTGAGTAACGGGTAGATTGAATGTGTTTGCTTGGGCAGGTAGGGGGATAACTGCAGGCTCGGAAGAACCTACATTAGTTTTTACATTGGTTTGGGGAGAGATCGTAACTGAAGATTGCTTACCGCTAAAATTGAGGGGGTTTTCCTGGCTTTGGTGCTTCTTTGGAGTTTCCTCTTTGATGAAGAACTTACTGGTCCTTTTTTCCCCGCTTATATTTTCTGAAACTGGGCTTTACGAAGTTCGATTCGTCTCCGGATGGGGTGAGTGTGAACCTGGATTTGCCCGAGTCGGATGATTCTTCCACTATTATGTTCTAATTGTCATCTTCCTCTTTCGTTGAATTTGGTACATTTTGACAGTGCAGTCAGCAGCTAACTGAACAAACTTGTAATTTGAGTTTTCAGCTCTTCGATTTTGCTGAGCATATTTTCTATAATGGTATCTTTTCCTGCGCCTTCTGCTTGGAGACTTTTGGTCATCGTCTTTAGTACGTAGAAATCTATTGTGGTGATTAATCCTTTAATTAAACTAGTTACTGTAATTGCGCTGATACGCCGGATTGCTGGTGATTAAAATTCACTGAGAGATTTTAGGCACTGCACATTATATCCAGTTAGGGTGGATAACCCTTTAATTGCACTGATAATCCGATAACAATGAACTTTGAAAACAGAACAATAAACTTGGATTCCGGTCTTACACCGGACTTCACTTTACTTTTTACACACAACCATTCCGAACCGTGGTCAGATTTAATGTGTCGCCGCATGTGTAGATACCTCTATTTTAATAACGCTTAATCAAAAACAAGCTAGTAAAATTTAAATTACTTATCCAAATGATGTAAAGGGCAATTTTTATCTACATGAAATGGATCTAACGAACTTATTTTGATAAAGGTTTAATTTTAGCTATTCAACCAACTCTCGACAGATTTATCACTTGGTCACGTCTATTTTTAAGACCGATGCCGCCGTCGCGGATTTTTTTGTAGGTCCATTTATGTTCTAGGATTCTTCTGTACACCATTTTTATATATCTTATACCCTAAAGACAGCGTTTGTCGTTGAATTGCGTTACTGGAATTTTCACAGCCTCATAAAATATAGTCTATATTCATCCGAAAAGGCGTGGCTAAAAGTTGTGGCTACATACCAATAAAAAAATTTTGAATTGGATTAGTAGTTTCAGAGATTATCTTCTCCCTTTTCAAAAAATCCATATGATTTTTAGGAAGTACCAACCTTCAAACGAGAAGTGTCAAAATTTCATGACATTTCGACAATTAGTTTACAAGTTACAGTGGTTTTAGTGAGGCTACTTTGGATATTTTCAAAATAATGGAAAAAATCGAATTTGATGTGTTGATTCAAGCAAAGCAATGGCTTGATAGGTGTTACGGGGACTCTGCCTCTGGAAAATCACTGGTATGCTAAATCTAAACGCGGTCCTACAGACACAAATGATGTTGAACGCTCTGGGCACCCAAATAAGGTGTTACGGGGACTTTGCCTCTGGAAAATCACTGGTATCCTAAATTTAAACGCGGTCCTACAGATACAAATGATGTTGAACGCTCTGGGCATCCAAATAAGGTGGTTACACCGGAAAACATAAAAAAGTCTGCAAAATTGTTTTGGATGACCGTAAAGTGAAATTGCCTGAGATAGCTGACAACCTAAAAATATCAAAAAAACGTGTTGGTCATATTTTGCTTGAACATTTGGGCATGAGAAAGATCTGTTCGAAATTGGTGCCGCGTTTGCTTACAGTGGACCAAAAACAACAACGTGTAGATGATTCTCAGCGCTGTTTGAATCTGTTTAAGCGCAATAAAAAGGATTTTTTCATGCGATATGTGATAATGGATGAAACATGAATCTACCACTATACACCAGAATTTAATCGGCAGTCAGCTGAGTGGACAGCAGCCGGTGAAAGTCGCCGGAAGCGACCAAACACGCAACAGTCGGCTGGGAAGGTTTTGGCCTCTGTATTTTAGGATGCGCATGGAATGCTTTTTATCGAATATGCTGAGAAGGGAAAACTATCAATAGCGAATATTATATAAAGTTATTGGTGCATTTGAACGCAGAAATCGCAAAGAAACGTTCCCAAACGAACAAGAAAAAAGTTATCTTCAATCAAGACAATGTACTGTGTCACAAGTCAATGGTTACGATTACAAAATTGAATGAATTGAAATTGGAATTGCTTCCTCATCCACCGTATTCTCCAGATTTGGCCCCAGCAACTACTATTTTTTCGCAGACCTCAAAAAAATGCTTGCTGGAAAGAGATTTTGCTCCAATGAAGAAGTTATCGCCGAAACTGAGGCCTATTTTGAAGGCAAAGATAAATCCTTCTACAAGAAAGATATGGAGAAGTTAGAAAAGCGTTGGACTGATTGTATCGCTCTTGAAGGATGATGGTGAATAAAGTCGAATTTTGCAAAAAAAAAAAAAAATGTGTTTTAAGTAGATAGACCAAAAACTTTTCAGCCTACGTGTTATATTAGTGTAGAGAGAAGTTATATGATCGATTCAGTAGTTGTGTGCCTTAAGTTTCACAAAAATGTCCGAAATGGCTGCGCCAATATTAATCACATTAGATGATGCATTTTTTGAGTAGTGACGGTGTCAAACCAATTGAAACTCATCGCAGGATGACAGCGAAATACGATGATTCGAGTGGTCTAGAAAGTTTAGAAGCGGCGTGACTTCTGTAGAGGATGCCCCATGATCAGAGCAGGCTTCGGGCGTAAAGATGGATAAAAACATTGCCTTAGTGGAACAGTTTGTAAAGGAAAATATACGTATTACTCTGAAAGAAATAACTACGATTTAGCTCAGAGTAATGTTTATAATGTGCTGCAATTCGATACAGTGTCTGCAAAATGGGTGCCATGACTATCGAGGATATTAAATTTCATATATCCACCTTATTCACCAAACTACGTCGAAAAATAATATATATAATTTTTTCCTAATTGTTACAATATAAAATTTATTGCAGTTTTAAAGTTTTTATTTGATTTATCCATTCCCTTTTTATTTTCTGAAATATTGATTAAAGCTTAAAAATTGCCAGAATATGGTTTCCACAATACATGAAAAACTATTAAGAACTATAAAAAAAACTTAGTATGTAGACCCCTCAGGATTCTTTCTCCTCTTGTAAAGGACATACTCAGACTTTACATCCAACATTTCGTCTACTGGGGTCCACAATCAATTTATTTTTTAATAGGGGGACCTGGCTTTCTATTCAATTTTTGGGAAGCATTTTTTAAATTGAATTGTTACAAGTACAGTACCAAGCAGGAATTTTGAGAAATTTAGAACATTTACAACTTTCGAAGGTGGTGTTAACGAGATTGATGTATTAGCTAATTTTTTTATTCATATGTTGTACTTTTTAAAGATGCCTTCAGTAATAAACGATGTTTTATTTGCGAAATAGAAAAAGTAACTGGATTGAGAAAAACTTTGCAAAGAAAATTTTAGTCCGCAACAATTGTAAACCCATCAATTCCTATATTGTTACGAGATGCAATATTTATAACAAGAGGATTATCGGTGTTGGTGCATATTCTGCAGATGAACTTTTCGTAAAAGAGGCTGAAATGTATGTAAAAAAAATTATGGTCAGGCGGGAACAGGTTGTCTCACTAAAACCACACGATATTAGTGGCAAATACATTTAATCCTCATATAATAAAATAGCCATATTCCCAAATAAACGTGATTTAATTGAAATTTAAATTATATATAACTTTTCCGGAACTGCTAAAGCATACGCATAATTAGTTATCAATTATTTCTGTTTATTTGTATGTGTATCGCGAACAATTATAATTATTGTTTAATGCAATATATATAATACATGAAATTCAACCTTAAAATTTTCAATAACCCTGCATAATATGTGTATATATATATATATATATATATATAATATATATATATATATATATATATATATATATATATTCATTATAGGTTCATAGTTATATGTTTACGTATATTGATATATATGTATAAGTATGTATATATATATATATATATATATATATATATATATATAAATATATATATATATATATAAATATATATATATATATATATATATATATATATATATATATATATATATATATAAATAAATAATATATATATATATATATATATATATATATATATATATATATAAATATATAAATATATCTATATATATATATATATATATATATATATATATATATATTTTATATATATATATATATATATATATATATATATATATATATATATATATATACATACTTATACATATATATCAATATACGTAAACATATAACTATGAACCTATAATGAATTTCACAATACAATACAAAATAACCAGTCAAGTGCAAGTTGAACTTGCGCAATTAGTGTTCCGCTTTTAAAATAAAAAATTTTGTAACGGAGCTATAAAATGATCAGTGACTTCACAAAACACACCCCAAATGAGTTTTCAACAAAGTTTGTTTCCAATCTTTACTGAAAATTGGTGACCTTGAAATTTTTTGTTTTTTTTTTATATACCAGTTAAATTATTAAAGGTAATGCACTCGTGATAATTTTCATTCAATCTACACCCCGTGAAGAATATTCCAGAATTGTTTCAAAATTTTTGATAAGTACTTTTCGGGATAAGGCGGGTGGACAGCGATTTTTCGCGATTTTTTTAAAAATAATACAAAGAAAAGTGCGCGCAAGTACTACATTATATATATATATATATATATATATATATATATATATATATATATATATATATATATATATATACATTATTTACTCGTGTTTTTCACAAAAATTTTTTCACTTCCGATTTCACCCCCTAAAACTAACCCCTTAAGTCAAAATTTAACTTTCAAAACTACATGGCTCTGATGAGGCCATCAATTCCTATATTATTACCAAACTTCAACTTTCTACGACAACTAGTTTCGGAGAAAATCCGGTGTGACAGACGGACAGACAGACACCGAAGTTATCTTATAAGTATTCCGTACGGAACACTAAAAAATTGGTAAAATGATTTACCTAACGCTATCCTTGTAAACACATGGTTCTAAAATAAGCACTAAATTTAATCGTCTCACACTAAAAGATAACTTAATATTCTCAAAAATTAGAAGTTTACCAAAACTACAATTCTTTTTAGATATAAATAAATATAAGATCACTTCGGTGTCTGTCCGTCCGTGCGGCTGTCTGTCTGTTACACCCGATTGTCTCCGAAACTATTTGACACAGAAAGTTGAAATTTAGTACTAATATAGGAATTGATGACCTCAACAGATTCCTGTACTTTTGAAAGATAAATCTTGACTTAAGGGGTTAGTTTTGGGGGGTGATATCGGAAGTGAAAACAAAGAAAATTACCAGGTCATCGAGTGGGGTGTCAAATGAAAGCTTGTAAAAATACCAGTTAGAAAATATATATAATGTAATACTTGCGCACACTTTTCTTTGTTTTATTTTTAAAAAATCGCGAAAAATCGTTGCCCTCCCCTTATCTCGAAAAGTACTGATCAAAAAAATTTGAAAAAATTCTGGAATATTCTCCACAGGATGTAAATTGAACGAAAATTATTATGAGTGCATTACCTTTAATAATTTATCTGGTATATAAAAAAAAAAATTAAGGTCATCAGTTTTCAGTAAAGATCGGAAAATTTTTTTTGTTGAAAACCCATTTGAGGTGTGTTTTGTGAACTCGTTGATCATTCTACACCTCCGCAACAATTTTTTTTTAAAAGCAATCAACGTACGGAACACTAATTGCGCAAGTTCAACTTGCACTTGACTGGTTATTTAAAATTGCATAGAAAAAATTATATGCCCAGTAAGTGTAAAAAAATTTTCAGGTATGCTAAGAAAGACCTCCTGAAGTGATTATAAAAATAAAACATTTTTGTGATGTATGTGGCTAGATAAATATTTTTGTGATATTTAGTGTTATTTATTATGAAGTTGGAAGTTGCTCTTCGTGATCTAAAAATACTTAGACCAGAAAACAAAAAAAAAAGTATTTTTTTAACTGTAAGACAGTTTAAAATAAAAATCCAGATTGGACAAATTGCAAACCTAGTCAAACGATGTGTTAACATGTAAAAGAAAATTTGCTGAAAACTGAATTATTAGTTCTCAGGTTATACTATTATATATACTTGTACACTTATAAGTGCACACAAACAGAACCACATACTATGTATATAAACAGATGTGTGTGTGTGTGTGTGTGTGTTAGTGGTTCAAAAAATAAAGAGAGAATATTAATCTTACAGCCAATATAAGATGAATATCTTTAAATACACCATTTTTAATTTACGGCCATTTCTGACCAAAAAGTACCTAAAATCTGCCCATAACTTGGAAACGATATCCTGATATCCACAAGATACATACAAATTTGAAGTCAGCAGGTGAAAGAACATATGAAAAGTGTACCTGGACGTTAATTTGTGTAAAAGATATAAAATGGGCAAAAATGGCCATTATATAAAAGAGCAAATCGGTATCAGAATTCACGATGAATAATTTTAATAAATAGTATGGAGAAATTTATAATAAGATATATTATAAAATTTAGCTAATTTTTCCATTTTTTCCACAAAAATTTTCATATGCTGTAAAAGACAGGTTCTTAAAAAGGTGGCGTACAGCCGTGAATAATTGTTTCTGGAGGTCCAAGCAACGATTTAAATCGAGTCTAATGAGTGTCACTTCAATATGTTATATCTAACCTTAAATAGCTTTAATTTGAACTCAAATTAACCAAGAAAAAGACTGCAAAATAATTTTCTGGTACTGAGATAATTATATGAATAACAGTTGCTTAATCGAAATTAATAGGATTAATCTTGTAGTTTTAGTCGTATTAGAAGAAGTTAGCTAGTCTAAAAAATTGAGCATATATATTTTTTTAATGAAATAAGTCATTTATCCCAAAAAAAAGTTTTACTGGGCCTTGTAGTTGCTTATTAAAACATTTTATTGATTATATAAAACTGAGAAAGCCGCTAAATTTAATATATAAATCTATTAATAATAATTGGCTACCGAAATAGAATTTGACCGAGGTCCTTTGGTCCTAAGAAGTTAACACCAATAACTTCTATTTTAACTTTAAGTTGACTCAAGTATAGAAAAAAATAATTGGTTAGCATAATAAAGATAATAGTGAAAATAGACTTTTAACTGTGTAATTAGTGCTGTCAGTTTTTAAATGGTTTCGTTCATAAATGTGTATCGGGATTGCCTCTTTTCTTTGGTGTAGTGATGTGATCACACTATTTCTGTATTACAGGATGTTGTAATGAATACTTTCGTTGGGTTCTGATTTAAGAATTTGTCTGTATTAATTCTTGCTACTAAGAGCCAACTGTCTGTCTCGTAGCCAGGTTTAAGGAGCGGAAGTGTGCATATGGATACTAATGGTGTATTTTCAAGGAAAACAAGAGAGCACTAAAGAAAAAGTTGCTTATAGGGGAGGCAACAATCTACAAACAGGTGGTGCCAAATGACAATCGAGGGCGAAACGCCTTGATGGAAGAAAAAGACTCTTTGGTACGGGAACTTTAAAAGTTTCGACACCTCCCAACACAGTAAATTAAAAATCTGCCCCCTAGGCTATAGCTGACACACAGGTCAACGATGAAAAATTTTTTAAATAATTTTACCTGATTCCTATGTTTTTTGGTGTGCTGAGTCCGAAAATAATAATAAAAAAGTCGTATCACCCACTAATTTTTCACATTTTAATATTCAAAATGTGAAAAGTTTATTTTTGATCATTCGAATGTTATTAGATTAGCAATAAAATCAGAATTTTATAAGGTTGGCAGTAACATCAAATGTTATTAGGTTGGCAGTTCCGATAAATGTCACAGCTGTTTTGTTTTCTTCCAATTAATATAACCTCACATTGCAGTGTTTAACCCATGTGCTTTAATTGACACTCAAAGTATGGCTAATTGTGGTTGTAAAAACTTTCCCAACACTTTTTTGTTATATATGTGGTGAGTTTGTGGTTAAAAAACATCAAAGAAACATTACTGACTTTGTAAAAATAGTATACGTTGCGTATTTTGGTGTAGAAATCGGTAATCAAGAAAAATGTTGGGCTCCTCACAAAGTATGTTATGTTTGTGTCGAGGATCTTAGGAAATGGTATAAGAAAGAAAAGAAAACTTTTAGCAGTACCCATGGTATGGAGAGAGCAAGAAAATCATTCAAATGTTTGTTATTTTTGCACCGTTGATGTTTCTGGATATAAGTCCAAAAATAGGAAAGTGATTGTCTATTCTAACTTTACTTCAGCTAATCGGTCCCTGAGCCACCTCAGTCTATTAATGACGTTTTACAGTCCAGTCCCGAATATTTAATGAAAGTCGACCGGATAGTGATGAGTTTTAATGTTCTCTAGAAAATTTAAAACCACAGTGGTTTACACAAGCTGAGTTAAATGATTTAGTGAGTGATTTGGGTATGCTAACGAAAAAGCAGAATTGCTTGGGTCGAGGCTGAAAGAAAAACATTTATTGGAATCTGGAACATCGAATAAAAGCCTAATCAAATAAAAGTACGGTTTAAGTTTTTATTTTTTATATATCAAATTTTCCCTATTTTGAAATTTAATTGATGTCATATTGTGAGAGAACTGTGGGTGATACAAAAAAACTGATACCAGATACGCTTTCAGCACACAAAAATACATAACATGTATTGGTTTAAAAAGTTTTTACAAAAATTTTTTTTGTTGGCCTATGTTATAAAACTGTATAAAAATATCTGTATTAAAACTAGTTCTACCTTAAATAAATAGCAAAAGTTAAACATTCAGATGTAACATAAGCAGTCATAAATATGATCATTATTAAGAAAATGTTTAAGAGCCAAGTTAATAAAGCTTAACTGGATGAGATATTGATTAATTATAACAAAATGGTTATTCAAGTCAAAAGAATTTACGAAAGAAGCAAGAAAGCAAGCCGAAACTGATTAAACTTGGAACGGTAATAATATAAAAAAAATGACTCGAGAAAAGACCAGACGAGGCTGTGTATTGTAATATGCTGAGATCGAAATAACTGGAAAAATGAAAGGAAAATACTAAAAAAAACGGGTATATATATATATATATATATATATATATATATATATATATATATATATATATATATATATATATATATATATGTATATATATATATATATATATATATAATATATATATATATATATATATATATATACGAGGCTAGTTTGAAAAGTCCGTGCAAAGTCCGAGAGATGGCACCACCGGCGCGTATCGAGGTCATGTTTAGTTAGTAGCATCTCTTGAATGAACGCACACCAAGTTTCAGCAGTATTGGTCTATTTCTTTGTGTTTGGCATTCGTGTGAATCAAGGAAGTCGAGTGATTTTCAAGAAATGGACGAAAAAGAATTTCATGTGGTGAATAAGCATTACTTTATGAAAGGCAAAACGCCTCAGGAGACTAAAGAAAAGCTTGATAAACATTATGGTGACTCTGCACCTTCGATTAGAACAGTTTATAAGTGGTTTCAAAATTTTCGGACTGGCCATATGGGCAGCTGTTCCAGAAGAATCCGGAGGACTTTAAGCGTCGTTTCGTCACTGTGGATGAAATATGGATACATTACTATATTCCTGAGACCAAACAACAATCTAAACAATGGGTTACCAAGGGGGAATCTGCACCAAAAAAGGCGAAGACCGTTCCTTCGGCCGGAAAGGTTATGGCGACTGTCTTTTGGGATTCGCAAGGGATAATCCTCATCGACTATCTGGAAAAGGGTAAAACTATTACAGGTGAATATTATTCATCGTTATTGGACCGTTTGAAAACCGAGCTGCAAGAAAAACGCCCGCGATTGGCCCACAAGAAAGTCCTTTTCCATGACGACAACGCACCAGCACACACCTCAGCAGTTGTGGTCGCAAAATTAAAGGAAATAGGATTCCAACTCCACATCCCCCCTATTCTCCAGATTTGGCTCCCTCGGACTACTATTTGTTCCCCAATTTGAAGAAAGGGCTGGCGGGACAAAGATTTTATTCAAACCAGGAGGTGATTGCAGACACTAATGGATATTTTGCAGACTTGGACAAATCCTATTATTCGGAAGGGATCAACAAAGTAGAACATCGTTGGACGAAGTGTATAAGCCTAAAAGGAGACTATGTCGAAAAATAAAAAAGGTTTACCTCAAACACATAAGTAGTTTTTATTTTTGCACGGACTTTTCAAACCTCGCCTCGTATATATATATATATATATATATATATATATATATATATATATATATATATGCATATATATATATATATATATATATATATATATATATATATATATATATATATATATATATGTAGTAGTGGTTTTTCGGGTATCCCGTGTTAGCTTGAAGTCCCTTGATGGACGGTTTCGCTGAAGTTTCGATGGAATCTCATCCATCTTTTTCAAAGCGTTGATCACTGGTGGGTGTCTTGGCATTGAATGTCACCCACCAGTGATCAACGCTTTGAAAAAGATGGATGAGATTCCATCGAAACGTCAGCGAAACCGTCCATCAAGGGACTTCAAGCTAACACGGAATACCCGAAAAACCACTACTACATTTCACACCCGTGAGAAGATTCGTCAAAACATATATTGTAACATTCATTTTTTCCTAGATTTTAAGAGTATGTAATGTTACTGATTTTTCGCTTTATATTGTACTTCTTTTCATCTTTGTATCGAGCAGTGTATTACACTGGAACGTCTAGCCGCTCATGGTACAGGTGCAGTGCGGGTTTCCGACCGAATCTATCGAATTCGTAGTACGCCGGGATTAGTCAAATGTTTGTTTCCGGAGTTTGGTTCCGGCGTCGCCATTTTAGAGACGTAGTTTCTCACGGCTTATTTAAGGGTCCGGAGAACGCACATCTAGGCTTACTTCCACCAAGCCGCCGTGAAGGCTTACTTCCACCAAGCCGCCGTGAAGGCTTAGTACCATCAAGCCGCCGTGATGGCTTTTTTTCCATCGAGCCGCCGAGAAGGCTTATTCTCATCAAGCCGCAGCCAGGCTTTATCCATCAAGCCGCAGTAGAGGCTTCTGACAATATTTACGAGAGCCAAATTAAGTACGAGTTTTTAACGTAAAGCCGTAGTGGGCTTAGTGTGTTTTTTCTACATGGAGTAGCCAAAGTAGGCTCTTCTCATAAGTGATGGAATGTGTGAAAGCGGTTTTGTGTTCAATTTAAGGCCTAGAAGCCCGTAGGAAAACCGTAAGTCACCAGAACATACATCAGTAGATCTATTTCCCGCAAATAAGTGTTTTAACAGCAATTTGAACTGATAAATCGTGAAGTGAAAATCACGACTCTTCGATTTCGGGTGTAGTAAAGTTTTAGAAATAAGACGCCTGATTTAGGAACTCTACTAATAATAACTACTTGTTAGGCTAGAATTTTTGTAATTCCTAAAACTGCAAGGGTTGGAACTTTTATTTTAAAATCATGAATAAATTTTCTTTTTGTTGGTTAAGGCTAGTGTTTCACTGTACCTCTATCTTTCTTTTCAGGATAAGAAGGGTTGTACTAGACAAATTCTTTTATACCAACTGTATAAACACTTCAGTGTTTTTTCATTTTTTTAGCTGAAGTTAGATCCTTTCTATTTTAAAATGAATGGTGCCCAAAAAAAAATAGTACAAATAAAGTTTTTTAAACCATAAAAAAAAATTATTCCAAAAAGACGTACAACAATTATCTCTTACCCATATTTCTCTACCAAGGAAAACTGAGCTAGTGTTTGTTTAATTTCTTTAGTTCTTTTAAAATCATTATTCACTCAATACCTTCTCAGAAATTAAAGCGGGGCTGCAAGAAAATTGCGCTCAAGCGTGGGACAAACAACTTTTCCCAGGGTACAAAAAATGATGCCCCTGCCTGAGGGCAAGTTCACAAGTTACAAAATGACGCTGTCAACGCGGGGCTTTTGGAATGTTATTTTTTAAGAGGTTCAGTGTACTAGCTTTCGAACAAAGTAAAAGCTCTAACTTTTCAGATATTTTTTATTTCATAAGGTTTATTAAACGAAACTACACTACAGCAATAAGACAAAAGCAGGAAATTTGAAGGAATATTTATTTCAATTTATCTGATGGTGGTATAGATATCTGAATTTTGTTAATTGACTCTAATTTAAGTGATCCTTGCTTTTTCCTTAAAAGCTACCTTTATAGTTCAGATTGGCGGATGTGCTGGTCTACTTTAATTTTGCACTGTTGAATTTATTTACTTTGCGGTGAACTGAAAAAAACTGTACGTTTTTTTCTCACCTATATTTTGTATGAATATTAAAAATACTTTGCTGATACGAAACGGTCTTTGGAGATTTTTTTGTTGAAAATTCTTAAAATATTTAGTAAAGGAATTTTAATAGAAGGCAATACTTTTTTTTTGAAATTGTTGAAGATTTTTTTAAATGTTTGGTAAAGAAGTTTACATATTTTAGTTGTCTTTACATATTTTTTATTTTGACTATTGGGAGCACAGGAAAAATATTTTTACGACTTTTCAAACAATTCTTTTAAATTTTAAATCTAAATACATTTATCATGGAAGTCTTCAATTTTAAAGTCAATCACCTACTGGAATATGAATTAGACTATGAACTGAAAATCCGTCGTACTTTCTCAGAACGTCCGGTCGCGGATAAAAGAAAGATTCTAACGAGGATCTTAAGTAAAGAAATATTCCAATAGATCAGATTGGACTAAATAGTTACAAAAAGTTTCAGATTTTTTTTAAGTCTAATAAAAGTTCTCCTTCTCAAGTTAAAACTCCTGCTTCTCCAAATGGTCACATGTCTCCTTTATTCGTGCATAAATATTTAAATAACAGACCGCATATCAAGATAAATCTATTAGGTGTCCATTTCTCGGCTTTATTTGACTCTCGTGCAAATACCTCCGTTGTAGGTCAGAATGGTATTAAAATTTTAAGTCGTTTAAGTATAAAAATATGCCATGTCAATAATAGAAGTGTTACCACTGCAGATGGCAGCCGTCTAAAAGTTTTAGGTACGGTTGAGTTGCCGCTAGTCTGCAATGGTCATTGTTTAGTAATCTCTGCTCTAGTAGTACCTTCTCTATCACATACTTTGGTTTTAGGATGTGATTTTTGCGCAAAAATTCGGAATTTTAGTAAATTTTAAAGATAATTCGTGGTATCCACAGTCCCTAGAAGTCGATTCTAATACAAGTTTTAAAGATTGTTATTCAGAAAGTTCTTTAGAAAACCTTTTCTCGCGTCTATGTACCGTAGATGATCTCTCGCGGACGGAACGCTTAAAGGCAGAAAAAGTAATAAGCTCTTTCAAGGAAATAAGTAGTAAAGATAGGTTAGGCCGAACGAATAAAATCACCATGTCTATAGATACGGCTGATGCCAGTCCTGTAAAGACAAGGCCCATCGCCATGTCTCCGTACATGTCAAAAGTATTAAATAAGGAGTTAGACGAAATGTTGAAACTCGGAGTGATATCGTCTATGCTTTGACGGAAGAAAGCTCAACGAGGTCAGCAAATTTGATAACTATCCATTACCGAACATCGACAGAATTTTGACATCACTCAGGAATGCTAAGTATGTATCCTCGATAGACCTTAGAAAGGCTTTCTGGCAAATTCCTTTGGACAAATCCTCTAAGGAAAAGACCGCTTTTGCAGTAGTAGGCCGAGGTCTATTTCAGTTCGTCACTATGCCGTTTGGTCTAAAGAACGCTGCTCAAACTCAGCAACGTTTAGTGGACGCTATATTTGGTCCGAAATATGAGCCACATATTTTTACCTATCTAGATGATATTTTAGTAACATCGGAAGACTTCGAATCGCATATACGCTTACTTAAAGAAGTAAAATATAAATTGAAAGAGGCCGGACTGACGATAAATTTGAGCAAATGTGATTTTTTCAAAACTTCTCTAAAGTTTTTAGGCTATATTGTAGGCTCAAATTCCTTGCGTACCGATCCGGATAAATTAGCAAGCATGGTTAATTATGCGAGACCTACTAATACTACGGAAGTTAAGCGTTTCGTAGGAATGTGTTCATGGTATAGACGTTTTATTGAGAATTTTTCTACCCTGTTGTCGCCTATTAATGATCTTTTGAAAGGACGAAAAAAAGGACAATCGATAGATTGGACAAAGGCAGCCGAAGAATCTTTTATAAAGATTAAAGAGCTATTGGTTTCAGCTCCCATTTTATCCCAACCAAATTTTTCCCAACAGTTTTATATATCTAGTGATGCTTCTAATACCGGTTTAGGGGGCGTCCTAACACAGAGAATCAATGGTGAGGAAAGAGTGATAGCATATGCCAGTAGAACTTTATCAAAGGCTGAACGTAACTATTCGGTTGTTGAAAAAGAATGTTTAGCAGTACTCTTTAACATCGAAAAGTTTCGACCTTACATAGAAGGTGTTTCTTTCACGGTCATAACAGATCATTATAATTTATTGTGGCTTAATTCTATTAAAAACCCTAGTGGCAAACTAGCGCGTTGGGCGATTAGGCTGAGACAACATACGTTTAATTTAATTCATAGAAAAGGAGTCCACAATGTTATTCCTGACGCTTTGTCAAGAATCCCAGATCATACAGTGGACGAAAACAGTCTTAATGCACAGATTGGCGTAAGAATTGATACAGTTGATATAGATCGCATTGATCCATGGTACGATAATTTACGGCAGCAAATTAAAGAATTTCCTCAAAATTTTCCGCAGTGGAAGGTGGAAAATGATTTCGTGTACAAGTTTATCCCAAACCAGTTGCCTTTAGAAGTTAATGTACCCGAGTGGAAACTACTAGTTCCTAAACCACAGAGAGAGGAAATTATAGACATGTGTCATACTCCTCCTACTTCTGGTCATTTTGGTTTTTTATAAAACTCTTCACAGGGTTCAGGAACAGTATTATTGGCCAAAAATGCGTTTTGATATCTTAAAGTTTGTGAGGACTTGTGAAGTATGTGGAGCGCAGAAATCTCCAAATACACTACCTATGGGACTGATGGGAAAAGAGAAAACGGTTAATTACCCTTTTCAAGTCATAGCAGCTGATCTAGTAGGCCCATTTCCACGTTCAAAGAAGGGAAATAAATGGCTTCTCGTGGTTTCTTGCTGGTTTACAAAGTATACCATGCTATTTCCCTTGAAAAGCTCTAAAGCAGAATATATAGAGAGAATTTTGGAAAATGATGTCTTTCTAATCCACGGTGTTCCATCGCTCTTTATATGCGATAACGGTACTCAGTTTACCTCTAAGAGTTTTAAGAGCTTAAGTGAAACTTATGGTTTTAAACATCCGTTTTAATCCCGTGTACTCTCCACAATGTAATTTTGTTGAACGTAATAACCGAACAGTCGGGACCGCTTTAAGAAGTTACGTTGATTCACATGACACTTGGGATAGCGATATTTCCAAAATTCAACAAGCAATAAATACCGCAAGACACGAAGTAACCGGGTTCACGCCGTCTTTCTTAGTTTACGGCAGACATATACCTCTATCTGGATCGTATTATAAAAATTTAGATTTGGATGTCAATGTTGACAGCGAAATAATTCCGGGTAACAGGGGTGCGTACGCCGAAAATTTAAAGGGTTTAAAAGATATTTTCACCGACGTGCGTAGTAGGATACATAAGGCTTATGAACGGAACAGTAAGTCTTACAACCTTAGAAAAAGGGATTTTTCCTTTAATGTAGGTGATCACGTTTGACGAAAAAATAAAATTCTTTCCAGCGCAGCTGATAAATTCACATCTAAGTTGGTACCTAAGTATGTGCATTGCGTGATAAGAGAAAAGATTTCAGATTTAGTTTATGGCTTAGTTAATTTAGATGGGACTAAAGTAGGACAATGGCATATTAAAGACTTAAAACCATTCAATGGACCTAACCCTAGTGAAAGTTTGTCAGAAGAAGAATAATTTATATTTACATTATCTTAATTGCTTTACTTTATTTTTTTTGATGTTGCTCTGTAGAGGTGACGACCTCGTTTTCTTTGACTGTTATAAAAGTTGAGCAGAGAATAGCTTCCTTTTATTGTTTATTGCTAAGGTTTTGGGTACTGATCATATCCAAACTTAGGTTGATGGTGGTTGATGTTTAGCATCGACTCAGCTGTTGCGAGCTTGCGAAGGAGTCACACTCAGGATATATCATAAGACTGGTATGTCGGTGGTCGCGGGATTTGATTTGCTTATGACCCCAAATAATATCCAGTTCTTGACACTTGGAAGCGAAATTTTGATTAGAGGCAATCCAAAGTGATCTTGAGTTTGGACAAGCGCAAGATGGAGCTCGTGTGGTATGATGTGGAGTCAAAAGATTTTATGAGCAATTTCAAAGTTTGTTACCCGAGTGGGGGTATTTTTATTACCTTAATGGTATATTTTGGGTGCAATTAAGAGTAAATTGATTTTGGTTTATCCAGTAAGTTTAAGACTTGGATTAATTTGATTTAGATCTTCTTCTGAATTGACAAACTGAGGGTATCTTCTATTCTTTTCAGGGCCGTTTAAACGTTACCTTTGAGTCACTAATATTTTTTTTAAAATTTTTTTGCATAGACTCATAGGCGTATGATGAGTTTTTTTTTCGGTTTACTATCAGATTGATAGGAAATTGAAGTCCGGCAGGAGAACTAAAGGCTGATCATTTACAGGAGATGAGAGCAGAGTTAGACAGTCGTTTCACAAAGAAATGATCAAAATCTGATACCGAGATGAGAACCTTGTCAAGAGTGGCTAAGCGCAGTGAAGGAAGATTCCTAACCGAATTTTTAGATTTCCAACAGGTAATCTAGAAGTTTGGGCTGACAGAAAACGGTTATGCCTGATACCTGTAGCAGTTTCTTCTAGAGGCTATTGTCTAGGGAGACGATTAACACCATGATCGAATATTTTAGCTGTCAACGATGTTTTCTTCTTGTTTCTGATTAAGCTGGAAAAGCTCTTGTCGTCTTCAAAAGTTTTGTTGCATTGCCACCGAAAAATTGAGAAATTTTTGCTTCATGTAGCTTTTTAAGCTCTTTTTCGTAGTTTGGAAATTTCCGTTAGAAGCTTGGTTAAGTTAACCTTGTAAACCTTTTAGGTTGTATCCCATGAGTTATCTGTTTTTACAGGCTGTGATGCACCGGGTGCTAACAGATGCCGTTACGACGTTTGGCAGGGAGTTAGTCTTCCTGAGGAACAGACTGATTGGAAGGGTAGTCTATGGGAGGTGAACGTTTGACCTTTGGGACCTTTAGAGGTTTTGTTACTCAATGGTTATTTCTATTTGAGCCAAAGGAGAGCCTAGCTACTGTAGTCGACCTCAGCTCCAATTAGCCTATTAGTGGTGACAGGCTGTTGGCAGTAGTGTGTTTCGGAACACCCTATTGATTAATTTTTTTGACTTATGGTGGTGTGGTAGACACCGTTTTAGTTTAGTGGATGCTATAATCTACTCCCTTTTGTTGGTGGACACCAGGGTCACCATTTCCGTATTTTATTGTCTCCACCTTTCAGTATATCGTGGTGAGGTGTTTTTCTTCTGTTATGTGGGATGGATTAAATTCTTTCCGTTGTTGTTCTAGGACGAGACCGGTACACGAGGGTTCTTCATGCAACTTGAAGAAGCGCAATGCTGGTTAAGTTTTATATCTCTGTGTAGCCACCCTGAAGAATGATGGAGGGCGTCTTTTCCGGCTCATGTTTCTAGGCAGATTTACCACTTTGGTGCGATGTGCCGAAGATTTGTTTAGCTTTTGCTAAGAGCTTTCACCAAGCTCGATATGGAGTTATCATAACCAAGAGTTTGGGATTTGAACTCCTGTATGTGTTCCTGTATATGTTTCGGTGTGTATTGGTTGCCTGAGGGCATGTGCTCAAAATGTGTGATTTTGAGTCGTTTTGTTTATGGACTCCTATATATAAAATTGTGATTTTAGGGAGGTCCTATTTCGAGATTTGCTGTCTCATATAGTTATCTGAGAATGTTTCCTTGAATGTTAGTTGCGCGCGGACTAATCATTCTGTTCTTAGTGAACATTGCTTTTTGAAGCAGGATCATTCAGTTTAGTGAATTTTAGCTTTTATAGCTATTCACGGTGTTTAGAGTGAATTTTAGCTTTTATAGCTATTCACTGTGCCTATAGTGATATTGTTAGCTTTTATAGCTGCTCACTATATTAATGACGAGATTGTTCTTTTAGAACGCAGACTTTGTGTAGTCGAGGACTATTTACAGAGTGTTTTCTTGGCGAGGAGCCGAGGTTTTTTCTGGCTATATACCAGAGTGTTTTCTTGGCGAGGAGCCGAGGTTTTTTCAGGCGATTTTTGCATGTCTGGATGTCTCAGGACGTCGACATTGCGCGATGTAGCGTTTTCCCTGGCGATTTTAGCATGTCTGGATGTCTTAGGACGTCGACATTGCGTTATAGAGTGCGATTATCTGGCGATCAACCAGAGCGTTTTCCCTGGCGATTTTACCATGTCTAGATGTCTTAGGACGTCGACATTGCGCGATAGAGTGCGATTATTTTCTGATGCGACTAGTAGTGATACTAGATTTGGAATGTTCTCTTAGCGGTGAGCTAGAGCATTGATGGAGATTTTTCCCAAGCGTTTGTCTGGAGTTTCATCCAGATGTTTTTCTTAGCCTTGTGCTAAATGGTCTTACAAGACTTTCTCCTTTTAGTGTTAGTGTTTGCACTAGAATCATTTATTTTTTTATTTTTCTTTATTTAAGAATTTTTCTAAATTTCTTTTGCAGCAATAGAAAATTTTCTGACAATCCTTAAACTATTTTAAGGGGGGTGTTCATATTTTGTTTCAGTTCACTTTTTTTGATTTAGACAAGAGTCTAGACAAAGTTATATTTTTTTTTGTTTTGGTAACAATAATAGAGCTAATTCTTTTATATAAGAAGACCACTATTGTTACTCTGGACAGGTATTTCTTATGTTCATGCAAGGATTTTTATTTACTTTTTGATGTACTTAACCTTAGTGCTTAATTAAGTTAAGTCTAGTTATAAGATTCTTGTGATCATGCAGAGACTTTCATTTGGTTTTCATTGTACTTAATATTAGTGCTTAATTAAATTAAGTCTAGTAGTAAGGTCCGAAGATTGTAATTTTGTTTTAAGTTTTGACCTTAGTATTAAGTGACAATGTAGCACTTTGTACCTTTTTTTGATGAATAGGCTTAGTTTAATAGACTAGTGTAGTCTATTTCTTTTTGGAAGGGGGTAAATGTAACATTCATTTTTTCCTAGATTTTAAGAGTATGTAATGTTACTGATTTTTCGCTTTATATTGTACTTCTTTTCATCTTTGTATCGAGCAGTGTATTACACTGGAACGTCTAGCCGCTCATGGTACAGGTGCAGTGCGGGTTTCCGACCGAATCTATCGAATTTGTAGTACGCCGGGATTGGTCAAATGTTTGTTTCCGGAGTTTGGTTCCGGCGTCGCCATTTTAGAGACGTAGTTCTCACGGCTTATTTAAGGGTCTGGAGAACGCACATCTAGGCTTACTTCCACCAAGCCGCCGTGAAGGCTTACTTCCACCAAGCCGCCGTGAAGGCTTAGTACCATCAAGCCGCCGTGATGGCTTTTTTTCCATCGAGCCGCCGAGAAGGCTTATTCTCATCAAGCCGCAGCCAGGCTTTATCCATCAAGCCGCAGTAGAGGCTTCTGACAATATTTACGAGAGCCAAATTAAGTACGAGTTTTTAACGTAAAGCCGTAGTGGGCTTAGTGTGTTTTTTCTACATGGAGTAGCCAAAGTAGGCTCTTCTCATAAGTGATGGAATGTGTGAAAGCGGTTTTGTGTTCAATTTAAGGCCTAGAAGCCCGTAGGAAAACCGTAAGTCACCAGAACATACATCAGTAGATCTATTTCCCGCAAATAAGTGTTTTAACAGCAATTTGAACTGATAAATCGTGAAGTGAAAATCACGACTCTTCGATTTCGGGTGTAGTAAAGTTTTAGAAATAAGACGCCTGATTTAGGAACTCTACTAATAATAACTACTTGTTAGGCTAGAATTTTTGTAATTCCTAAAACTGCAAGGGTTGGAACTTTTATTTTAAAATCATGAATAAATTTTCTTTTTGTTGGTTAAGGCTAGTGTTTCACTGTACCTCTATCTTTCTTTTCAGGATAAGAAGGGTTGTACTAGACTAATTCTTTTATACCAACTGTATAAACACTTCAGTGTTTTTTCATTTTTTTAGCTGAAGTTAGATCCTTTCTATTTTAAAATGAATGGTGCCCAAAAAAAAAAATAGTACAAATAAAGTTTTTAACCATAAAAAAAAATAATTCCAAAAAGACGTACAACAATTATCTCTTACCCATATTTCTCTACCAAGGAAAACTGAGCTAGTGTTTGTTTAATTTCTTTAGTTCTTTTAAAATCATCCCCTCAGGGGGGTCTGTGAATCCACAGACCACGGGATTGACGCTCCCGAGGTTCCCTAGTCACGTTTTGTCCGTTGTCTCAAAGTCCTTGTCTTATGTATATATAGCAATCCTACGGTGTAGAAGCCGTGCCTATGGGACGAATGGCCCTGCTAAAGAGGTCGCGAACGGCTCCGTCCTGACACCGGGCGCCCTCAGGATGTACCCTAGCCTTGCCACAGCATCCTGGCTCTACTGTGGTCGACCGTATGATTCCAAGGTTACTCGTGGGACCAACTATGGCCAACAAAAATTTATATTTTCCTCCTTTAAACGGGTCCAAGAGGCCCAGAATAGAATCACCCCCGCTAATCCAGCCTACATTTGATAGATTTTTTCAAATTAGATTATTATCCGGTTTATTTAAAGAAGTTTCCCCCTTTTTGATTCACAAAAGTTTAGAATCATATTTTGGGTCGTTATCCGATACAAAAAAACTGTCGGACGGTTCTCTCTTAATTGAGGTGAAAACCGAAAGACAGTCCTTACTCGCCGAAAAATTAGATAAACTCAATAGTTATGAAGTAACAACAACCACACACACCCTAACCTCAATGTAATCAAGGGAGTAATCACATGTTTCGATCTTAGTAATTGCACGGACGATGAAATTTTAGAGAACCTAAGCGATCAAGGCGTAGTAAAAGTCTACAGACTTCCTCCAAATAAGAAAAATCCAACGCAACCATCTTCCACGTTCATATTATCTTTTAAAACACATTCATTACCTTCTACAATTAAAGCAGGATGGTATAATATAAGAGTTAGGAAATACATCCCTAACCCACTCAGATGCTTTAAATGTCAACGTTTTGGACACCTAGCCGAGAAATGCTCTTTCTCTCATTTATGTCCTTCCTGTGGTCACGATTACCACGAAAATCCCCCATGTACTTCTCCCTCCATCTGCATAAACTGCAATTGAAATCACTCTCCACGATATAAGGGTTGTCCATCATTCCAAAAGGAATTCCAAATCCAAAAGATCAGAGTTGGCGAAAAGATTTCATATCCGGAAGCAAAGCGCAGGTTCACTGCTCTCAATCCATCTTTTGAAAACTCTTATAGTTCAGTGGCTTCCAAAAGAAAAAATACATACACTTCCATTGCTATTCAATGTGATCTCTCTCAAACTTCTCTACCTCCCACTTCATCTTTCCAACATCCTATCTCCTCAAATCAAACCACCTTAACAATACCACCTTCAAATTCCTCTTTTCCAACTCCACCTCAGCTCACATCTCCCATACCCCCTCCCCCTATACCTCAAATTCCAACCACCTCCCCCCCTTTACGTAAAATAGACCTCTCGAATATAAAAAAACCTCAGAAAGCTTCCCCACAAAACTCAAAACTGGAACCTCAACACACTAAGAAAACCACAGACAACACACAAACACAAAAAAAAACATCCAGTCAAACTTCTTTTAAATCTAATAAGAATCCAAGCAAGTCATCCAAATCTTCAAAAGAGTCCCTATCGGACAATATGTCTATAGAATCTCTAAACAACCTAGATCCTACTAAAACATCATCAAAGGGCAACAGAAAAAAGTCTTAATTCATCTAAAAATTCCATTCAATCCAATAGTCCAATGGAATATTAATAGTTTCAACTCTAGAAAAGAGGATCTGCAAATCCTTATCTCCCTTTACAAACCAGCCATCATCTGTCTACAGGAAATGAATACCAGACCAAACTCTCAAACATCCTTAAAAAACTATTCTGTTATACGCAGAGACAGAATTGATCCAGACAAAGCATCCGGAGGAGTGGCAATATTTATCCATAACTCAATCGACTATTCTGAAACAGATTTAGATACCGATTTAGAAGCGTGCGCAATAAACATTCTTTTGGATACCCCCATCACAATTTGCAATCTGTATCTACCTCCATCTCACATAATCACCTCCCAAAGTTTAGACAACCTAGTTTCTTCTCTCCCTTCTCTTCCTTCTCCTTTCCTAATCCTTGGTGATTTCAACGCTCACCATCCCATATGGGGTTCATCACATTCCTCCCCCAGAGGTCTAATCGTCGAAGAACTGGCATCAGAACGCAATTTACAAATTCTAAATCAACCCTCTCCCACCTTTTTAAGTTCTGCCTCCGGCACCTTTTCTTGTATTGACCTCTCAATCTGCAGTCACTCCCTAGCTACTAAATTTCAATGGGACATCCTGGAAGACACATATGGCAGCGATCATTATCCCATAGTTATTCGAGACCATACCACCCCTTCTCACTCCCCCCCTCCCGAAAAGTTGAATTTCAACAGAGCCGACTGGACAGCCTTCGTTTCCAAACTAAACCCACCTACTCAACAAATCACTAACATAAATAGTTACCTATTAGACATCACCAAGGATATACTACAAGCAGCTTCATCCTCAGTCCCCAAATACAATCTAAATTCCACAAAATCACCGGTGCCATGGTGGACAAAATCATGCTCTATAGCAATTAGAGAGAGAAAGAAAGCATTGAACCTTTTCAAGAGACACCCCTCGAGCGAAAATTTCATAAACTTTAAAAAAAAGAGAGCAGCTTCTAAGAGAATTATCAAACAAGCAAAAACTACATCCTGGAATGAATTTATCTCAGAAATAAACACCTCAACTACAGCCTCTAAATTATGGAGAAGTTTTAGGAAAATGAAAGGCTCTCCCCCAAGAATCATTCCAGGCCTGTTAATAGATAACTCATGGCATTCAAACCCCGAAATTGTCAGCAACAGTTTGGCATCTTTCTTTCAAAAAAAAACATCCCAAAATTGTCAACCACCATCATCCACTCAGCTACTCCTAAATGACTTCAATTCCTCAGATCTACATAACTATAACTGTCCTTTCACACAAAAAGAATTCGATATATCCTTAAAAAGGGCCAAAACAACCGCTCCCGGGCCAGATGGTATATACACTCAATTTCTAAAAAATCTACCTCTAATGTACAACAAAATAATATTAGATTTCATAAACCACCTATGGTCCACTGATTCTTTTCCATCTGCATGCCTAATATCCACAATTATACCAATTCACAAATCGGGCAAACCTAGAAATCAACCTAGTAGCTATAGGCCCATCTCACTAACTAGCCACCTCTGCAAATTGATGGAAAGAATGGTGAAAAATCGCCTGGAATGGATGTTGGAATCAAAAAATCTTCTTAGTTCTAATCAATTTGGTTTTCGGAAACACCGTTCAGCGTTAGAATACTTAGCTTTACTAGACTCCGACATTAATTTATCAATACACAAAAATAAATCATCTCTCTCTCTTATCACTCGATGTACAAAATGCTTTTGACACTACAAATACTCAATTTATCATTAAACAGCTAAAGAAACTGGATCTTCACGGCCATCTACCAAAATTCATTGTAAATTTTCTACAACCCCGCTCCTTCAGAACCAGGGTTAATAACAAATTATCAAATGAATATAAGTTTGAACTAGGAGTCCCACAAGGCTCGATACTGAGTCCCATCCTTTTTCTGTTAGCAATACAAACTATAGAAGAACATATTCCGAGAAACACAACTCTAAAACTCTTTGCAGACGACATAATCATTTATAACTCCTCCTCGAATAATACCTCCATCACAGACACCTTACAGTTAGCTCTAAATGGGATCTCAGACTGGTCTTTGCTATCAGGTTTTACATTCTCTCCATCCAAAAGTTCGGTAATTCATTTCTGCAGGAAAAGGAGATGTTCTAAAATTAATACCCTAACCCTTTCCAACAACCTCATTCCTACAAAAGAAAATATCCCCATACTAGGTCTAATCTTTGATAATAAATTAAATTGGAAAAATCACATTGAATACCTCAAGACAAAAACATCGAGAGATTTGAACATAATGAGGTTATTATCAAATACCTCATGGGGAGCAAATTTCCCCTCCTTAACAAAGCTATATAGATCGATCATTTTATCTAAACTGAACTACGGGGATTTTATTTACGACGCAGCTAGTCATACAAAGAAAAGATCTCTTGAAACAATCCAAAATCAAGCATTACGCCTATCGACGGGAGCATATCGAACATCTTCAATTCTTAGTCTACAATGTATAGCATCCACTCCTCCCCTTTCCTTACAAAGACAAAAATCTCTAATGAGATTTTACTCTACCTCATTATTTAAACCTCACACAAAACAAGCTTTAAAATTACATCAATTAAGCTCAAAATCATTCAGTCCAAACTCCATTCAAACCAGAATTAAAAGCTTTCTATCTACACATGAACTCACTTTTACCTCATCGGACTCATCTAAATTTCCTTTACTCCCTCCCTGGACCGCTCCAGTTCCCAACATAGATACCTGCTTGATAAAATATAACAAAGAATCATTTTCTTCTTCTCAAATAAAAATCATTGTTTCTTCAACAAATCCACGATAAATATCAAAACTACCTTCATTACTACACTGATGGATCTAAATCAAACTTAGGAGTAGGTGCTGCTGTAGTGACGCCAATAAATACTCATAAATACAAACTAAACGACAATTCTACAATCTACACAGCCGAATTATTAGCTATCAGAGAAGCCATCAAAATCGCAATAAAAGCAAATAATAATAGCAACATTCTCATCATAACTGACTCACTTAGCTCTCTGAAATCCATCTATTCCTCGAAAACTTCCATTCCGTTAGTGTTAGACATAATTAACCTCCTACATATAAGCGATATCCGGAAGATTAACATAGTATTACTATGGACTCCCAGCCATATCAACATAAGGGGAAATGATTTGGCAGATACGAACGCCAAATTGGCTATAACCTCCGGAACAAACCTAAACACAATATTATCACCAACGGACCTTATAAATTTCTTCAAAGACACCTTCAAAAATATTTTCCAACTCTCATGGGATTTACAAGAGGAAAACAAATTATGGGAAATAAAGCCCTTAGTATATCCCCCTTTTCATCTTACAAATTTAACACGTAAAGAAAATGTTTTATGGAGAAGAATATCCATAGGACATACAAACCTAACCCATTCATATCTACTAAAAGGAGACCCCCCCCTTTATGCCAACACTGTAATACACTCCTTACGATAAAACACATCCTTTCTCATGATTGTTTCCCCCAAAGAAATAATAATAATTTACTTAGACCCTTGCACCAAATACAAACAATATAAAACATCTAATTGATTTCTTAAAAGAATCCGATCTTTATTCTAAAATATAACCACAATAAGAACTGGCGCTAAATGATCCTAGCTATCGATGCGCTTCACCTAAACATACATACATACATTTTAAAATCATTATTCACTCAATACCTTCTCAGAAATTAAAGCGGGGCTGCAAGAAAATTGCGCTCAAGCGTGGGACAAACAACTTTTCCCAGGGTACAAAAAATGATGCCCCTGCCTGAGGGCAAGTTCACAAGTTACAATATATATATATATATATATATATATATATATATATATATATATATATATATATATATATATATATATGGTACAATAGAGGTTTCCACGGATGGTGGAATGTAATACCTTAAAATTCCGGGTTTCAATCCGTTCGTCTAACAATGAATTTTAGACGAACGGACTGAACCGCGGAATTTTAATGTATTATATATATATATATATATATATATATATATATATATATATATATATATATATATATATATATATATTATGGGTCTAGCACACGTGCTGCAGGGAAATCCCTAAAGCGCTACAGGAGCGACACGTGTGCGAAAAAGGGATTCACGTTTTTCTTGAATCGCTGTAAATTGTACTCGGTGGGAAACAGTCCTGGGTAAGCCATTCCAAAGGGATGATGTTCTCCATATAAAAGACTGCTTCAAAAGCGTTGTACGAGGCGTAACAAGCTGAACCTCATACGGATGTGAAGAATATATTTTTTTTTATTTTAGTTATATATATATATATATATATATATATATATATATATATATATATATATATATATATATATATATATTGTAACATTCATTTTTTCCTAGATTTTAAGACCATGTAATGTTACTGATTTTTCCATTTCAAATTGTACTTATTTTCATTTTTGTATCGAACGGTATATTAAACAGAAGTTCCAAGACGTTCGGTATATAGTGTGTTGTGCGGGTTCCTGACCGAACCTCTCGCTACGCCGCGATTGGTGAAATGTTTGATCCGCAGTTTTGATTGGAGCGTCGTGATATTACAGGCAAAAGTCGCACGATTATTTAAGGCTCAGCAGAGCTTGAATCGAGGTTGTTTTCCATCTAGCCGCAACCAGGCAGTACCATCAAGCCGCTGCCAGGCTGTTTTCCATCTAGCCGCAGCCAGGCAGTACCGTCTAGCCGAGAGGCTATTTTCCATCTAGCCGAAGTAGGCTAATTTTCATCAGAGCCGCTAAGTAAAAG
This sequence comes from Pachyrhynchus sulphureomaculatus, assembly GCA_019049505.1. NCBI lineage: Eukaryota > Metazoa > Arthropoda > Insecta > Coleoptera > Curculionidae > Pachyrhynchus > Pachyrhynchus sulphureomaculatus. Next base: position 53,532,249 of record CM032448.1, read on the forward strand.
CACCAGTGTCTTAACTAAAAGCCGTAGTGGGCTTTCTAAGTGTTTGCTAAGAAAAAGTGTGAAATCGGGCGTAGTCCATCAAAACAGGAATAAGAACAGTAAGTCAACAAAACTTCCTTCAATAGACTTATCCCGGAGTAGTGCCTTAACTACAATTTAAAATAGACTAAAAAGTGAAGTGTAAAGCACGATTTCTCGTCTTCGGGGGTTATAATAGTCTAAAATTTTAATGTAACAACTACTAGTTAGGCTAGAATTTGTTAGGTAAAACTGTAAAGGTTAGAACTTTTCATTTTAAAAACATGAATAAATTTTCTTTTTGTTGATTAAAGCTAGTGTCTCACTGAATACCTATTTTTCTTTTCAGGATAAGTTGTACTAGACTAATTCTTTTTTGTAATACCCATAAAACCCTTCAGCATTTTTCCATTTTATTAGCTGAAGTTAGATCCTTTCTATTTTAAAATGGATGGTGCCCAAAATTTTGTACAGCTAAAGCCTTTTAAAAAATAGAAATAAATTCCAAAAAGACGTAAGAAAATTATCTCTTACCCATATCTCTCCACCAAGGAAAACTGAGCTAGTGTGTGTTTAATTTCTTTAGTTCTTTTAAAATCAGGGTCCACTCAATTCAGTAGCAGAAATTAAAGCGGGTAAGTTCCAATGTTACAAAATTGCGCTCAAGCGTGGGACAAACAACTTCTCACAGGGTACAAAAAAAGATGCCTCAAACTGAGAACACTTTTTAACAGCTTACAAAATGACGCAGTGTACGTGGGGCGCAATTAAACACCATTTCATAGGCTACAAAATAGCGCTGTCAACGCGGGGCTTTTGGAATTTTATTTTTTAAAAAAGGGTTCAGTGTACTAGCTTTCGAACAAAATAAAAGCTCTAACTTTGCAGATATTTTTATTTCATAATATTTATTAAACGAAACTACACTAAAGCAGTAAGACAAAAGCAGGAAATTTGTAGAATTTTTTTATTTCAATTTATCTGATATAGATATTTGAATTTTGTTGTTGACTCTAAGATAAGAGATTCCTACTTTTTTCTTAAAAGCTACCTTTATAGTACAGATTAGCAGATGTGCTGGTTTACTTTAATTTTTACAGTGTTAAATTTATTTTGCGGTGAACCGAGAACAAAAAACAGTACGTTTTTTTCACCGATGTTTTGCATGAATATTAAAAATACTTTGCTGATAGACGAAACGGTATTTGGAGATTTTTTTGTTGAAAATTCTTAAGATATCTTAGTAAAGGAATTTTAATACAAGGCGATATTTAGAATTTTTTTTGAAATTGTCGAAGATTTTTTTAATGTTTAGTAAAGAAGTTTACATATTTTAAGTGCCTTTACATATTTTTTATTTAGACTATTGGGAGCACAGGAGAAATATTTTCACGACTTTTTAAACAGTTCTTTTAAATAGTATTCATTTATCATGGAAGCCTTCAATTTTAAAGTCAATCACCTACTGGAAAATGAATTAGACTATGGACTAAAAATCCGTCGTACTTTCTCAGAACGTCCGGTCGCGGATAAAAGAAAGATTCTAACGAGGATCTTAAGTAAAGAAATATTCCAATAGATCAGATTGGACTAAATGGTTACAAAAAGTTTCTGATTTTTTTAAGTCTAATAAAAATTCTCCTTCTCAAGTTAAAACTCCTGCTTCTCCAAATGGTCCCATGTCTCCTCTATTCGTGCATAAATATTTAGATAACAGACCGCATATCAAGATAAATCTATTAGGTGCCCATTTCTCGGCTTTATTTGACTCTGGTGCAAATGCCTCCGTTATAGGTCAGAATGGTATTAAAATTTTAAGTCGTTTAAGTATAAAAATATGCCATGTCAAAAATAGAAGTGTTACCACTGCAGATGGCAGCCGTCTAAAAGTTTTAGGTACGGTTGAGTTGCCGCTAGTCTGCAATGGTCATTGTTTAGTAATCTCTGCTCTAGTAGTACCTTCTCTATCACATACTTTGGTTTTAGGATGTGATTTTGCACAAAAATTCGGAATTTTTGTAAATTTTAAAGATAATTCGTGGTATCCACAGTCCCTAGAAGTCAACTCTCAAACAAGTTTTAAAGATTGTTATTCAGAAAGTTCTTTAGAAAACCTTTTCTCGCGTCTATGTACCCTAGATGATCTCTCGCGGACGGAACGCTTAAAAGCAGAAAACGTAATAAGCTCTTTCAGAGAAATAAGTAGTAAAGATAGGTTAGGCCGAACGAATAAAATCACCATGTCTATAGATACGGCTGATGCCAATCCTGTAAAGACAAGGCCCATCGCCATGTCTCCGAACATGTCAAAAGTATTGAATAAGGAGTTAGACGAAATGTTGAAACTCGGAGTGATATCGTCTATGCTTTGACGGTAGAAAGCTCAACGAGGTCAGCAAATTTGATAACTATCCATTACCGAGCATCGACAGAATTTTGACATCACTCAGGAATGCTAAGTATGTATCCTCGATAGACCTTAGAAAGGCTTTCTGGCAAATTCCTTTAGACAAATCCTCTAAGGAAAAGACCGCTTTTGCAGTAGTAGGCCGAGGTCTATTTCAGTTCGTCACTATGCCGTTTGGTCTAAAGAACGCTGCTCAAACTCAGCAACGTTTAGTGGACGCTATATTTGGTCCGAAATATGAGCCACATATTTTTACCTATCTCGATGATATTTTAGTAACATCGGAAGACTTCGAATCGCATATTCGCTTACTTAAGGGAGTAAAAGATAAATGGAAAGAGGCCGGACTGACGATAAATTTGAGCAAATGCGATTTTTTCAAAACTTCTCTAAAGTTTTTAGGCTATATTGTAGGCTCAAATTCCTTGCGTACCGATCCGGATAAAGTAGCAAGCATGGTTAATTATGCGAGACCTACTAATACTACGGAAGTTAAGCGCTTCGTACGAATGTGTTCATGGTATAGACGTTTTATTGAGAATTTTTCTACCCTGTTGTCGCCTATTAATGATCTTTTGAAAGGACAAAAAAAAAAAGGACAATCGATAGATTGGACAAACGCAGCAGAAAGATCTTTTATAAAGATTAAAGAGCTATTGGTTTCAGCTCCCATTTTATCCCAACCAAATTTTTCCCAACAGTTTTATATTTCTAGTGATGCTTCTAATACCGGTTTAGGGGGCGTCCTAACACAGAAAATCAATGGTGAGGAAAGAGTGATAGCGTATGCCAGTAGAACTTTGTCAAAGGCTGAACGTAACTATTCGGTTGTTGAAAAAGAATGTTTAGCAGTACTCTTTAACATCGAAAAGTTTCGACCTTACATAGAAGGTGTTCCTTTCACGGTCATAACAGATCATTATAGCTTATTGTGGCTTAATTCTATTAAAAACCCTAGTGGCAAACTAGCGCGTTGGGCGATTAGGCTGAGACAACATACATTTAATTTAATTCATAGAAAAGGAGTCCACAATGTTATTCCTGACGCTTTGTCAAGAATCCCAGATCATACAGCGGACGAAAACAGTCTTAATGCACAGTTTGGCGTAAGAATTGATACAGTTGATGTAGATCGCATTGATCCATGGTACGACAATTTACGGCAGCAAATTAAAGAATTTCCTCAAAATTTTCCGCAGTGGAAGGTGGAAAATGATTTCGTGGACAAATTTATCCCAAACCAGTTGCCTTTAAAAGTTAATGTACCCGAGTGGAAAATACTAGTTCCTAAACCACAGAGAGAGGAAGTTATAGACATGTGTCACACTCCTACTTCTGGTCATTTTGGTTTTTATAAAACTCTTCACAGGGTTCAGGAACAGTATTATTGGCCAAAAATGCGTTTTGACATCGTAAAGTTTGTGAGGACTTGTGAAGTATGTGGAGCGTAGAAATCTCCAAATACACTACCTATGGGACTGATGGGAAAAGAGAAAACGGTCAATTACCCTTTTCAAGTCATAGCAGCTGATCTAGTAGGCCCATTTCCACGTTCAAAAAAGGGAAATAAATGACTCTTCGTAATTTCTTGCTGGTTAACAAAGTATACCGTGTTATTTCCTTTGAAAAGCTCTAAAGCCGAATGCTTTTTGAAAATTTTAGAAAACGATATTTTTCTAATCCACGGAGTTTCATCGCTTTCGATATGCGATAACAGTACTCAGTTTACTTCTGAGTGTCTTAAGAGCTTAAGTGAGACATATAGTTTTAACATACGTTTCAATCCCGTGTGCCCTCTACAATAATTTCGTTGAAACTAATATTCGTTGATTCACGTGATAATTCGGGATAAAGGAATTTCAAAGATTCAAACACGAAGTAACCGGGTTTACACCGTCTTTCTTAGTTTACGGCAGACAGATACCTCTATCTGGATCGTATTATAAAAATTTAGATTTGGATGTCAATGTTGACAGCGAAATAATTCCGGGTAACAGGGGTGCGTACGCCGAAAATTTAAAGGGTTTAAAAGATATTTTCACCGACGTGCGTAGTAGGATACATAAGGCTTATGAACGGAACAGTAAGTCTTACAACCTTAGGAAAAGGGATTTTGCCTTTAATATAGGTGATCACGTTTGGCGAAAAAATAAAATTCTTTCCAGTGCAGCAGATAAATTCACATCTAAGTTGGTACCTAAGTATGTGCATTGCGTGATTAGAGAAAAGATTTCAGATTTAGTTTATGGTTTAGTTAATTTAGATGGGACTAAAATAGGACGATGGCATATTAAAGACTTAAAACCATTCAATGAACCTAACCCTAATGAAAGTTTGTCAGAAGAAGAATAGGTTATATTTACATTATCTTAATTGCTTTACCTTATTTTTTTTGATGTTGCTCTGTAGAGGTGACGACCTCGCTTTTTTTGACTGTTATAAAAGTTGAGCAGAGGATAGCTTACTTTTGTTGTTTAATGCTAAGGTTTTGGGTACTGATCATATCCAAACTTAGGTTGATTGTAGTTGATGTTTAGCATCGACTCAGTTTTACGAGCTTGCGAAGGAGTCACACTCAGGATATATCATGAGACTGGTATGTCGGTGGTCGCGGGATTTGAATTGCTTATGACCCCAAATAATATCCAGTTCTTGACACTTGGAAGCGAAATTTTGATTAGAGGCAATCCAAAGTGATCTTGAGTTTGGACAAGCGCAAGATGGAGCTCGCGTGGTATGATGTTGAGTCAAAAATTTTTTTAAGAGCAATTTCAAAGTTTGTTACCCGAGTGGGTGTATTTTTATTACCTTAATGGTATATATTAGGTGCAATTAAGAGTAAATTGATTTTGGTTTATCCTGTAAGTCTAAGACTTGGATTATTTTGATTTAGATCTTCTTCTGAATTGACAAAACTAAGGGTATTTTCTTTTTTTTCAGAGCCGTTTAAACGTTACCTTTGAGTCACTAATTTTTTAAATTTTTTTTTGCATGGACTCATAGGCGTATGTTGAGTTTTTTCGGTTTACTATCAGATTGATAGGAAATTGAAGTCTGCAGGAGAACTAAAGGCTGATCATTTACAGGAGATGAGAGCAGAGTAAGACAGTCGTTTCACAAAGAAATGATCAAAATCTGATACCGAGATGAGAACCTTGTCAAGAGAGGCTAAGCGCAGTGAAGGAAGATTCCTAACCGAATTTTTAGATTTTCACCAGATAATCTAGAAGTTTGGGCTGACAGAAAACGGTTATGCCTGATACCTGTAGCAGTTTCTTCTAGAGGCTATTGTCTAGGAAGACGATTAACACCATGATCAAATATTCTAGCTGTCAACGATGTTTTCTTCTTGTTTCTGATTAAGCTGGAAAAGCTCTTGTCATCTTCAAAAGTTTTGTTGCGTTGCCACCGAAAAATAGAGAAATTTTTGCTTCATGTAGCTTTTTAAGCTCATTCTCGTTTTTTGGAAAATTTCCGTTAGAAGCTTGGTTAAGTCAACCTTGTAAACCTTTTAGGTTGTATCCCATGAGTTATCTGTTTTTACAGGCTGTGATGCACCGGGTGCTAACAGATGCCGTTACGACGTTTGGCAGGGAGTTAGTCTTCCTGAGGAACAGACTAATTGGAAGGGTAGTCTATGGAGGGTGAACGTTTGACCTTTGGGACCTTTAGGGGTTTTGTTACCCAATGGTTATTTCTATTTGAACCAAAGGAGAGCCTAGCTACTGTAGTCGACCTCAGCTCCAATTAGCCTATTAGTGGTGACAGGCTGTTGGCAGTAGTGTGTTTCGGAACACCCTATTGATTAAATTTTTTTTGACTTATGGTGGTGTGGTAGACACCGTTTCAGTTTAGTGGATGCTATAATCTACTCCCTTTTGTTGGTGGACACCAGGGTCACCATTTCAGTATTTTATTGTCTCCACCATTCAGTATATCGTGGTGAGGTGTTTGCCTCCTTTTATGTGGGATGGATTGAATGTTTTTCGTTGTTGTTCTAGGGCGAGACCAGTACACGAGGGTTCTTCATGCAACTTGGAGAAGAGCAATGCTGGTTAAGTTTTATATCTCTGTATAGCCACCCTGAAGAATGATGGAGGGCGTTTTTTTCTGGCTCATGTTTCTAGGCAGACTTGTCACTTTGGTGCGATGTGCCGAAGATTTGATTAGCTTTTGCTAAGAGCTTTCACCAAGCTCAGTATGGAGTTATCATAACCAAGAGTTTGGGATTTGAACTCCTGTATGTACTTCTGTATATATTTCTGTATATATTTCTGTATATATTTCTGTATATATTTCAGTGTACGTTGGTTGCCTGAGGGCATGTGCTCAAAATGTGAGATTTTGAGTCGTTTTGTTTATGGACTCCCATATATAGGATTATGACTTTAGGGAGGTCCTATTTCGAGACTTGCTGTCTCATATAGTTATGTTGGGAATGTTTCCTTGAATGTTAGTTGTGCGCAGACTAATCATTCTGTTCTTAGTGAACATTGCTTTTTGAAGCAGGATCATTCAGTTTGGTGAATTTTAGCTTTTATAGCTATTCACTGTGTTTAGAGTGAATTTTAGCTTTTATAGCTATTCACTGTGCCTATAGTGGTATTGTTAGCTTTTATAGCTGCTCACTATGTTAATGGCGAGATTGTTCTTTTAGAACGCAGACTTTGTGTAGTCGAGGACTATTTAAAGAGTGTTTTCTTGGCGAGGAGCCAAGGCTTTTTTCTGGCGATATACCAGAGTGTTTTGTTGGCGATAAGCTGACGTGTTTTCTGGCGAACAACCAGAGCGTTTTCCCTAGCGATTTTAGCATGTCTAGATGTCTTAGGACGTCGACATTGCGCGATAGAGTGCGATTATTTTCCGAGTGCGACTAGTAGTGATACTAGATTTAGAATGTTCTCTTAGCGATGAGCTAGAGCATTGATAGCGATTTTTCCCGAGCGTTTGCCTGGATATTTATCCAGATATTTTTTTTTTGGCTTTGTGCTAAATGGTCTGACAAGACTTTTTCTTTTTAGTGTAAGTATTTGCACTAGAATCAGTTTTTTATTTTTCTTTATTTAAGAATTTTTATAAATTTCTTTTGCTGAAATAAAAAATTTTCAGACAATCCTTAAAATATTTTAAGGGGGGTGTTCATATTTTATTTCAGTTCACTTTTTTTGATTTAGACAAGAGTCTAGACAAAGTATTTTTTGTTTTGGTAACAATAACAGAGCTGATTCTTTTATATAAGAAGACCGCGATTGTTATTTTGGAAAGGTATTTCCTATGTTCATGCAAGGATTTTTATTTACTTTTTGATGTACTCAACCTTAGTGTCTAATTAAGTTAAGTCTAGTTATAAGATTCTTGTGTACTTGCAAAGATTTTCATTTGGTTTTCATTGTACTTAATATTAGTGCTTAATTGAATTAAGTCTAGTAGTAAGGTCCGAAGTTTGTACTTTTATTTTTAAGTTCTGACCTTAGTATTAAGTGATAGTGTACCACTTTGTACCTTTTCATAAGTAGCCTAAGTTTAATAGACTAGTGTAGTCTATTTCTTTTTGGAAGGGGGTAAATGTAACATTCATTTTTTCCTAGATTTTAAGACCATGTAATGTTACTGATTTTTCCATTTCAAATTGTACTTATTTTCATTTTTGTATCGAACGGTATATTAAACAGAAGTTCCAAGACGTTCGGTATATAGTGTGTTGTGCGGGTTCCTGACCGAACCTCTCGCTACGCCGCGATTGGTGAAATGTTTGATCCGCAGTTTTGATTGGAGCGTCGTGATATTACAGGCAAAAGTCGCACGATTATTTAAGGCTCAGCAGAGCTTGAATCGAGGTTGTTTTCCATCTAGCCGCAACCAGGCAGTACCATCAAGCCGCTGCCAGGCTGTTTTCCATCTAGCCGCAGCCAGGCAGTACCGTCTAGCCGAGAGGCTATTTTCCATCTAGCCGAAGTAGGCTAATTTTCATCAGAGCCGCTAAGTAAAAGCACCAGTGTCTTAACTAAAAGCCGTAGTGGGCTTTCTAAGTGTTTGCTAAGAAAAAGTGTGAAATCGGGCGTAGTCCATCAAAACAGGAATAAGAACAGTAAGTCAACAAAACTTCCTTCAATAGACTTATCCCGGAGTAGTGCCTTAACTACAATTTAAAATAGACTAAAAAGTGAAGTGTAAAGCACGATTTCTCGTCTTCGGGGGTTATAATAGTCTAAAATTTTAATGTAACAACTACTAGTTAGGCTAGAATTTGTTAGGTAAAACTGTAAAGGTTAGAACTTTTCATTTTAAAAACATGAATAAATTTTCTTTTTGTTGATTAAAGCTAGTGTCTCACTGAATACCTATTTTTCTTTTCAGGATAAGTTGTACTAGACTAATTCTTTTTTGTAATACCCATAAAACCCTTCAGCATTTTTCCATTTTATTAGCTGAAGTTAGATCCTTTCTATTTTAAAATGGATGGTGCCCAAAATTTTGTACAGCTAAAGCCTTTTAAAAAATAGAAATAAATTCCAAAAAGACGTAAGAAAATTATCTCTTACCCATATCTCTCCACCAAGGAAAACTGAGCTAGTGTGTGTTTAATTTCTTTAGTTCTTTTAAAATCAGGGTCCACTCAATTCAGTAGCAGAAATTAAAGCGGGTAAGTTCCAATGTTACAAAATTGCGCTCAAGCGTGGGACAAACAACTTCTCACAGGGTACAAAAAAAGATGCCTCAAACTGAGAACACTTTTTAACAGCTTACAAAATGACGCAGTGTACGTGGGGCGCAATTAAACACCATTTCATAGGCTACCTGGCTCTCACCCAGGAGGATACCTGGCTCTCTCACCCAGGAGGCTCGGGTTCGATTCCCGGCACCGGAACCAATTTTGTAGCCTATGAAAAGGTGTTTAATTGCGCCCCACGTACACTGCGTCATTTTGTAAGAGTGAAAAAGTGTTCTCAGTTTGAGGCATCTTTTTTTGTACCCTGTGAGAAGTTGTTTGTCCCACGCTTGAGCGCAATTTTGTAACATTGGAACTTACCCGCTTTAATTTCTGATACTGAATTGAGTGAACCCTAATTTTAAAAGAACTAAAGAAATTAAACACACACTAGCTCAGTTTTCCTTGGTAGAGAGATATGGGTAAGAGATAATTTTCTTACGTCTTTTTGGAATTTTTTTCTATTTTTTTTTAGAAAAGCTTCAGTCGTACAGATTTTTGGGCACCATTCATTTTAAAATAGAAAGGATCTAACTTCAGTTAAAAAAATGAAAAAATACTGAAGTGTTTTACGGATATTACTAAAAAGAATTATACTAGTACGACTTTTCTTATCCTGAAAAAGAGAAATAGGTATTTAGTGAGACACTAGCTTTAATCAACAAAAAGAAAATTTATTCATGTTTTTTAAAAATAAAAATAAAAAGTTCCAACCTTTGCAGTTTTACCAAAAAAATTCTAGCCTAACTAGTAGTTGTTACATTTAAATTTTAGACTATTATAACCCCCGAAGACGAAAAGTCGTGCTTTACACTTCACTTTTTAGTCTGTTTTAAATTGTAGTTAAGGCACTACTGAAGGAAGTTTTGTTGACTTACTGTTCTTATTCCTGTTTTGATGGACTACGCCCGATTTCACACTTTTTCTTAGCAAACACTTAGAAAGCCCACTACGGCTTTTAGTTACGACACTGGTGCTTTTACTTAGCGGCTCTGATGAAAATTAGCCTACTTCGGCTAGATGGAAAATAGCCTCTCGGCTAGACGGTACTGCCTGGCTGCGGCTAGATGGAAAACAGCCTGGCAGCGGCTTGATGGTACTGCCTGGTTGCGGCTAGATGAAAACAACCTTGATTCAAGCTCTGCGGAGCCTTAAATAATCGTGCGACTTTTGCCTGTAATATCACGACGCTCCAATCAAAACTGCGGATCAAACATTTCACCAATCGCGGCGTAGCGAGAGGTTCGGTCAGGAACCCGCACAACACAATATATACCGAACGTCTTGGAATCTCTGTTTAATATACCGTTCGATACAAAAATAAAAATAAGTACAATTTGAAATGGAAAAATCAGTAACATTACATGGTCTTAAAATCTAGGAAAAAATGAATGTTACATTTACCCCCTTCCAAAAAGAAATAGACTACACTAGTCTATTAAACTTAGGCTACTTATGAAAAGGGTACAAAGTGGTACACTATCACTTAATACCACGGTCAGAACTTAAAACAAAATTACAAACTTCGGACCTTACTACTAGACTTAATCCAATTAAGCACTAATGTTAAGTACAATGAAAACCAAATGAAGATCGTTGCATGTACACAAGAATCTTATAACTAGACTTAACTTAATTAAGCACTAAGGTTGAGTACATCAAAAAGTAAATAAAAATCCTTGCATGAACATAGGAAATACCTGTTCAAAGTAACAATCGCGGTCTTCTTATATAAAAGAATCAGCTCTGTTATTGTTACCAAAACAAAAAAAATATAACTTTGTCTAGACTCTTGTCTAAACCAAAAAAAAATGAACTGAAACAAAGTATGAACACCCCCCTTAAAATAGTTTAAGGATTGTCTGAAAATTTTCTATTTCAGCAAAAGAAATTTATAAAAATTCTTAAATAAAGAAAAAAATAAAAAAATGATTCTAGTGCAAACACTTACACTAAAAAGAAAAAGTCTTGTCAGACCATTTAGCACAAGGCCAAAAAAATATCTGGATAAATATCCAGGCAAACGCTCGGGAAAAATCGCTATCAATGCTCTAGCTCATCGCTAAGAGAACATTCCAAATCTAGTATCACTACTAGTCGCATCAGAAAATAATCGCACTCTATCGCGCAATGTCGACGTCCTAAGACATCCAGACATGCAAAAATCGCTAGGGAAAACGCTCTGGTTGATCGCCAGAAAACACGTCAGCTTATCGCCAACAAAACACTCTGGTATATCGCCAGAAAAAAAGCCTTGGCTCCTCGCCAAGAAAACACTCTTTAAATAGTCCTCGACTACACAAAGTCTGCGTTCTAAAAGAACAATCTCGCCATTAACATAGTGAGCAGCTATAAAAGCTAACAATACCACTATAGGCACAGTGAATAGCTATAAAAGCTAAAATTCACTCTAAACACAGTGAATAGCTATAAAAGCTAAAATTCACCAAACTGAATGATCCTGCTTCAAAAAGCAACGTTCACTAAGAACGGAATGATTAGTCTGCGCACAACTAACATTCAAGGAAACATTCCCAATATAACTATATGAGACAGCAAGTCTCGAAATAGGACCTCCCTAAAGTCATAATCCTATATATGGGAGTCCATAAGCAAAACGACTCAAAATCTCGCATTTTGAGCACATGCCCTCAGGCAACCAACATACACCGAAATATATACAGAAATATGTACAGAAATATATACAGAAATACATACAGGAGTTCAAATCCCAAACCCTTGGTTATGATAACTCCATACTGAGCTTGGTGAAAGCTCTTAGCAAAAGCTAATCAAATCTTCGGCACATCGCACCAAAGTGACAAATCTGCCTAGAAACATGAGCCGGAAAAAACGCCCTCCGTCATTCTTCAGGGTGGCTACACAGAGATATAAAACTTAACCAGCATTGCGCTTCTTCAAGTTGCATGAAGAACCCTCGTGTACTGGTCTCGCCCTAGAACAACAACGAAAAACATTCAATCCATCCCACATAACAGGAGACAAACACCTCACCATGATATACTGAATGGTGGAGACAATAAAATACGGAAATGGTGACCCTGGAGTCCACCAACAAAAGGGAGTAGATTATAGCATCCACTAAACTAAAACGGTGTCTACCACACCACCATAAGTCAAAAAAAAAAATTTAATCAATAGGGTGTTCCGAAACACACTACTGCCAATAGCCTGTCACCACTAATAGGCTAATTGGAGCTGAGGTCGACTACAGTAGCTAGGCTCTCCTTTGGTTCAAATAGAAATAACCATTGGGTAACAAAACCCCTAAAGGTCCCAAAGGTCAAACGTTCACCCTCCATAGACTACCCTTCCAATCAGTCTGTTCCTCAGGAAGACTAACTCCCTGCCAAACGTCGTAACGGCATCTGTTAGCACCCGGTGCATCACAGCCTGTAAAAACAGATAACTCATGGGATACAACCTAAAAGGTTTACAAGGTTGACTTAACCAAGCTTCTTACGGAAATTTCAAAAAACGAAACTGAGCTTGAAAAGCAAAAATTGCTCAATTTTTCGGTGGCAACGCAACAAAACTTTTGAAGACGACAAGAGCTTTTCCAGCTTAATCAGAAACAAGAAGAAAACATCGTTGACAGCTAACATATTCGATCATGGTGTTAATCGTCCCTAGACAATAGCCTCTAGAAGAAACTGCTACAGGTATCAGGCATAACCGTTTTCTGTCAGCCCAAACTTCTAGATTACCTCTTGGAAATCTAAAAATTCGGTTAGGAATCTTCCTTCACTGCGCTTAGCCTCTCTTGACAAGGTTCTCATCTCGGTATCCGATTCTGATCATTTCTTTGTGAAACGACTGTCTTACTCTGCTCTCATCTCCTGTAAATGATCAGCCTTTAGTTCTCCTGCAGAACTTCAATTTTCTATCAATCTGATAGTATACCGAAAAAAACTCATCAGACGCCTATGAGTCTATTCAAAAAAAATTTTAAAAAAATTAGCGACTCAAAGGTAACGTTTAAACGGCTCTGAAAAAAATAGAAAATACCCTCAGTTTGTCAATTCAGAAGAAGATCTAAACCAAAATAATCTTAGACTTACAGGATAAACCAAAATCAATTTACTCTTAATTGCACCCAACATATACCATTAAGGTAATAAAAATACACCCACTCGGGTAACAAACTTTGAAATTGCTCATAAAAAAAAATTTTGACTCAACATCATACTACACGAGCTACATCTTGCGCTTGTCCTAACTCAAGATCACCTTGGATTGCCTCTAATCAAAATTTCGCTTCCAAGTGTCAAGAACTGGATATTATTTGGGGTCATAAGCAAATCAAATCCCGCGACCACCGACATACCAGTCTTATGATATATCCTGAGTGTGACTCTTTCGCAAGCTCGCAACAGCTGAGTCGATGCTAAACATCAACTACAATCAACCTAAGTTTGGATATGATCAGTACCCAAAACCTTAGCATTAAACAATAAAAGTAAGCTATTCTCTGCTCAACTTTTATAACAGTCAAAAAAAACGAGGTCGTCACCTCTACAGAGCAACATCAAAAAAAATTTAAGCAATTAAGATATTGTAAATGTAAATTATTCTTCTTCTGAGAAACTTTCTTTAGGGTTAGGTTCATTGAATGGTTTTAAGTCTTTAATATGCCATCGTCCTATTTTAGTCCCATCTAAATTAACTAAACCATAAACTAAATCTGAAATCTTTTCTCTAATCACGCAATGCACATACTTAGGTACTAACTTAGATGTGAATTTATCTGCTGCACTGGAAAGAATTTTATTTTTTCGCCAAACGTGATCACCTATCTTAAAGGCAAAATCCCTTTTTCTAAGGTTGTAAGACTTACTGTTCCGTTCATAAGCCTTATGTATCGTACTACGCACGTCGGTGAAAATATCTTTTAAACCCTTTAAATTTTCGGCGTACGCACCCCTGTTACCCGGAATTATTTCGCTGTCAACATTGACATCCAAATCTAAATTTTTATAATACGATCCAGATAGAGGTATATGTCTGCCGTAAACTAAGAAAGACGGTGTGAACCCGGTTACTTCGTGTCTTACGGTGTACACGGGATTAAAACGGATGTTAAAACTATGTGTCTCACTTAAGCTCTTAAGACACTCAGAAGTAAACTGAGTACCGTTATCGCATATCGAAAGCGATGAAACTCCGTGGATTAGAAAAATATCGTTTTCTAAAATTTTCAAAAAGCATTCGGCTTTAGAGCTTTTCAAAGGAAATAACACGGTATACTTTGTTAACCAGCAAGAAATTACGAGAAGCCATTTATTTCCCTTTTTTTGAACGTGGGAATGGGCCTACTAGATCAGCTGCTATGACTTGAAAAGGGTAATTAACCGTTTTCTCTTTTCCCATCAGTCCCATAGGTAGTGTATTTGGAGATTTCTATGCTCCACATACTTCACAAGTCCTCACAAACTTTAAGATATCAAAACGCATTTTGGCCAAATTAAATTAAATGTATGTTGTCTCAGCCTAATCGCCCAACGCGCTAGTTCGCCACTAGGGTTTTTAATAGAATTAAGCCACTATAAGCTATAATGATCTGTTATGACCGTGAAAGGAACACCTTCTATGTAAGGTCGAAACTTTTCGATGTTAAAGATTACTGCTAAACATTCTTTTTCAACAACCGAATAGTTACGTTCAGCCTTTGACAAAGTTCTACTGGCATACGCTATCACTCTTTCCTCACCATTGATTTTCTGTGTTAGGACGCCCCCTAAACCGGTATTAGAAGCATCACTAGAAATATAAAACTGTTGGGAAAAATCTGGTTGGGATAAAATTGGAGCTAAAAACCAATAGCTCTTTAATCTTTATAAAAGATCTTTCTGCTGCGTTTGTCCAATCTATCGATTGTCCTTTTTTTCGTCCTTTCAAAAGATCGTTAATAGGCGACAACAAGGTAGAAAAATTCTCGATAAAACGCCTATACCATGAACACATTCCTACGAAGCGCTTAACTTCCGTAGTATTAGTAGGTCTCGCATAATTAACCATGCTTGCTACTTTGTCCGGATCGGTACGCAAGGAATTTGAGCCTACAATATAGCCTAAAAAACTTTAGAGAAGTTTTGAAAAAATCACATTTGCTCAAATTTATCGTCAGTCCGGCCTCTTTCAATTTATCTTTTACTTCCTTAAGTAAGCGAATATGCGATTCGAAGTCTTCCGATGTTACTAAAATATCATCGAGATAGGTAAAAATATGTGGCTCATATTTCGGACCAAATATAGCGTCTACTAAACGTTGCTGAGTTTGAGCAGCGTTCTTTAGACCAAACGGCATAGTGACGAACTGAAATAGACCTCGGCCTACTACTGCAAAAGCGGTCTTTTCCTTAGAGGATTTGTCCAAAGGAATTTGCCAGAAAGCCTTTCTAAGATCTATCGAAGATACATACTTAGCATTTCTGAGTGATGTCAAAATTCTGTCGATGCTCGGTAATGGATAGTTATCAAATTTGCTGACCTCGTTGAGCTTTCTACCGTCAAAGCATAGACGATATCACTCCGAGTTTCAACATTTCGTCTAACTCCTTACAAAATTCTGTCGATGTTCGGTAATGGATAGTTATCAAATTTGCTGACCTCGTTGAGCTTTCTTCCGTCAAGACATAGACGATTTCACTCCGAGTTTCAACATTTCGTCTAACTCCTTATTCAATACTTTTGACATGTTCGGAGACATGGCGATGGGCCTTGTCTTTACAGGATTGGCATCAGTCGTATCTATAGACATGGTGATTTTATTCGTTCGGCCTAACTTATCTTTACTACTTATTTCTTTGAAAGAGCTTATTACTTTTTCTGCCTTCAAGCGTTCCGTCCGCGAGAGATCATCTAGGGTACATAGACGCGAGAAAAGGTTTTCTAAAGAACTTTCTGAATAACAATCTTTAAAACTTGTATTAGAATTGACTTCTTGGGACTGTGGATACCACGAATTATTTTTAAAATTTACTAAAATTCCGAATTTTTGTGCAAAATCACATCCTAAAACCAAAGTATGTGATAGAGAAGGTACTACTAGAACAGAGATTACTAAAACAATGACCATTGCAGACTGGCGGCAACTCAACCGTACCTAAAAACTTTTAGACGGCTGCCATCTGCAGTGGTAACACTTCTATTTTGGACATGGCATATTTTTATACTTAAACGACTTAAAATTTTAATACCATTCTGACCTATAACGGAGGCATTTGCACCAGAGTCAAATAAAGCCGAGAAATGGGCGCCTATTAGATTTATCTCGATATGCGGTCTGTTATCTAAATATTTATGCACGAATAGAGGAGACATGTGACCATTTGGAGAAGCAGGAGTTTTAACTTGAGGAGAATTTTTATTAGACTTAAAAAAATCAGAAACTTTTTGTAACTATTTAGTCCTACCTGATCTATTGGAATATTCCTTTACTTAAGATCCTCGTTAGAATCTTTTCTTTTATCCGCGACCGGACGTTCTGAGAAAGTACGACGGATTTTCAGTTCATAGTCTAACTCATATTCCAGTAGGTGATTGACTTTTAAAATCGAAGGCTTCCATGATAAATGTATAAAATTTAAAAGAACTGTTTAAAAAGTCGTGAAAATATTTCTCCTGTGCTCCCAATAGTCAAAAAAAATAACAAAATCTGTAAAGGCACTTAAAATATGTAAACTTCTTTACCAAACATTAAAAAAATTTTTAACAATTTCAAAAAAAAATTCTAAG
Organism: Pachyrhynchus sulphureomaculatus; assembly: GCA_019049505.1. NCBI lineage: Eukaryota > Metazoa > Arthropoda > Insecta > Coleoptera > Curculionidae > Pachyrhynchus > Pachyrhynchus sulphureomaculatus. Next base: position 53,549,141 of record CM032448.1, read on the forward strand.
TATCGCCTTGTATTAATATTCTTTTACCAAATATGTTAAGAATTTCTCAACAAAAAATCTCCAGATATCGTTTTCGTATCAGCTAAGTATTTTTAATATTCATGCAAAACATCGGTGAGAAGAAAGAACAGTTTTTTGTTCGGTTAACCGCAAAATAAACAGTGTAAAATTAAAGTCGACCAGCACATCTGCTAATCTGAACTATAAAGCTAGCTGTTAAGAAAAAAAGTAGGAATCGCTTATCTTAGAGTCAATTAACAAATATATATATACCACCATCAGATAAATTGAAATAAAAAATTCTACAAATTTCCTGCTTTTGTCTTACTGCTATAGTGTAGTTTCGTTTAATAAATTTTATGAAATAAAAATATCTGCAAAGTTAGAGTTTTTATTTTGTTCGAAAGCTAGTACACTGAACCCTTTTTTAAAAAATAAAATTCCAAAAGCCCCGCGTTGACAGCGCTATTTTGTAGCCTATGAAAAGGTGTTTAATTGCGCCCCACGTACACTGCGTCATTTTGTTAGATGTGAAAAAGTGTTCTCAGTTTGAGGCATTTTTTGTTGTACCCTGTGAGAAGTTGTTTGTCCCACGCTTGAGCGCAATTTTGTAACATTGGAACTTACCCGCTTTAATTTCTGATACTGAATTGAGTGAACCCTGATTTTAAAAGAACTAAAGAAATTAAACACACACTAGCTCAGTTTTCCTTGGTAGAGAGATATGGGTAAGAGATAATTTTCTTACGTCTTTTTGGAATTTTTTTCTATTTTTTTTTAGAAAAGCTTCAGTCGTACAGATTTTTGGGCACCATTCATTTTAAAATAGAAAGGATCTAACTTCAGTTAAAAAAATGAAAAAATACTGAAGTGTTTTACGGATATTTACTAAAAAGAATTATACTAGTACGACTTTTCTTATCCTGAAAAGAGAAATAGGTATTCAGTGAGACACTAGCTTTAATCAACAAAAAGAAAATTTTATTCATGTTTTTTAAAAATAAAAATAAAAAGTTCCAACCTTTGCAGTTTTACCAAAAAAATTCTAGCCTAACTAGTAGTTGTTACATTTAAATTTTAGACTATTATAACCCCCGAAGACGAAAAGTCGTGCTTTACACTTCACTTTTTAGTCTGTTTTAAATTGTAGTTAAGGCACTACTGAAGGAAGTTTTGTTGACTTACTGTTCTTATTCCTGTTTTGATGGACTACGCCCGATTTCACACTTTTTCTTAGCAAACACTTAGAAAGCCCACTACGGCTTTTAGTTACGACACTGGTGCTTTTACTTAGCGGCTCTGATGAAAATTAGCCTACTTCGGCTAGATGGAAAATAGCCTCTCGGCTAGACGGTACTGCCTGGCTGCGGCTAGATGGAAAACAGCCTGGCAGCGGCTTGATGGTACTGCCTGGTTGCGGCTAGATGAAAACAACCTTGATTCAAGCTCTGCGGAGCCTTAAATAATCGTGCGACTTTTGCCTGTAATATCACGACGCTCCAATCAAAACTGCGGATCAAACATTTCACCAATCGCGGCGTAGCGAGAGGTTCGGTCAGGAACCCGCACAACACAATATATACCGAACGTCTTGGAATCTCTGTTTAATATACCGTTCGATACAAAAATAAAAAAATAAGTACAATTTGAAATGGAAAAATCAGTAACATTACATGGTCTTAAAATCTAGGAAAAAATGAATGTTACATTTACCCCCTTATATATATATATATATATATATATATATATATATATATATATATATATATATACTATATAGGTCATTCCTCGTCGAACGGACCTCTCATTAGTCCATAAATTGACGCAATTTATAAGGATATAATCTGATCCAGATTAAGGCTTATGATATGAAGTTTTGAATTTTGAGTGGCAAATCTGAAAATGGATTTCAAAAAATTTCAGACAAACTGAAGTAAAAATGTAATTTCCTAATACAACCAAAAATTTTCTCTAATCTTATTCTACCCCAAAAAACCTACAACTTTTGTTTTTGTAGCCTCAATTTTCGGAGATATTTATTACAGCGTATTTTCCATATTTTGGATATTCAACAATTTTTTAATCAAAAATTAAAAGTTTTAGAAAAATTACGTAAGAAACAAAAGTACTTGTTTTTATTTGTAGAATCACGTGATTTTTTTCAGAAATTTTTAAGCACTTTTTAACAATTTGTTACTTTTTTATTATTTTTTCGTTCTAAAACAATTTTCGGGCGCATATAGGTCAAAATAACGACACAACAGAACAACAGAAAAGAAACAGTCTTAACATATGATTATTCGGCAGCAAGGTGTTTGTAGAAACGCACTCGGAAAAATCCTTCAAACACAATTCCCCCAATCAAAAATCAATAATCTTTTTCTTGTTCAAGTTCCTGCTTTTACGATTTCCACAGGTTAATCACAGGAGCAAAGATTACTTAAACACCGATAATTATTACGTTTTCAAAATGTGTCTAGAACGGGAATGTGGAAAAATGTTAAAGGATATGTAAACAAATAACAATGTAAATGTGTTATGTATAAAGTTTTCAAATGAAGCATGTTACTAGGAAAGTTTGAGTCGGCTTGGGGGGGGACGAGGACTCCTGTAAATACGGGCTTGTCGGAAGAAAAAAAAACAAATATTGGCTTGCCACTCGATTCTTCACCATAGTTGTTAGCTTTTAACATAGATATAGTTTTTCAAGTGCCGCATTTTATTCTAGTTCCAATAAGGACCAATTAGGCCCAATCAATTATTTTAGGTGTGTCAATCTTTTTTCCAAAAAAGCACTTCGTTCTTACTGTCTTTGTCCAATAATGCTAGTGCGCCATGAAAATTTCTCAAAGATCTGTGTCATATCTATGATTTTGCATAATAAAAGTTGATCTACAATGCTTCCCGTAAATTTTGCGGAATTTTTTTGAGAGGAGAACGCATTTTTTCACCCTGAAGGACTTTAGGGGAAAACGGCCCTTGGAAACAGATTCAGCATCAAAAAATGTACAAGGAAATACCTTCCTAATCATTAAATTCAAATCAGAAGTCTAACGGGGCTGTTAAAGAGAAAAAAACGATTGGGAAGAAAAAACATATTTTCAGTGGATGGATGCGACCTCTAAATATTAATATTTTTTTCTAAAAATTTAGGGGCTTTATTTTTCCATAGGAATGAACATTTTGCGGGGGTAGGACCAGAATAAATTTTAAAAATTTTTGGCTTCTCACACTTATATACAGTCAGTCCAAAAAGCCTTCATACACCACCTGCTTTCTATACTATTTTTCTGTTATGTTTAATTATTTAATTGGAACTATGAAAAAATATGTTTGAATTAATATTTGAAACTTAACCAACGAGGATTACTATTAAAAACAACTACGGAACATTTTATTTAGAAGTTACATCATTGTTATAAAAATGTAAACAAAATTAATGTCAAAAAAGTCTCCATACATTTAACAATTAACAATAATAGTTTGACGGAGTTTAACGGAAAATAGCAGCTTCGTCTAAACTAATTCATGCTTGCAACCAGCTTTCTAGTAACTTCTACTAGCATGTTCTCCCATTCGTTCAATATTCAGTTTTTTAATTGTTCTCTATTTGAAACACTATGTCTGCGAACGCCCCGTTTAAGTTTCTCCCATAAATGATTGACGGGGTTAACATCGGGTGATTGCGGAGGTGTATGAAGCTGCTTTCGCACATTACAGTTCATTCATTCTTTTATATTTACATTTTTATAACAATGATGTAACTGCTAAATAAAATATTTCATAGTTGTTTTTAATAATAACACAGCCCCACAAAAAAAAGTGGGGTATACTTTTGATGCGATATATCAGATCCGTAGTATTTTTGCCCGCTGATCACGAATCTGACGTCAGAATATCGCCATCACGTATCAATTTTTTTCTAACCTCAAAAAATAGGTAAAAATTAGTAAAAATTAAGAAAAATATACTCCTAAAAAAATTGATTCAAGCTTTTTCATGAATCCAAAGATGTATTAATATGTATTCGGACACGCTAAGCTAATATTCATCGGTTGGATTAAGCCATACAGTTCTGTTTTCTTTCTAACCTCAATAAATCAGACAGATATAGTGTTTCTCGAATGCAAAAACGAATTCAAATTAAAATTCAACCGATTCTTACCAAATTTGGTACACGGGGGTTTTTTTGGGTTGCTGATCATGAATCTGAGGTCGGATTTGCAAAATTCAAAATGGCGGATCCAAGATGGCGGACAAAATTTTTGAAAACCAACCGATTTCTACCAAATTTGGTATACAGTTGGGGAATCCTCAAACCCTAAACTCTTAAACCCTAAACCCTGAAACCTTAGACTCCCACACCCTGTAATCTCAAAAAATAGACCTCAAAAACCCTGTAACTTTAAAAATGAGACCCAATAAACTCAAAACCAGGACTTTTAAACCATATACTCTCAAATAGTAGACCCTTAAGCCCTAGAATTGCGAAGGTTAGACCCGCGCCTAACTTTCCTTTTTTTGGCTGTATCTTGTTCTTTTTTCCGCGAATGACCTATTCAAAGGCTTTCTGCCCAAACGCTTTTGAGGTCTTGTTTCTCTTTTTAGCGACCAGCAATAGTCCGCTAGCATATGGTCATCCCATCCTCCTTGATACCGATTTTCTATGATTTTCAGATCTTGGTGAAAACGTTCCCCTTGCTCCTCACTGTAGTCACTAAGATTATGTGGGAGTCCAGGAAATGTAATTTTAGATTCATTAAGTAACCTAATGTTTGAAAATTTTTTACCATTTTCTCGACTATTTCTTTGTACTTAGGACTTTTATTATTTCCTAAAAAGTTTGTTGCGACTTCTTTAAAACTAAGCCAAGCAGCTTTTTCAACTTTATTCATTTTAGTAACAAATAATGAATCTTGAAACAATTTTCTTATTTGTGGCCCGTCAAATACGCCTGCCTTAATTTTAGCTTCAGAAAATTTCGGAAATTTTTTATGCAAATATTTGAAACATGGGCCGTTTGTATCTAATGCTCTCGTGAATTGCTTCATAAGTCCAAGCTTAATATGAAGCGGGGGAATAAGAACTTTTCCTGGATCTACCAATGGTGGAAACAATACATTATTTTCACCAGGAGTGAACGATTCTCTTGTTGGCCAAATTTTTTTCTTATAATGACGTTCCCTGTCTCTGCTATTCCACAGACATTTATAACAGGGATAAAGTGTAAACCCTGACTGTTGGCCAAGCAATATTGTTACAATTTTCAGATCTCCACAAATTTTCCAGTTATGATCAGCATATTTTATTTTTATCAAAAGCTGCTTAATTTTTTCATATTGCTCTTCCATAACTGTGGAATGAGCAATCGGAATGGGAGCGTAAACGTTGGTATCATGCAGCAAAACTGCCTTAATGCTCCGTTTAAAAGAATCAATGAACAGTCTCCATTCTTCAGGATCGTATGAGTTATTTTGAAATTCATCCATTAGACCTTTTACATCGGTACAATATGAAAGTGACAATTCCTCGTCCATTGTGAAATATTTTCGAAATTCTTCATCTCTGTTTCTATAATAAGAAAATCGTAGCTTCTGGCTTAAGTAAATGTCTTTTTCTTTAAAAAGGAAGCAAGATGCTCTGAACCATCTTTGGATAAGCCTAAATCTCTGACTAGATCACTAAGTTCTGACTGTGATACGAGTATTGGTTCTGGTTTACGGTTGTATGGCAGAAATTCTTTATCTGTGTCACTAGTATATGATAGGTTGTCACTAGAACTTTCATTAGTAACAGTGTTTGAATCTTTTTCGACAGTCTCAATGTTTTCGGCATGAACTGATAAGGTGAAATCATTTGTTTCCATAACATCAGCATCAAGTGGTTCAGGAGGCGGAATTAGTTTAGTTGGTCTTGTTACTGTCGAAACATCGTTATAAGTAATAGTGCTTTTATTTTTTTGGTTACGCCTAGATACAACATTCATACAAAAGTAGCAATCATTTTCACTGTATGGTCTATTCCATATTGCTGGTCTGGAATATTTAATCGCCTTCTTATTGATGTACAACATTATTTTGCAAGAACTGCAAATGATGTGGGGAACCCAATCTGTATCCTGGTGCTGTATTTCAATGTTAAAACAATCCTTATATAAGGTTTTAATCTTATCCGTTATCGGTGACCCCATTTTACTCAATACGTGTTGACAGCAAATATAACAAAATGAATCACTGTTTTTATCGGACTTATGAAAAGTCCTTGTATCGTGAGACCGTTTTCTTGTAGCATTATACTCTACATGAGCCAAGTCACCCACACATGAAGAGCTACGGTCGCTGGATGACGACGGCTGCGGGCCCGCTTTCCCACCCTGACCAACCGCCGATAGTGGGTTTCCGAGTCCCTGCATCGTAATTCTCTTTCTTCTACCTGCCATGACGGCATCTAAGCCGTTATCCAGGGACTCTGCCGGCTAGTGGAGTAACACCGTTGCCCACCGTCACCACGTGGAGGTGCCCTGGATGCAGGTAGAAGAATAAAAATCGACCGATGAATTTTCTCGGCGTTCAAAATGGCCCGAAAACATCTGCCATCTTGAATTTTGCAAATCCAACCTCAGATTCGTGATCAGAGACCCCAAAAATCCCCGTATACCAAATTTGGTAAGGATCGGCTGAATTTTAATTTCAATTCCTTTTTGCATTCGAGAACCACTATATCTGTCTGATTTATTGAAGTTAGAAAGAAAAAAGAACTGTATGGCTTAATCCAACCGATGAATATTAGCTTAGCGTGTCCGAATACATATTAATACATCTTTGGATTCATGAAAAAGCTTGAATCAATTTTTTAGGAGTATATTTTTCTTAATTTTTACTAATTTTTACCTATTTTTGAGGTTAGAAAAAAATTGAGATGTGATGGCGATATTCTGACGTCAGATTCGTGATCAGCGGGCAAAAATTACTACGGATCTGATATATCGCATCAAAAGTATACCCCACTTTTTTTTTGTGGGGCTGTGTAATCCTTGTTGGTTAAGTTTCAAATATTAATTTAAACATGTTTTCTCATAGTTCCAATTAATTAGTTAAACATAATAGAATAATAGTATAGAAAGCAAATGGTGTATGGAAACTTTTTGGACTGACTATGTGTGTATATATATATATATATATATATATATATATATATATATATATATATATATATATATATATATATATATATATCTAATCACTAAATGAAGTTACAACCATAATAACTAATGCCGGGGGAGGCTCCGGAACCCCGCAATTTTGATTTATGTGGTTAAAAATAACATCACAGCAAACCACAATATTCGTCTACTGCCTTCATCGACCACCAAGTGATACTAACTTTAGAACACTTTTGGCATCTCTTGCAAGCATCCTCGATCATGTACAATATAATTATCCAAGTGCCGAAATTGCCATCCTGGGTGACTTTAATGTCCCCAACATCAGCTGGGTTAAGTATTTAAATACCACCAAATCCTACTCCTTTACCGAAGGAAAATAAATTTACTGGTTGATACTGAAGTTTGATTACTGACTTATCAAAAAATATATATTTAATGATTTTGATTTATGAAATATCTTTTCTAATATGACTTTTCGGATGATATAAAAAAAATTGAAAAGTTGATCAGAAAGCTAATAGTGTGTATAAAGCCCGGTTTACACGTAAGTTTTTGCGGTTAGTTTTGCATGATCTGGAGAGACTGATCAACAAAACTGACACAAAACGTGCGGCTACACTGCTCGTCTTCTCGAAATGGTCAAGGAGGAAGTACTGTCAGTGACACTATGTGCTCAAAAATTAAAGAAGAAAACAAACGCTTGTAACCTCAAAAATAGAAAAACAAGATACTGTCATGAGGACGGCTATCAGCCCGGACGAGAAACTCACCGCAACGTTAAAGTTTTTAGCAACTTGGAGGAGCTACAGAACCAGTTTTCAGCCGCATCATACCAGAAACCTGTGAAGCTATATACAAAGTTCTAAGAAAGGAATATTTAAAGGTAAGTAAATAAAACGTACGCATGTTTCGCTACTTGAAATGCAGATTTGACAAAAAATTATCATGTAAAAACTTTTGATGAATATAAGCTTAACCCATTCAATGAACGTGTATCAATAATAGTCGGTGCAGATTCGTATTCATCTAATTGTTAAAAATGCCCAATCGACGTACTAGTGAAAAGTTAGATGGGGGAAATTGGATAGTGTCGACTATGACCAACAACTGAAGACATTTTCAATTGATTTCTATTATAGGTCTCAATTGCTCCTTCCATTAAAAAAAATTTGTAAATAAAAATTAATTGCTTGAAAAAAGTAAAGCTAATAAAGAAAACAAAACATCATTTATAGGGTCCGCATAATATTAAGTTTTATTCTCGAAATAGTAGTAGCAAATTACGCCGGAATTACTCCTTAGTTTTAAAAAGTCTTGATATTTGTATTAGTATCTAAACTTATCAAAGGCTGAACTTCATGATAACCCATCGTGGTATTGAGGAGATTTACCTGATTATTATAAGGAAAACTGTTGTATTAAACTCTGCCCCCCGGCAGTACCAGAACAGTTCAAAACTTTAAAATATTTCGTTAATGATTCCAGTTCACCTTCAAAAATAACATCATTAATAAGCCTTCGCGTAAAGATGCGTTGGTTCCCTTTCATATCATGTAATTTATGCGCTATATATTTTCCGTAAGCATCGAAGTCATCATCAGAACCAATGGCTCTCAATTTCCCTCCAGCTTGCTGAAGTACTTCAGTAGTTAGATCATTGCTGTTTTGAGATTGGTTCCTCTTCCTCGTAATCGAAGATCGACCCCTGGACGATGGTATGTCACATTTTGGCGCAGTTTTCGTTCTTCCCTTTCGTGGTGTTGGAAAAGCTGAGTGTACAGCCTCTGTTTGCGATTCTTGTTCATCTAAGGATTCTTATTCATCTTCCTCCTAAATAAAACAAATATTTTTATTTTCGTTTACAAAACAAAAACTATTGGAAACCACTATTTAACTTTGATGCTACAATATTCTCGTTTCATTATTGTTTGACTGACCCGTGGACAGACATAGCTCAAGAATACAACACGAAGTTGCAGTTTCCTCTTTGCCTTGGCGCAGTTATTGGGAAGCATGTGAGAATCGTAAAATAATCATAGTGAATTTTACTATTTTAATTACAAAAACTCACACATCATTGTACTCATGCTCAATTGTCAACGCTAATTGTGAAATTATCTATTGTGATGTTGGAACAAGTGGCCGGGTTTCAAATGGATGGGTCATTGCAAACGCCAAGTTTTATATACAAGGTAGCCTCAAGATTCCTCAAGCAGAGAAAGTTTCAAATAGAAATCAAGTTCTTCCTACGCTCTGGTTTTCTTAAACCTTATCCCAGGAGCAGATTTTTAATTATCACTTGTCAACAACACACCTCGACGTCTCGTTGAAAACACATTTGGAATAATAGCATGTCGTTTCCGAATTTTGCGAACTGTCATTAATTTAGACGTAAATAATGTTGATATTCTAGTGATTACTTGCTGTGTTCTGCATAATTTTTTAGAAGAAGACTATGTTCTAGAAACTACGGATGTACTTGACGCAGAAAATATAGAGGATGGTTCTATGGTATTAGGAGCGAGATATAATCCCAAAATTATGCAAAATCTTCAATTTGGCAGACGTCGTGTAAAACACTGGAAAGTGTAAAAATAGTGAGGGACAAATTTACAGTATACTTCGATAATGAAGGACCTGTACCGTGGCAAGACAACGCATACATCATGTAATTTAAAACGTAAGTAAATAATATATAATTCAAGTGAGAATGTACTTGTATTTGACATAAGTGTATATATATATATATATATATATTGTGCTTAAAACAACATGAGGCTACGAAAAATTCATTACAAGGGAAAGAAATTACTTTCTATTCTCCATTGCTCTTGTTATTTACTAACTACGTTACATGTTATTTGTTTTGTTAAAGACATTTATAAAAACTCAGTTTGTTTAATTGTTTAGGAGGGAAGCAATAAATAATAGTCGTTGCCAACGAAAATAAAAAGTTATTTTTATTACTTACCTCCTTTTCAAAACCTTCTATGTCCGTCTGTGCTTCTCGGCTGCTGGTCTTCGTCGTTCAAGAAGGAAAGTAAATCAAAGTACTACAAAGAAAGTTTGTAGATTTCCTCTATTGCAGCTCCAGAATGCTTTGCGCTTTTTTTTTCGCATACTCTTTATGGTAAACCGTTTGAGATGAGTTAATCCTTTTGGTGACCGACTCTTTAGTTGCGCTACAATCCAGTTCTTTGTACTATATTATCTGGTTTTTCTTGTCTCAGTTGCTATGATCCTTTGGTTTGACTTATCAGAGGCAAGGAAAACTTTGGTACAGCTCTATGAACTCCGTAAAGAAGTTGTAAGCCCAGTGCCGTAAGTCACCACTACAAGCGCTAAAAATATCACTTGCAACATCCAGCGTCGCTGGGAGTAGAATGGTAGGGGAGTGAAGTTTGACCGATTATACTGACACTCGTCTCCTTGTCTGCCGTCTTGCTTGTAAACAAAACTTCAGCCCATCAATCTTTGCGAATTTTTTCAAATCTCATTCAGTTCATGAAAAACGTCTAACTTGTTGTCTATACTTACCGATTTGTTCGACAATTCTGGCATGATCAAGCAAGACTGATGACAAAACGTTACGTGTAAACCAGGCTTAAGTCGCATTGGACTTGTCCTAAAGTTAAGCCTTTTTAGTCAATAAAGCGAATTCTGACAACTAACATTAAATTTAGTGGCGTTAAGAAAGTTGAATTCCTTATATATATATATATATATATATATATATATATATATATATATATATATATATATATATATATATATATATATATTTATATAACACATAAATAATCTCGATGCTAATTTTTGCCATATTTTGTATTAGCTCTGTGTATGTAACAAGAGCTACTGCAGTTCGAATAAACTGGTTTTAAATATCTCCTGAAAAGCAATTGCTACAGAGAGAATACTACTGCGAACAATGGAATATTGAAATAATTATTTATCAATTTTAACCAAAGGGAATATTGTTTTAGGTCAGGTATTATCGTTTGAATATAAACAACGGCAAAATTTATTGATAAATTTTAAATAACAATAACAGATTTATTAGTATTTTTGGTTTGATGTTTTTATTTTTGGTTGGTAAATTGTAGAATTATTTATCGAAACCTACAGTTTTTAAATTTATATTATTATTGATATTTTGTACATTTTTATTAACTATTAATAAACATATTTCTTTGATGTACAGGCAGAATGATGTAAGTTAGTTATTGATCAAAATGAGTTAAGTGGCTTATGTTATTAAATTTATGGCCTTTCTGATGCTACTGATGAAATAATGCACTTGGGTTTCATTGTTCTGTTCTGTACATAGTGTACACAGAGTAACTCTAAAGTTTCTACACTCGAGTTTGATATTATTATTTGCTAAACATGGTACAAAATAGTTTGCTAGCTTTTTGATTGAGGTTTGGGTTGTATTAGGATTTATCTCTACATGTTCTATATCACTTTATCAGTTTTCATATGTTTCTATTCTCTACAGAAATAGTATTTAGGTTGAAGTAGCACGCGGATAGATTGATACATCTGGCAAATTTCTACGAAATCGCGGGGAATTTTGTTCAGACTGTCGTAAGGTGATTCTTCTAACGGTTTTCTTCCACGTTTCAAAAAGACGCAGTGCGCAGTTGTGTGTTCGAACATTGATCACTTAGGAAAGCTACCATGTTCTGTAGAAATAAATCAAGCCGAGTATCGTGCAGAGATAAAACATTTAAAAAAAAAGAATGCGGCCCGGATAAAAATTGAACTAAAGGAAGTTCATCGAGACTGCACTCAAGACCAGTCATTACTGGATAAATGAATTTGAACGTGGCCGTATGAGCACAGCAGGAGCGCCGATTCAGGTTTCTTTCGAAGAAATTATCTATAATATTCATGGTAGCGTGATAAAAGGATCGTCTAATTAAGCTTCATAAGATTGCTTACCCTGCAAAATAGCACTAGTAAATTAGCACTTTACTAGAAACTGATGACCTTGAAATTTTTGTTTTTTTATTTACCAGAAATTATTAAACTCTTGAAAATTTTCGTTCAATCTACACCCTGAATTTTTTCAAAATTTTTTGATCAGTACTTGTCGAGATAAGGGGGGTGGTGATTTTTTTAAAATAATGCAAAGAAAAGTGTGCACAAGTATTCATAATTATCATTAGCTTATTCCATCCATAGTCGGATGTAGCCTTCCCAAGTTGTCTCCAGTGAACTTTGTTGTTTGCTTTTTGCATCCAATCGTGTCCTGCTAATCTTTTTATGTCTTCCGTCAATCTTGTCTGTAGTCTACGTCTACATCTTTTGTGTTCTCTAGGCCTCCATTCAACTATACGGCGCACAGTGGAGTCATTTGCCCGATTCGCGGCAAAAATTATATTACTTTTTAAATATGCAATGAATGAACACATAAATTATTTGTGTGGCATTATAATAATTAAAAATAATATACTTGTGTAAAATTCACATAATACGAACACATATATTTAACCTTTTCAGTCACGCAATTCGGGGAACAGACGGATCTTCACATCATGCATGTTATTATAGGTTTTTAGGGTCGCTGAATTCAAATACGCTGTCAGATTTCAAAAATTTAAAATGGCGGATTTAATATGGTGATGGAAATTTCGAAAATTGACATGTATGCTCTCAAATTTAGAAAATGTAAAGGTTTCGAAAGGTATAAATTATAGAAATATCATAATTAATTAAAATAATCAAAATTAAATCTATGTACACGAATGTGTTCAAATTTGGGATATAAGTTTTTGAACGCACTAATTACAAAAAAATATTAATAAAAAAATTTATATCGATCGTCAAAGGCAAAAACGCGCCTGGATTCGAAATCGCATTTCTAATAGGAAGCGCGCGAAGCGATGCAATGAAGGGAATAGGCGGAGCAAACTGAAATCTGTCGAAATGTGATTTTTAATTGTTTAATAATGCTGCAAAATTGCAAATGTAAGAGGACTATCAACGTCAAATTGTTTTAACCCTAAAGCTTCAACGCGCTCGAAATGATAACCGTTCGTTATAACTAAACGCATAATATTTGTGAGTCGGTCTCTGAAACGATTACCATAGTAACAAAACAGATACGCAATTCCTTAGATGGAAAGAACAATCGAAAGATTGCATAATAATCATTTGTTCCATGCCTAGACTATATATGTTCGTAAAGACATTATATAGTTCGACGATAATTCAAATATGTTACGAAAGTAGTCTGAAAAGTTTTGAGTTTCAACATAAAGATGGTGTTATTCGTCAAAACCATTATTTTCAGATAACTCTCGTATATTGATTGTGAATTAGGACGCCTTCCGCTTATGAATGACTCTTTCTCAGGGCTTAATATATACGATACACAGCTAGAGTTCATAAAAAAACGAGTGCACTATATCTATCCTTATATAATTTAATTTCTCTATATTTCAAGTTATATTTAGCATTTAGAATATTTAACTGTCTCTCCTAAAAGGAAATTGTATAAAATAGGCAATTTTTTGTCTACTGACAGAACTTTAACCTTTCGCAGTGTGGCGAAAATGCGATTATATATTCCTTTTTTCACCTAGTCAAATTGTACGTTCGTGGATATATGATTTAATTGTACTCGTAATCGCACTTGATCGCACTTAAAACCATTTGGATATGATAAATAACAATGTAGTCTTCTAGTAAAAATTAATTTTAGATTGTAGGAAAGTGTAGATAAATAGTTACGCCTAAATAAAGATACAATTTTATGAAGAATTTTGGTTCTGTGGCATTATTTAATTTGGCACGTAAATATTCGCATCAGAAACGAAACCAATACTTGCTAATGCAGCTATTATATCAAACTTTGAATTAAAAAATGTATATAGCATAGTGTTCTTAAAAAATTGTGGGCAGCATACGAAATAAAAACTTAAGAATGTAAACGTGTTATCAGAGGTAATTTATTTGAGTGATCTATATAAGGAATATACTCTATTCAGATAGGTAAACATAATAAATTACACTTGATTCTTTGAATTTAGACATTTCTCTTCAAATTTTTGTGTTTATTATCCTTCTCCACATACTTTTATAAAATCGACTTTTCGCCGCCTCGGTTCTACTGTGCGGCGTGTCCATCTGTTATCATTCATTCTTGCAACATGCCCCGCCCAATTCCACCTTAATATACATATCCGTTGTATTACATCTGTCACTTTTGATCTTCTTCGTATCTCGATGTTAATAATACGACCTTGGAGTCTAATATTTAACATTCTTCTCTCCATGGCTCTTTAGGTTACCTGGAGTTTATTTATTATACTTCTATTTAAAGCCTAAGTTTCAGTGCCATATGTTAATACAATATAACATTGATCGAATACTCTGACTTTTATTGTATTTGGGATGTCTAATTTAAATGTAGATTGTAACCTTCCGAACGCAGACTAAACTAACGAGACTCTTCTATCCAAGTTAGCCTTTAAATTATTTTTGATATTTCGATTTTTTGTCTTAAATACCTATATGAATGTTTGTACCTTTCCTATTCTTTCACCTTCTGTTGACAGTTCCTGGCTGTTATCTTCACTGTCGTTGTTTAAATATCTGGTTTTGGCGAAGTTTGACATTATCTGCGAACCTTAAGTGATTTAATAGTTCACCATCCATTAGTATTCCTTTATTTTCCCGCTTTAACGATTTGAACATGTCTTCTACGAGTCAACGTGAATAGCTTGGAGGATATCGAGTCGCTTTGTCTAATTCCTCTTTTAATTTTGATTTTATTTGTTTTTTCTTCAAGCATTATTTGTGATGTTGCATTTTTATATATGGATTCAAGAAGAGTTGTGTATCTTTCATCGACTCTGCTGTTACTTAAGGACTGCCCATATCTCTCCCGAATCAAATGCTTTTTCGTAGTCAACCATTGCTATCCTCAAGGTGACCTTATATTTATTTGCTTTTTCCATTTGTAATCTGATTGTTTGAAGATGGTCCAAAGTGCTGTATCCCCGTCTAAATCCCGCTTGTTCACGTGGTTGATAACTGTCTGATTTATTCGTTAATCTATATGTTATGATTCTAGTGAGGATTTTGTAAAGTACTGATAACAGGCTGATGGGTCTGTAATTCTCCAATTTAAAAATAAGCACAATTAAGGCTTTTTTGCCAGGGTGTTGGTACTTTACTTTCTATTAGGCATCTGTTAAATAAAGCTTGAAGATATTGTATTATCGATGCTCCTTCATACTTTACTATTTCTATAGTGATTTCATCTCTCTATTCCCTTCTTCTTTTTCGAGCAGTAGCGATATTTTCGTGACAGGTAGTGTTTGATAATATTTCTCTGAGGCATCCTTTATCTCTTTGATTTGTACGAACTCTTAGTTATCGCTATTTATAAGTTTTTATTATTTTATGTCTCCCTTCATTCATATGTTTGTTTAGATGTTTCAAACTTTTTCCCTGTTTCAAAGTTTCACAAAAGTATTACATTACTTATATTTTTGAACTCCTGTTTTTACAACCTTTCATTTGACACCCCACTCGATTACCTGGTAAAAATTTTTTTCACTTCAGATTTCACCCCTCAAAACTAACCCTTTAAGTCAAGCTTTCAAAACTACACTCTGATGAGGCCATCAATTTCTATATTAGTATCAAATTTCAACTTTCTATGTCAAATAGTTTCGGAAAAAATCGGGTGTTATAAACAGACAGACGGACAGACATCGAAGTGGTCTTATAAGTGTTCCGTACAGAACACTAAAAACGACTTCTTGACGTTTTGTCTACGTTCAAAACTTCTTGATGAACTTTGAGTTCTGTCTGAATGAAGAAATTTTATTCAAACAAAGTTTAATGTGAGGGATAGATTGTGCACGGAGCACGGGAGAATGCGAAGGTTGAAAATTTTCCAGTCAGGAAATACCAAATATATTAATGCATGAAGATATATATCTCTGAAATTGAAAAGTAAAAGCCTAAGCTAACCAAATGTAACTTTGAGATGAGCACTTAGAGCTTAACCTTATGGCCCAAGAACTTATAGTGGTTGCGATAAATTCAAAGAGATATTGGTCACTGTGGGATAATTAAAATCTAGCATCTAATCTTGGAGAGTCAGTATAGGTAAAATTAGTTAATTTACTCCAGCCAGGAGAGAATAAGAACTGCAGAGGTGTACATAGAGGAATTGAATCAAACTAGAAACTTTACGTCACAGGAGCCTCTGTTAAGTATATTGATTGTGTGTATATATATATATATATATATATATATATATATATATATATATATATATATATATATATATGTATATATGTATATATATATATCTATATATCTATATATCTATATATATATATATATATATATATATATATATATATATATATATATATATATATATGTATATGTATATATGTATATGTATATGTATATGTATATGTATATGTATATGTATATGTATATATATATGTATATGTATATGTATATGTATATATATATATATATATATATATATATATATATATATATATATATGTATATATATATATATATATATATATATATATATACATATATATATATATATATATATATGTATATATATATATATATATATATATATATATATATATATATATACATATATATATATATATATATATATATATATATATATATATATATATATATATATATATATATATATATGTATATATATATATATATATATATATATATATATATATATATATATATATATATATATATATATATAAATATATGTATATATATATAGCAGTATTGTGTTCTTGGGGTAAGCGGTCTTTGGAAAAGAACTAAAAAGTTTTGGACACCTTTTTAGCTACGCCAAGCTTTCGAAAATATTTCATTTTCTTCATCACGGCTACAATTACAGTAGAATATCAGTATTTTTGAGATTAGAAGTAAAGAACAACCCTATTTCACATGTAAAATTAAAGTACTTACTGCTAAGTGGTGTGTTCAAAAATTGTTGTTTGTGGGGGCACTTTATTACACTTATTCATCAGACAAAACAGGAAAAAACACAAGAAAACTCGACATATTCATCTCTGGGAAATATAATAAATTTTTACTTCATTTTTTTAGAAGAGTACAGAGAATTATGTGGTCGTAAAATGATTTTAATTTATAAAGGATTTTTTTGTTATGTTTTCTTGTCATTTTGCTAAGGACAGTGTGTTTCTATCTCTTAGTTAAGTTGTGGTTAATTTATATTAGAAAATAGAATGACGTTGACATTTTGTTTGATCGTTTTAAAGTTGAAAAATTAGTGAAAATTAGTGGGATTATTATCAAAGAGATATGTCAGATATATTGTAAGAGTTTTCACTTTGACTGCCTATTTGTAATAAATTGGAGAAAATTGGACTCAGATCCTCAATGTCAGTTTTTTTTATTGATCGAGTTCGTAATTAATAAGTACTCTGATGGAATTTCATAGCAAGTGTTAGAAGGAACACTATTAGTCACTGGTTTAGCCATCTTTTATTTATTCGTTTTTTGTTAAAAATCTTCGAAATTAAAATTTATAGAAATTTATTCAGAACGACTTAGAAATTGTAAAATCTGTTATTCTCAAGAAATATCAATTTAAGAAAATATTTTACAATTATTTGGGGCGAAGCATTTTATAATTATGACACTAAACGAACATTCTGTATAACGTTTTTTTGTAAAATGGTAAAATAATCTTTAAAATTTCCAAAATCTATTGATTTTAAAATAGCTTCCAGCTGCACTGAAACTCCTAATTTTGTTGATACGATATGGGTTTTAAACGTTCAACACTAAACCCGTTGCGATTTCCCGCACGCCTAATTTAATTAGTATTTGCCATGGCAAATAATAGAACAGGACTAGAACACATGAAGCAAAACTTTGCTTTATACGTTTTACTGCAATTTAATACCGGTTTATAACGAATATTATCATCATGAACCATATTTAAGCATAGAACCTGCAATAGTGGAAACACAATCATGTGTATTTATGAATTTGATATGAGTAATATACATAAAGTAACACGTTGAATCAATAGAATTATAACTTAATATATAATAATTAATATATCGGAGATATCAGTGAAATGAATTATTTAACTATTATTTGATTTTTATAATATATTAAAGATTTAGGCGAACTATACATAGACGGTTTCACATTTGTCTATATCAGGTCAGTCAATAAGCTTTGAAAGCGACCCCTATGGTGCATCACTTGAAACAAATGTTGATCACATCATTTTGAAGCTTCATCTTCATATGAACACAGTGCACACTTTAAAATTATTGTTGAATATATAGGGTACTTCAAAAAAGTGTGGCTGATATAACATATGTTTTTTTTTTTTAAATGGAACATCCTATTTTCTAATTTATTTTTAAATTCTGCTTAAAATTTTATAACTTTTTTATTCATAATGTTATATACCTAAACCTAGTAGGTTTTCTAATATTTCAATTTTTTTTAAAAATACTAGTTTTCAGTTTTGTAAAAAATTGCCAGTAGCGCCATTGTTTCTGAAGGTAGAATACTCATAATTGGTACGAGCATTCTATAGAGATGAAAAAAAAAAAGATATATGTACAGAAATTTGAGTTAGATGCTACAGGGTGTCCAAAATAAATTTATGCACTTCAATTATTTTAAATTGAAAAATCTCGAATTTTTCAAATGGCACACCCTGTATATTATTATTTTTTCTGATAGATTTTATAAAACCCTCCAACTCTTATTAAATATGTCATATACCTATTTCTTTTTGAATTTTTCAATTTTTGCTCTTGCATAAAGGGCGTTATTGTCCTGCACGCATCCCGTAGCCTATTTTCTATATCTACTGGTATTGTAGGGGGATTCACATAAACACGATCTTTAATGTAGCCCCACAAAAATAAATCTAAAGGTGTTAAATCACATGATCAAGGGGGCCACTGAATGAATCCATCCCTACCGATCCATTTTTGTGGGTAACGATCGTTTAAAAATTCCCGAATTTCCCGGTGGTAATTAGCAGGAGCTCCGTTTTGTTGAATCCACATTTGTTCCCTTTCAAAGATATCAACTTTTTCAAGAAGCTGGGGTAATTCGTTTTACAAAAAATTTAGATATCTAGGCCCGTTAAGCGATTCGCGGAAAAAATATGGACTAATACTCCGAAAATTTACTATTCCACACACCATACATTAAGCGACCAACGGTTTTGGTTTTGAACTTCGCAGGACCCAAAATGGACTAACTGTTGAATAATAATGCATATTATGACTGTTAACTGCTCCATTACAGTGAGAAATTGCTTCATCAGAAAACATTATTTTAGATAAAAAATTTGGATCGGCCTCTATTGCTCCATTCATGGTGTAGTTCCATCTGAAAGGGATGATGCTTTTATTTTCTCGTGGTGCGATTAGCCGTAGATTGGGATGTGTCAGATAAGTCAGCTGGTTGACGACTGCTGACCTGGGGACATGAAATAAAATCTGCTTTCATTTGCGTCATTTGTAGCATTCTGGTTAACTACTTGCATTTCGTATACTCAACGCTACTACTACCACCAAACCGTTCCATTAAGCACAAAAAAGATTTTTTAGATGGTATAATCTATTAGGGTACTTCGCTCCGTAAAGCCTTACTGCTAAAAGACAATTTTTTCCCGCCTCGCCCAGTATGTAAACCATATTTAATTGATTCATTTTTGGGAAAATCCATAACTATTACCTTTATACGTCACTTACCACAACAAATTAAACTATTTTTACTTGCTTAATAGACATGTCAAAATTTGACAATGCCTACATTTTTGTTTTGTCTTGGCAACTATGATGTATGAAATAGGTATATGACATACTTAATAAAAAGTTGGAGGGTTTTGTAAAATCTATCAGAAAAAATAATAATCTGTGCCATTAAACAAATTTGAGATTTTTCAATTTAAAATAGTCGAAATGCATAAATTTATTTTGAACACCCTGTAGCATCTAACACAAATTTCTTTATATATATCTTTTTTTTTCATCTCTATAGAACGCTCGTACCAATGAGTATTCCACCTATAGAAACAATGGCGTTATTGGCAATTTTTTACAAAACTGAAAACTAGTATTTTTTTCAAAAAAAATGAAATATTAAAAAAACTACTAGTTGTAAGTATACAACAACTTTTAGGCAGAATTTAAAAATAAATTAGGAAACCGGATGTTCCATTTAAAAAAACCTATGTTATATCGGCCATACTTTTTTGAAGTACCCAGTATACTCAAAAATAATTTTAAACTGTGCACCTTAATACTCCTAAAACTATTGTATTTGACATTTTTTCGTCATTCCCGAAACAAATGAGATAATGAACTTTACTCTATCGTTGAGATACCCTGTACAAATTATTGGAACATCCACCCTATTCGCCAGATCTGCCTCCGTTTGACTTCCACCTCAAAAGATTTCTATGTGGCGAGCGCTTTTCAACAAATGATGAGGTGATAGAAGGTCTTTCGGAAAACCACTTCAGAGATGAGGTAAACGAATTGGAAAAGGCTAGAAAAAATGTAACGAGTTTAAAGGAGATTATACGAAGAATAAATATATTTCGACTCATTAATTCATCTTGTTTCATTTCCGCTTTCAAAACTTATTGACTGACCAGTATATATAATAATAATTAGTTAAAAATACGTTCAACAGATTTACGAATGCTAACCAGTATTCTTATAGCTGACAAAATATGAAAAATTTATTTATTTTTCGTCTAATTTATTTTTTAGTATTCAACGTCAAATTTGATTTATTCCTTTATCGCCATTAGTCAGAAAAATATACAAAATATATCAAATGGAGGAGCGCGTTTTTATTAATTTTTTTGAGTGATTAGTCCTAATTGCTTTTTGATATGTCATTAGGGAAGTAAAAATAAAATCCTACCGGCCTATTATAATATCTTATTATTCAATTTCGATTTAATTCTCATTCATTTTTTAAGCAGTCCAGCCAATTTTACGAATTAAAATTTGTCCAGTTAAATAGGTATTCAACCTCGGAATGAAGGTTAGAAAGCTGAAAATATGCATAAATCTTTGTGTTGACATTCGAAAAGTTAGCTCAAAAGTCTCATAGAATCTCGTGTCCTCGAGTCAGGATATTCAAGGTCAAAGTCGCGAAAATAGGTTTTTTGCAAATATCTTGTTTCTTATGCTTCTATTTTCTCAGAAACTATGATGTTTGAAGCTATTACAAAACTTGTAGAGCATAAAATTCTCTACAAATCCGATCTTAAGCGATATTTTATATAATTAATCGTTCTCGAGATAGAGCGCGAAGAATGGGAAGCGCCCATCCGTATATAGGATAACGCTATGCCAATTGTGGAATCGAATGCAAGGTACAGTTTGTAAAATTAAGTATTTACAAATATTATAATTATTAAGACACTTGAATTATTTATTTATTTATAAATATTATTCATAAATAACACATCACACATATTTAGTTAATTTATATCAATAATAAGATATTAAAATGAAATAGTTTAAATACATTGTAGTTAAATTTTTATTTATCATAAGTTTATCATAAACCTATTAAAATTTATTTAAGTTAAAATGTAAGGTGAATTTTTGATTATTTATCAATGAGAGGCATTCAGCTTAATATTCCTCTTGTTCGTCGTCGTCTTCTTCTTCTGATCGTCCAAATTGAATTTCCAGACCGTTATCATCATCCTCGTTGCCCGTCATATTTGGCTCTAAAGCCTCAAGGACCTCCGGTACATATTCAACATGGGACATCTGCCCCAATTTACTATAAATAGAGATGGTCGTGTTAGGAGATACTGTTTCGAGAAATAATATAGGTAGGTATATCCAAGCATTTACACTTTTTGAAAAAGAAATATTTTTCCTACTTAAAATGTAATTATAATAAAAAAAATGTAATTAAAATGTATTTAAACTATTCCATTTCAATATCTTATTATTTACATAAATTAACAAAATATTATCATACATTTTAATTAAATATCATTTATAAATAAATAAATAACTCGAGTTTCGTAATAATTATAATATTTGTAACTAATTAAATAAATAAAATAAATAAATAAATAAATATGGTCTTTATTTCCAATTATGAAAGAGAACATGAAAACATCATAAACTAAATAAACAAAATGCTACATGAAATTGGAAAATGCCGAAGGTCAGCTGGGAATGTAAGACCACGAAGGTACAAACATTCCCCCTGCTCTTTACCTTAAGCATCCTAATACTAAAGTTTATGGAATACAATATTTATCTATTAAACTATGCTAGTATCTTAATAAAACTGTGTAATGTTGTAAGTGTTAGGAAAAAAGAAAAAAAAAGACAAAGAAAATAGAGAATGGCTCACGACATAACTAGAGCAAACGCAAAAATGAAAAAAAAAAAAACCTTGATATAAATTAAATTGTTAAACAGATAGGCGAGTCACCCCAACATATCCGAGATAAACAATAGAATTCATACAGAGCACAGATACACTCAAGAGCTAGTGATATTCTTTTCTGAAGGAAAATTTACATAAATAAGTACTATATCTTTATATATTTAACAAAATCCTCCTATACGCCGCCTTGAATGACCTAGGATCTAATAGTTTTATATTTTCTGGAATTGAGTTATAAATCTTAGCTATTTGAAAAGAGAAGGACGATCAAAATTTTTCAGTTTTGTGAGCCGGAGGCGTAAGGCGACCTCGAAAACGGACATTCAAATTATGAATATCTGATCTAAAGGTAATTTTTCTATGTAGGTAGGAGGGAACACCCGTTAAGACAATTTTGTGGAATAAACAAGCCTATCATTCATATTTAACCAAACAACGTCTATCATTCATATTTAACCATCCCAGTTCAAACAATTTGTGTGTTATGTGATTTCTTTTACGAATACCAAATATTAGGCACAAACATGAATTTTGAAGAACTTGGATACGTCGTCTATCGGATGAGTCTATTGAAAATCCATATATAGTATCACAAAAATTTAATCTGGACAATACCAGAGACTCACACAATATAGTTTTCAATTTTTGATTTAAATAGTCCCTAGAATTGTAAATCGTCTTCAAATTAAAGTACGCCCGACGTATAACTATGCTCACATGCGATCTCTACCTCAAATTGTAGTCCTTACAAGGACTACAATTTCTACATTTGTCATCAATCCGTAACACTTCCCCGTTGATTTTAATATTAATATGTGGTAAGCAACTGCTTCTGAGCCTTTGAGTACCAAAAACCATGACTGTACTTTTTTTTTTTTTTTTTGTATTAATTAATAGGGAGTGGTCGCTGGCAGCAGAAACTAGCCCCACCAGATCATCATTGATTTCTCTGACGCATCTGTGAATCTTGTTAGGACGACATATGTGATAAAGCTGCGTATCGTCGGCATATAAGTGTACCTTGCAATACCTCACCCGATGTATTAGTTGTGAAGTGTAAATTGAAAATAATAGAGGTCCC
>CM032448.1:53572957-53665457 GCA_019049505.1 Pachyrhynchus sulphureomaculatus
TTACTCTATTGTTTTTATTGTTTGATTGGCTTGTGTTCAATTCAGCAGCTACTGGATCTTTTATTGTTTGCAATTCGAAAGGTGTTAAGTGATTGTTCTTGGTAATAACTGTTTTTTGATCTCTCTGTTCTGTAACAAGTAATTGTAGATATGGCTATTGTTACAAGAAAAGTCTGTGCAGTTCCAATCTGTAGCCCAATGCTATTGTTTCGAGTGTGGTGGCGGTGTAGTAACAGCGCACTGTACTGTTCATTTCATCTGCCTATTTTGCTGTCTTGACTTGCCAGCCTTGATAGTTGCATGTTGTCCTTGCAAAATATACGTGGCTTGATTTGGCTTTGGTGGTTGTATTTGGCTCGTATCTGTGTCGGTTGTGTTTGGGATTGATTTCGGTAGGTCCAGACGGCGAGTAATTTTTTTCTTAGTGATTCCTTTGTCAGGTTTTGTGATAGCAACACACGACGTGTTCGTTGATTTCTGTGGTGTAACTCATGCGTTGCTTTCATTTTCCCGCCTTGGTGGTGTCGGTTTATTCGCCTGCACAACACTTTTGGCAGGTCCATTTCTTTTTGTCGGTCTTCATCATTTTGGTCGAGCTTCCATTTTCCGCGACGCCCTCGACCGTTTGTGCCGTTTGTCCTCATATAATTATAATAGTTATTGTCCTCATATAATTATAATAGTTATTGACGTTTTTTCATATCGTCGTCTTCAATTAATGGAAAAATGTAAAGTTCCGACCAGTTTTGTTGTATATATCATATATAAAACAACCTCTAGGACAGGGATGTCAAAGATACGGCCCCCGGGATGTATCAATAAGGCCCGCGATCGCAAGAAGTCAGGTATCTGGATCCTCGAGCCCAAAATAATTACCCTCTTTTATAATAATTCAGTACATTTTTTTTGTTTGAATCTGGCCCGCCTACACATTCTAAATTTAGTATATGCAAAATTGAGTTTGACACCTCTGCTCTAGGAGTTTCTCATGATGGTTTTGGTGGCCATATAAGTGTAAGCTCACTGCCCGGAAAAGGCAATTTCCATCACCTACAATGTCGGATCTGGTAAAACTATCGGGGCTAGTTTCGGCTGTGGCGGTTGTTTAGTTCGCCTGGGGTTATTGTTGTTGTGGTGTGGCTGTTTGTACGACAGGGGTCCGCCTCCGTAACACCCTGTTATTATTATTATTCAACATAGTGTTCCCACAAGTATCCTAGGAAAGGGGGGTCGACTGCGGCAGAGCCTGGATGTAACAATAAGGCTGCTTACTCCCGGACGGCGTCCGGTATACCCGGGAACTGTTCGCGACTCATAAGCGCTGAGCCATTCATCTTCTTGGCACGATAAATACCTTAAGATTGCGTTTTTGTTACAAAAAATCTAGACAACACAAGTCAGCACAATATAACTCGGTTACCTCGCCATCGTCAATGCCCGTACTAGGAAAATCCTGTGATTCCCCTAGCTCCTGATGGGGCTCTGTGTAAACTAAACCCTCAGTAAAGAATGTTTCTCCTCAGAAACTTCAGACCTCCCCTCAGATAATATTATTATAATTATTGTTATTAGTATTATTCTCTGTTAAAATTAAACTCATTTGATGTACTTTAATATAAAATTTGAAAAAGTTTTGAGCTCTCTTCTAACTTCAATACTTAAAGCTGGCAGACTGTTTTTTTAGAAATGCGCAATTACTTTTATTCTTAAATTCGGTTCGACCGTATATCTTCAAATCCAAAAAAGTCAATATTTAAATAAATAAATAAAACATTTTAAGGTCCTTAACGTAAGATTATTAAAGCTATACTACCCATTGATCTTTAATAATTCCCTTTATTGACTAGCGTTATCACATAGATTTCACACAAAAACAGCAAGGAAATAATACAAATGTTGCCTATTTTCTTTTCATTTCGTTATCTAGATAGGCAATTTATCAAATTTCTCTCAGTATTTTATGACATCATATTTCCAAAAATATATTTTCTAGAAGTGGTCCGTATATTATTTATTACCAACACGACACCTAAAGATAAATGTAATAATATTCCACATCTTGTTTCTGGATCTTTTTTTCACGGACCTTTATATTTCTAAAACTATTAATTATTGTTTTACACTATTAATTATTGTTTCCTCGGGGGGGGGTGGGGGAGCGGGATAAAATATCTCCCCGGTAAGTTCTGCCTGTCGTAGAAAGCGACTAAAAGAATAACTTAGATGGTAGATGCCCAGATCCTATCAAGCATCCCTCGGTGTGATACCGTCGCATCGGCTTGGGCTACGTGAAGTTGCGTAACGTTTCATGGTTGTGCCGATGTCTTCGAACTGTGAGACCAAATAGAATGATGAGGCACTTGGATACAAAAAATTCCGGAGATGCAATAGCCCCCCGTTCGAATCTCCGTATGGGGGCTGATTCAGGGGAGTCGACATGCAGAGATCGCAACTTTAAAATAGATGTTTGCAATATATGAGGTGTAAACTTGAACATATAATCAGTGCACGTGCAATGAAGATCAGTTCATCGACTAACACAGTCAACTTTCTCTGTCCTGTAATTCTCAGTTTACATGTAACTTTGGAATCAGCCTTTTTGTCAGAAGCGATTTCTCTTGCCAACGAGAGGGCTCTGGAGCCCCGAAACTTCGATGTTGTGTGGTTAAAAATAACAACTTAAAAAACCATAAAGTTTATCAGCTGCCTCTATTGACCACCAAGTGACTAACTTTAAAACACTATTCGCTTCTCTTGCAGATTCCATCTATCATTTACAGATTAACTAGGAATAAAAATTTTAAACAACTGTTTAAGATCACCACTTATGTTTATTATATTATTACTCACAATTGTTTCGACACGTTGTGTCTTCTTCTAGAGCAAGATGTAAATTAACTACAAAATATGTTACAGAATATATAATTTATCTAGTTATAAGTACTAAATCATTAACAATATTTACCTGAATACCTAGAATAAGTTCAATAAAGAAGACCCTACTCCATCTAATTGATCGTTGAGTAATAAACCTGAGGATTCTTTCTGGTAATAATTTCTACCTGTTCTAAAACAATTCAGTAATTTCCCTTTCCATTATGCAAAATTCTGAAATCTTCATTGAACCTATGAGATCTGTTATTTTTCATTCTATAGCTTTGTTTATGTTTCTTTATTCTTTTTTAAAGAGATTGTCTTTTTGTCCTATATAAGTTTTATTGCAAGTACCACAGCATAATTCGTAAACCCCCGTTTTATTTTCTTCTTTTGTTTTACTTTTATTACTTTTAATATGTCGAGCAAATGTGTTATTTGTACGGAAAGCAATGTTTACATGATTTTTATGGAAAATATTTTAAAATTTATTAGTCAATTTACCGGTATAAGTGAGTGTATGAAACTTATCTTTGTTTAGTTGTTTATACGGGTACGCCAGTCCTTATGCTTTTTTAAATTGTTTTTCATTAAAATATAATATAAAACAATTTAAAATCAAGTCAAGTGCAAATTGAACTTGCACAATTAGTGTTTTGTACGTTGATTGCTTTTAAAATAAAAAAAATTTCTTACGGTTGTATAAAATGATCAGTGACTTTACAAAACACACCCTAAATGATTTTTCAACAAAGTTTGTTTCCAATCTTTACTGAAAACTGATGATCTTGAAATTTATGTTTTTTTATATATCAGATAAATTATTAAAGATAATGCACTCGTGATAATTTTCGTTCAATCTACACCCCGTGGAAAATATTCCAGAATTTTTTGATCAGTACTTTTCGAGATAAGTTGGGGGGGTCAGCGATTTTTCGCGATTTTTTAAAAATAATACAGAGAAAATTATGCGCAAGTATTACATTATATATATATATATATATATATATATATATATATATATATATATATATATATATATATATATATATATATATATATATATATATATTTTTTACTCGTGTTTTCACAAGCTTTCGTTTGACATCACACTCGATGACTTAGTAAAAAAATTTTTTTTCACTTCCAATTTCATCCCCCAAAACTAACCCCTTAAGTATAAATTTAACTTTCAAAACTACACGGCTCTGATGAGGCCATCAATTCCTATATTATCACCAAATTTCAACTTTCTATGACGAATAGTTTCGGAGAAACTCGGGTGTGACAGACAGACAGACAGACACCGAAGTCATCTTATAAGTGTTCCGTACGGAACACTAAAAAGCAATATGCCTGGTGTACCCATATAAACAACTAAGCAAAGATAAGTTTCATACACTCAATTATACCAGTAAATTGACTAATAAAATTCAAAATTTTTTCCATAAAAATCATGTTTCCGTACAAATAACACATTAGCTCGACATATCAAAAATATTAAAAGTAAAACAAAAAAAGAAAATGAAACAGCGGCTTACGAATTATGCTGTAGCACTTGCAATAAAACCTATATAGGACAAACAGGCAAATCTTTTTATAAAAGAATAAAGGAACATAAACAAAGCTCTAGAATGAAAAATAACAGATCTCATTATGCTAAACATTTATCAGATGAAAATCATACGTTCAATGAAGAGTCCAGAATTTTGCATAATGAAAAGAAAGGGAAATTACTGAATTGTTTAGAAAAGGTAGACATTAACCAGAAAAAAATCCTCAAGTTTATTACTCAACGATCAGTTAGATGGGGTAGGGTCTCCTTTATTGAATTTGTTCTAGGTATTAAGGTAAATATTGTTAATGAATTTAGTACTTGTAACTAGGTAAATTTTATATTCTGTAACATAGTTTGTAGTTAATTTACATCTTGCTCCAGAAGAAGACACAGTATGTCGAAACAATTGTCAGCAATAATATAATAAACATAAGTGGTGAGCTTAAACAGTTGTTTAAATTTTTATTCCTAGTTATTATGGATTTCCATCAAGTAACGGCTAAGTCAGTGCAGTATATTTACAGATTAACTATCCAAATGCGGAAATTGCCATCCTGGGCAAGGTCCACGATGCCAACTGGCTTAATTATTCAAGTACTACCGATGAACAATGGCGTGAAGCTGAATCATTCTGAGTTAGTTGTGGCTTAACTCAGCTTACTGACGAGCCAGCACAGATCCCTCATTGAGACAGAGAGTTCGCCAGTCTTCTTGATTTGTTTTAAACCACCAACCCAGAGATTTACACTGTTTTTTTATGTTTTCGATGTTATTTTGGCTGGTATGGACACCTACATCCCTATTTCCAAGAAATATCCTTCCAATGGCAAGCCTTGGTTTGACCGAAAATGCAAATAAGCTATTGCTTCTAAACATCTTGCCTACCGACAATGGCGTAAAAATCCTAATGTCATAAATCGTAACATCTTTGTTCGTGACCGGAACAGATCCAAAGAAATTATCGACAAAACCAAGGAAGCACACAATCAACAAATTAGAAACAAACTTCTTGCTTACCCCAACAATTCCAGATCTTTTGAGTCAGTCGCTAAGGCAGTTAGTCAAAATATGCGGAGCCTTGTCTAAAATCTATCAATTGAAATTAATATTTGTTATTTGACACTATTGTGGGGCGTTATTCACAAAATCACTACATATCCCTTACCTACCAAATCTTAAAAGGTATAGATACAGCTTAGCTTTAATATTAAATAAATCATTTGTATACAGAAATGTCAGAGGTCCATATAGCAAATATTGTATAATAATATCTTCTTTAGTTGAATAATTTTCGCATAATAGTTTTTGATATATTTTGTTTTCTGTTATATTATTCCTTTTGATGTACTCAGTCAGTATTAAATGTAAACATTATTAAAATATGTCTCGGTTACAAATTCTCCATCGACCGATATCCATAGGGATTTTGTCCTGTAAATATTTATAACACAACGCCCAACAAAGTTTGTCTTCAGAGCTATTTCAGAATCAATTCGCGCATACTAAAGTGCCAAATATTGCATGAGATATTAATATCAATAAATATGTGACTACATTATGAAACACATCTGAAAAGTTCTGTTTGTGGCTCCCATGTTTCCTCAGAGAGCGTTCTTTACGAGTGGCAGTCGACGGATTTCTTTCTACATCTTCACTATCAACGCCGGTGTGCCCCAAGGCTGTATACTGTCTCCTACTCTCTTTCTCTTTTATATTAACGATCTGCTGAAAAAGACCGGGAATCCATTCTACAGCTTTGCAGATGACAGCACGCTTATCTCTTCATTCGCTTTGAACGCTCGGACATCGGCTTCTCAGACGAATATCCGCAGACAGCAGGAAGTCATTCAACTTAACAAAGACCTGGAAGAAATTCTATCTTCGGGCGACAGTAACCAAGTGGAATTTAACGCTACAAGAACCCAGGAGCAGTTTTTTCTAAAAAAGTTAACATTGCTGAACCCGAAATAGTCATGTTGGGGCACTCCATTCCTCTAACATCGCCACTCAATTTGTTGGGCATTAATTTGGGAACAAATATGTCGTGACATGAACACGTTGCAAACATAGCAAGGAGAGCTTCTCAAAAGTTGGGAATATTATCTCGAACCAGAAAGCTTTACACTCCACAACAACTCTTGCTTCTTTACAAAGCTCAAATTCAACTAACTATTTGGTGCTCCGCTCCAAAACATACACTGCATTTGTTGGATTCTATTCAGAGAAGAGCCATTCGTCTGATTGGAGACCCGGAACTGACCGGCGGCCTTGATTCGCTGGAACATCGAAGAACGGTTGGAGACTTGAGCCTATTCTACAAGTATTTTCATGGAAAGTGTGAAGGATGTAGCCCGCTTAATTTCTCACAGAGCGGTGCATGTTGGAAGTACACGTTGCGCTAATACTTCACATCCGTATGAGGTTCAGCTTGTTACTCCTCGTACAACGCCTTTCAAGTAGTCTTTTATATGGAGAACATCATCCCTTTGGAATAATTTGCCTAGGACCGTATTTCTCACTGAATACAATTTACAGCGATTTAAGAACAACGTAAATCGTTTTTTTTTTTCCGTACACATGTCGCTCCTGTAGCGCTTTAGGGACTACCCTGCAGCACGTGTGCTAGACCGATAAAAAAAAAACATAAGATGACAAGATGACTAAATGGATGATATTTATCGCATTTCTGTTAGCTTACTCAATCAATTCTTAGATTATTTGGTGGGAGGTGCTTTTACTTCTTGTGTACTTATCTGCAATTTTTTAGCACATTCACTTTTGTCTTAATATTTAAATTAAGTATTCCTGTCAGGTTTATTTCGGACACTGCGTAGATTGTGTAAACCTAATATTTTTCGAATAAAGGTATGTGATTCGTATTAACTACTCGCTATAGCTGTTAGTGTTGTATACTGTCAGATAAGTAGAAAAAAGCGTGTTGTTTCCATGGTTATCGGTTTATTTTGGCAGCAGTTTTACGTGGTTTTACTTTTACATATCTTCAATAATTTGTTTCAGTCATTTTAAGCAGTGTAAAAAGATGTTCTTATTTCATATGATTAAGGTTATCTTCATCTTGAGATTAAATTTCAAATATCATATTTTAGTTACATACTAATACGAATGCTAAAAAGTCTGCAATACTCGTAAATGTACATACATATGTCACCAATAAATTTTTTCTCACATTTTGCACTAGCAATTTACAACTTTTTTATTTTATGTCG
Organism: Pachyrhynchus sulphureomaculatus; assembly: GCA_019049505.1. Lineage (NCBI taxonomy): Eukaryota > Metazoa > Arthropoda > Insecta > Coleoptera > Curculionidae > Pachyrhynchus > Pachyrhynchus sulphureomaculatus. The sequence continues at coordinate 53,580,617 of CM032448.1, forward strand.
ACATTATAAGTTCCATAATGTTCATTTTTTGTGATACTGTCCCATTTTATTTGCTGTCATCGCTGCGTCAAAACATAAATATGAAGCTATTTCGCACGTTTTTGTTCATCATTTTTTATTTTTTCCATCTCAATTCTAGTATTTTTCTTACTGAATGTAATAAAATTTCTGTCATTTTTGTAACAATATCAAATCAAAACTCAATATTGTATCATTTTTTTTTCTTTTAATGTAGATGGGTTCAACTACAAATACAATCAATTCACATTAAGACTTTTACAATTATTTGTTTCAAACTTAAAAGTTTGCGTGAAAACCTTACTATAATACTGATAAAAAGTAAGTTTTTCCTGACAATTGTTTTATTTTTTTTAATTTGTGTTTAATTTAACTATAAACTAATCAGTGCCTTATATTTTTTTTTTTTTTTTTATGGGTCTAGCACACGTGCTACAGGGAAGTCCCTAAAGCGCTACAGGAGCGACACGTGTGCGGAAACAGAGATTCACGTTGTTCTTGAATCGCTGTAGATTGTAATCGGTGGGAAACACAGTCCTGGGCAAATTATTCCAAAGGGATGATGTTCTCCATATAAAAGACTGCTTGAAAAGTGTTATACGGGGAGTAACAAGCTGAACCTCATACGGATGTGAAGAATTAGCGCGACGTGTACTTCTAACATGCACCGCTCTGGGAGCAATTAAGCGGGCCACATCCTTCGAACACTTTCCATGAAAGTACTTGTAGAATAGGCTCAAGTCGCCAACCGTTCTTCGATGTTCCAGCGAATCAAGGCCGACGGTCAGTTCCGGGTCTCCAATCAGACGAACAGCTCTTCTCTGAATAGAATCCAACAAATGCAGGGTATGTTTGGGAGCGGAGCTCCAAACATGGGAGCAGTATTCCATAGTTGGTCGAATTTGAGCTTTGAAAAGAATTAACAGTTGTTGTGGAGTGTAAAGCTTTCTGGTTCGAAATAATATTCCCAACTTTTGAGAAGCTCTCCTTGCTATGCCTGCAACATGTTCATGCCAGGACATATTTACTCCCAAATTAACGCCTAACAGATTGAGTGACGATGTTAGAGGGATGGAGTGCCCCGACATAACTATGTCGGGTTCTGTAACGTTAACTTTTTTAGAAAAAACTGCCGCCTAGGTTTTTGTAGCGTTAAATTCCACTTGGTTACTGTCACCCCAAGATAGAATTTCTTCCAGGTCTTTGTTAAGTTGAACGACTTCCTGCTGTCTGCGGATATTCGTCTGAGTAGCCGATGTCCGAGCGTTCAAAGTGAATGAAGAGATAAGTGTACTGTCATCTGCAAAGCTGTAGATTGGATTCTCGGTCTTTTCCAGCAGATAGTTAATGTAAATGAGAAAAAGAGTAGGAGACAGTATGGAGCCTTGAGGTACACCGGCGTTGATAGTGAAGGTGTTAGAAAGAAATCCGTCGACTGCCACTCGTAAAGAACGGTCTCTGAGGAAACATGAGAGCCACAAACAGAACTTTTCCGACATACCATAAGAACGTAGCTTAGCCAACAGTCCATCGTGCCAAACACGGTCGAATGCCTTGGAAGCCATATTGGTGATCGCTAATAATGTTGAATCCTTCAAGATATTTTAGAAGATGCTGATTGATAGCCTTTTCCATGACTTTCGATATTATTGAAAGCAGTGCGATTGGTCGGTAGTTATTTGGCAAGGTCTTCTTGCCTTTTTTAGGTATCGGCTGAACTGTAGCGCATTTCCAGCAGGAAGGAAATATTCCCTTTTTGTAGGATAGGTTGAAAAGTCTACAGAAAACTGGTGTTAGTTCCCTCGCACAGATTTTAATGATTTTTGTGATTTATATGACATATTATAAACGATAACAGCTAAATTTATTATAGTTACTACATGTTTTATTTTTCTACTTTTTGATTTATAGCCAAGACTGACTTTTGCTGGTAAGAGAGGTTTTATATATTTTCTAGTCATGTTAAGTATAGATTTCTATTATTTTAATTATAAAGCATACTTGTATTATGGTACTACGATGACAGCTGCATCTTGTTGAGTACTTATCTCGAGCACTTGACATAATTAATTAGCTAGATTTTTATTAACTAAACTAATTTTAACACCGCCAACAAATTCATACCCATTGACATTAATTCCTAAAAGATTTAAAACCAAGCCCTATTTTTCTTATCGTTGTTATTAACATTAATAATGTATTATGGAGTTCAGTTAATGGCTTTGTAAAATTTAAATAGTTTTTGAAATTCCTTTTTCTAGGAAGTAGGTCTTGGTCCTTCACAAGGAGTATATTTTTGATATTTAAACAATTTATTGAGTGTTACAAATAAAAAAAAATAGAGAATTTCAGGTGAGTTTTTCTTACTTATGTAATTACTGGGAGGATATCATTAGGTGAACAACTGCCTCTTTCCCCTCCAAGCATCATCTGTATTTTGGATCATATTTGCCCTAATGCGAATTGCGTGCCCGTTTAGGTTGTACAGGGCCAGTAAAGTTCATTTTTAGAAAATCTCATTTGTTTTTTGAGTATACGGAAATGACGAAAAAATGTTAAACAAAAGTAGTTTTTCTAGAAAATGTTAAGTTTAAAATTATTTTTGAGTATAAAGGTAATATAGTTATAGATTTTCCTAAAATGAATTAATTTATACGGTTTATATTTTTTTCTGATACTGGGCGAGGCGGGAAAAAGTTGCCTTCATGGCAGTAAGGTTTTATGGAGCGAAGTACCCTAATAGAGGTATACTATCTAGAAAATCTTTGCAGTGCTTAATGAAACGGTTTGATGGTAGTGGTAGCGTTGAGTATACGAAACAGAAAGTAGTAAACCAGAATGCTGCCAACGAGGAAAAAGAAATGCAGATTTTACTTCATGTTGAAGATAATCCCCAGGTCAGCAGCCGTCAACTAGCTGACTTACCTGACACATCCCAATCTACGGCTAATCGCACCACGAGAAAATAAAAGTATCATCCCTTTCATATGGAACTACACCAAGAACTTCAAGACCGTGATTTTAAATAAGGAGCAAACTTTTGTACCATCATGAATGAAGCAATAGAGGCCGATCCAAATTTTTTATCCAAAATAATGTTTTCTGATGAAGCTACTTTTCTCAGTAATGGAACATTTAACAGCCATAACATACATTATTATTTCACAGTTAATCCATTTTGGGCCCGAGAAGTTCAAAATCAAAACCATTGGTCGCTTAATGTATGGTGTGGAATATTAAATTTTCGAATTATTGGTCCATATTTTTTCCGCGAACCGCTTAACGGGCTTAGATATCTAAATTTTTTGCAAAACGAATTACCCCAGCTTCTCGAAGATGCTGATAACTTTGAAAGGGAAAAAATGTGGATTCAACAAGACGGAGCTCCTGCTCATTACCACCGAGAAGTTCGGGAATTTTTAAACGATCGTTACTCAGAAAAATGGATCGGTAGGGATGGATTAATTCAGTGGCCCCCTCGATCATGTGACTTAACACCTTTAGACTTCTTTTTGTGGGGCTACATTAAAGATCGTGTTTATGTGAATCCCCTACAACACCAATAAATACGGAAAATAGGATACGAGATGCGTGCAGGACAAAACGCCCTTTATGCTAAGGAAAGTGGAGGAAAATATAGTAAAATAACTAAACATGAGTATTCAAGTAGACGGGCATATTTTTGAACATTTATTACGTCATAATAATTAATCATTAGATAAGTTAAACTATATTAAAATTATTATTAACTATTTGTTTATTTTTTTCACATTAGGGTAAGTGTATTAAAAACAAGGGTAAAAACTGAAAAATTCAAAATAAATCGAAAACTATTAGAAATAGGTGTATGACATACTTAATAAAAGTTGGAGGGTTTTGTAAAATCTATCAGAAAAAATAATAATATACAGGGTGTGCCATTTAAAAAATTTGAGATTTTTCAATTTAAAATAGTCGAAATGTATAAATTTATTTTGAACACCGTGTAGCATCTAACTCAAATTTCTTTACATATATCTTTTTTCATCTTTATAGAACGCTCGTACCAATTATGAGTATTTTTTTTTTTTTTAATTGAAATATTAAAAAAACTACTTGGTTTGGGTATATACGTTATGAATAAAAAAGTTATAAAATTTTACGCAGAATTTAAAAATAAATTAGAAAATAGGATGTTCCATTTAAAAAAAAAAAACATATGTCATATCGGTCACACTTTTTTGAAGTACCCTGTATACTAAAAAATAATTTTAAAACCGTGCACCTTAACATTCCCTAAAACTATTGTATTTTCGTTATTCCCGAAACAAATGAGATAATGAACTTTACTCTATCGTTGACTCACCCTGTACAGTGTCCTATAGGGATCTCTATCACCATCTCCGAGTCTTTCCTGTTTACTTTCAGCAGCGACCTGGTATATTAAGGGTTAAGTCACCATGTATAAGATTGTCTCTTCCTTTGTGTCACTTTAGTTTATCGTTCACCTCTCCTCCTGAATAGCGATTATTAACCATCTTCTTGACCCTACATCAGTGACGATGTCGTAATATCCGCCAGAGTTGTCTCACTACCTAAACAGATATTTTTATTTTACGGCGCATTTAAGACAAGACGGTAGACTTACCATAAGCATTATTTCATTGTCTACAACACTACTGCCTATTTATAAGGCCAAGTCAAACATACTTAAATACATTAATAAATAAATACATCGCCCTACCGGGTTTGAAATATGGGAGCCTCAGTATCTTATGCTGGAACTATCCCACGGACCTAGGACCGCCAAGTTCCCGTGTGTCATGAACTTATCATTCAGCGTATTTGCAATAGTTGCATCACCCATATCGCATTCCTAAAAAAGCACTTAGGCGTTGTGAGGCCCGTAGCCCTCTTATTACTCTGGACACTCGTAGGGCCAGGTACCCACGCGAGAAGCAGGTTGTTTCGCTCCGTCGTGACTTGCAAGTTTTTACACTCGCATATCAGTTGTGGATACATGATTTCCTATTTCACAAATAAGGGGGCGATTCTACTGTCCAAACAAATGTATACAGCCTGACGAGTTATATTTAATTTTACTATCTCCCAGCCACACATGAGGATGGCGTAGACTTCCGTTTGGAAAACCAACGCACAGCTGTGCAAAGATACTGATAGCTTTATCCCAGTCTATAAGCAATAAGTACCTGCTCCCAGACTATCTTTCGGTTTAGATCCGTCTGTGTACCAAACGTATACTCTTTTTAGGATAACATTACCGTTGGTCCCTTATTTACCTTAAGGAATGCCTATTGAGGAATGTTTAATCTTATCTACAGGGCAGTCTGCCTATATTCTGACTTATCTACTATCGTTCCGAGATGCTTTAGACTTTATGTGTAGCTGCAATGCTGGTAGTTTCAACAGAGCCACTGTCGCCTTGCTAGGTACTGTAGTTATATGACCTTGTCGAGTTTGAGCTTGGCCCATTTCTTCTCAGTTGTGAGTCATCACATCCATATAGGAGTTGTGGTCATCTCACAATCTCATATATATATATATATATATATATATATATATATATATATATATATATATATATATATATATATATATTTAATAAAGTATTCTCGACGGCAGTTTTCGAGAGCCTACATACCTCCAGGACATTCGTAGCCTTCTTTATTTTACTTTTTACAGGCCCTTTCCAAATCCGTTTATTTGCCATGATTACTCCTAGATATTTCACTGAGTCTTTATACTGTAGTATATTACCTAAAAGCGTAAGTCTCGGCATTGTACTCAGCCTCTTTTCCTTTGTGAGAAAGAATCTTATCAATTTAGTTGGAATTGAAACCTAGTTTCTCACTCTGACAATATCTACTGACAATATTTGGGAGAGTTTAAGGCTTCTGTTTCTACAAAGCTCTACCACATTCTCGACGTATGCCTGTGTGTTCAGGCCAGCATCATTTAATGTGATTAGGAATTTGCAAACTACAAGGCACCATAACAGAGAAGAGTGCACTCACCATCGTTTGATTACTCTAGCCTACAATGTCCGATCATTTAATTTAACGAAAACTTGTCTTTTTAGAGAGCATGATTCTTATCCATCGTGGTATGCTGTCGTTGACCATTCTCTCCTCGAAATGATTCGACAGATGTGTTATTGCGCAGGATTGCAATATCTGTGAAAGTCCCCACAGTATAATATGCACGTTCTAAAGCGTCCTCATTTTACTTCTGACACAATTTAGTGCCATTTTCATAGACTTAAAGGAAAGGTAGCCGTGTTGTCTTGGATGGATGGTTGTGTCTCGCCTACAGTTATGTGTCTGTCCACCAGTATTTTCAATGACTTAATGAAAAAGTTAAGTCAAGCATTAGACTGGTTAAAGTTGTCCTTTCCTGCTTTAGAAACCACGACGACCTTAGCTGGTCTTAAGGTTTTGATGTAAAGCCCATTGCCAAGCAAGCTGGAATATCGTAACAGCAGGTCAAGGAACATCCCGTCGTCATGCGGTGATTTATAAGGAGCAAATGTTCCATCGGACCGTTCTACTCCCTTATATATGTATTACTACTCTTCTGACGATTCGGAAATATCTTTTTAATGGGATTAAAAGTTGGGATCGGGAAAGTACGTCAAGACTAATAGCCCCAATGTATCTTCTGATGTGGAAGTGATGCCACTGGCTGCGAGGGACATTACACGTTCATCTTTAGTGAGTCTGCTTCAGGCGACTTTTTGATGCTTTCACAAAAAGATTTCCATTCTACTCTACTCAAAATAATATAAATGAATAACACACTTTAAAGATTCAACTTGCAAACTTGCATAAAAAAATAGAATTGTAGGATTGCAATGATGTGTGATTATAAAAAATATTACAGGTGTCATTAGATTGAAAATACCTTTATGTTTCGACTGGTGGCAACAAATTTCCAAAGCTGTCAAAATATTAAATGATTTTTTCATATTTCTTGTAAGCAGTCCAACGTGCACCACGTCCAGAGTCGTTATCCAATTTAATTAAACCTGATTTATATTTATGATTTTTTCTCGGTAATCTGCCGTTCACAGAAAATGAGGAATTTTCAACTTTTTTGCATACATTTTTGTCTCTAGGTTCGTTAAAGCATTATTGGGTAATGTTACTAATTTCGTAATTTGGGAGGATAATTGAGTTGAGTTTTTCACTGCCTTTTTGTATTATCTTTGGGCTTTGTTAAAATAATCCCAGTGCTTCCTTTTTATCGTGTATTACTGAAAAGCGTACAAACTTCTTTGCTGTGGTCTTCTAGGTATGACTTCGACTATGGAGTCCTTCCTGCGTTAGGACTCTTTTTCAGAGGATGGCCAACTTTGTAGGGCTCAATAGAGGAGCTGAGATAGTTCACTGAAGGCTCGATGTCCGTTTCATCATTATATCGGCTACACACTTAGGTTCTCTTTACAGAGTTCCTAGTTTGTAGACCTCTGAGTCCTGTAATCCCTCGATGACTACGCCTTTGCTTGAATGTAGAAAAGGGTGTGCCTGTAATCCATTAACGAGATCTCTATATACGAGGCTGGTTTGAGAAGTCCGTGCAAAAATAAAACTACTTATGTGTTTGGGGTAAACCTTTTTTATTTTTCGACATAGTCTCCTTTTAGCCTTATACACTTCGTCCAACGATGTTCTAGTTTGTTGATCCCTTCCGAATAATAGGATTTGTCCAAGTCTGCAAAATATCCATTAGTGTCTGCAATCACCTCCTCGTTTGAATAAAAAATCTTTGTCCCGCCAGCCATTTCTTCAAATTGGGGAACAAATAGTAGTCCGAGGGAGCCAAGTCTGGAGAATAGGAGGGATGTGAAACGAGTTGAAATCCTATTTCCATTAATTTTGCGACCACAACTGCTGAGGTGTGTGCTGGTGCGTTATCGTGATGGAAAAGGACTTTCTTGTGGGCCAATCGCGGGCGTTTTTCTTGCAGCTCGGTTTTCAAAGGGTCCAATAACGATGAATAATATTCACCTGTAATAGTTTTACCCTTTTCCAGATAGTCGATGAGAATTATCCCTTGCAAATCCCAAAAGACAGTCGCCATAACCTTTCCGGCCGAAGGAACGGTCTTCGCCTTTTTTGGTACAGATTCCCCCTTGGAACCCATTGTTTAGATTGTTGTTTGGTCTCAGGAGTATAGTAATGTATCCATGTTTCATCCACAGTGACGAAACGACGCTTAAAGTCCTCCGGATTCTTTTGGAACAGCTGCAAACCATCCTTGCAACACTTCACACGATTCCGTTTTTGGTCAAGCGTGAGCAATCGCGGCACCCATCTTGAGGAGAGCTTTCTCATGTCCAAATGTTTGTGCAAAATATTATGTACCCGTTCAGTCGAGATGCCCACATCACTAGCAATCTCACGCACCTTAACTCTTTTGTCATCCATCACCATATCATGGATTTGATCAATGATTTCTGGAGTCGTAACCTCCACAGGCCGTCCAGAACGTTCAGCGTCACTTGTGCCCATATGGCCAGTCCGAAAATTTTGAAACCACTTATAAACTGTTCTAATCGAAGGTGCAGAGTCACCATAATGTTTATCAAGCTTCTCTTTAGTCTCCTGAGGCGTTTTGCCTTTCATAAAGTAATGTTTAATCACCACACGAAATTCTTTTTCGTCCATTTCCTGAAAATCACTCGACTTCCTTGATTCACACGAATGCCAAACGCAAAGAAATAGACCAATATGGCTGAAACTTGGTGTGCGTTCATTCAAGACATGCTACTAACTAAACATGACCTCGATACGCGCCGGTGGTGCCATCTCTCGGACTTTGCACGGACTTTTCAAACCAGCCTCGTATACTCTCAATTATTCTGTACAATCCTGGAGTGCCAATAATCTCAGGTCCAGCACTGATTTACTTCTGATATTCTAATACGTCGGTATTGAACTTTGATTCCCTAAAACTAGCTCCCAGAGGTTAAGAATTTCAGCGGAGCCCTTAGTATTGATGTTGATATTCTCCACAGAATATTGTGGGAGTTGCACTCACTCTCATCAGTTGGAATCGCTTCTCACCTTCTTTATCTATTACTGGAGGAGTTTCTTTGTTGTAGAAATAGCAAGCAAAGCATACGAATTGACTAGTTTTGATTTACAATCTGGAATAATACCAATAATCTTAACTTATTTTAATGATATCTTACCATGTTTCTTTATGTGTTCTCCTTGTATATTTATTTTTTGAAATATGTCGTTCGGAACTTCAACTTTTCAAAGCATTTTATTTCTCTTCCTAAGCCTATTAGGAAAAAAATTCATATAAAAAGGACCCCCCACTTTTTTGTGGAAAAGTGGCTTCGGTCAAATTGGCTGAATGTTTGATATGATATGTTGTAGTTCTCAGCTTTCTAAATAAAAATGTCCATGGGCACAACTTTCAAAAATGGGCAGATTTCGAGTTATTGTCAATTTAAGTACTAATAAAATCCATTTTTAGTCTTCCGTACGAAACACTTATAAGATCACTTTGGTGTCTATCCTTCTGCCTCTGTCACACTCGATTTTCTCCACAACTATTTGATATAGAAAGTTGAAATTTGGCACTAATATAGGAATTGATAGCTTCATCAGAGCCACGTTGTTTTGAAAGTTAAATTTCAACCTAAGGGGTTAGTGAAAAAAAAAACTAGGTCATCGAGTGGGATGTCAATGAAAGCTTGTCAAACACGACTTCAAAAATTATTTTTCTTCTTATCTTGAAACGAACTGATCAAAAAATTTTGAAATATTCTCCACGAGGTGTAGAAAAAAAGTCTCGCATATCGCATTCGATATTGGGGTATTTTTGCGACGTTGAAAGAGAATTCAAATTTTTTTCTTGTGTCTTTAATTTAATAATTATCAAACTTATCAAAATGGTTTAAAAAAATAGATTTTATTAGTACAGTAGTTTTCACGATCTAAGAAAGTGTTTTAGCTACCTATACTCATTCAAAATTCAACAAGATTCGAAAGTGATTAATTTATGGCTGTTTAATGACAAGGCATCGTGCAGGGCCGCACTATACCTGATTGTATAATTGTTGGGTTTAAAATTTTATTGTGGTAAGACAGTTGAATTTTAATGTTTTATGTACTAAATAATACACGATATAATAATTACACAAATATATTAAAACAGTGTACAGTGTCCTCGCGTACATTTGTTACAATTTTAGTTATTAATTAATATCTAGTTCAATTTCGCTATCGCTACTATCTTGCAAATCAATAATAAGTTTTTTTACAGGTTCTAAAACTATTTGTATTTATGTACATACATATATATGAGTTTGCAATTTTTTTGACGTGTTGAATACAGTTTCTCCAGTTTTCAACGGTTACAATTTTCACTTCTGTCTTTATCAACTCAATCACATTACTGTTTAAAGTGGGGGTATAATTGTGAGCACGTATATTAGACTTTACAATAATATGGTGGAAGCCGAATTATTTCGTGTCCTGCTTCCTTTGCAATTTTATCATAAACATATTCCTCTGAAAAATTGTAACTTTTTAAAACTTCTAACAATTGTTTAACTATATAACTTTCACGGAAATATATGTCAAGTTCGCACAAAAAGGCTTGTATTTCCTCTTTTCTACTGGTGGAACTTGGTACCTTATTTATTTGGCGACTATGATAGGATGCATTATCCATCATAATACAGCTACTCGGTGGTATATTCAGCATTAATTTGTTATTGAAGCCAATCTTCAAAAACTTCAGCTGTTGTATCACAATGATAATCCAAGCTGGAATCTGAAATATTCTTGGCTGCTAGAAATAGACATTCTGGTATCCAGCCTTCTTCTGACTCCGCATGTAAAATAGTTATTCTTTTACCTTTTTTGATGGAGCTTTGGTGTGGCATTTTTTTGGATTTATTAATCCATTCTTTACTGGATGTGTCGTGGGTGTCATACCAAGTCTCATCTAGAGAGATTATCGATTTTCCGATCTAGCTGTATTTATTTTTTCAAGATATTCCATTCTGAGTTGTTGTAAGCGCCGAGATTCCATTATAATTTGCCTTTTGTCTATTTTTTTTTGAACAAAAACCCCAAACGAGGTAAAATACGCCATAAAGTTATAGTGGAACATTTTATGTCACAACTATCCTCAGACAGCCTCCGTGAAAGTGACAATAACGTAGGAACTTTTTGTTCTGCATGCATTTCATAAATTTTTGCGGCGGATTAAGTCTTCTTGACAGAAATCAGTACATTTCGACACACTTTTGTCTTTTCGTGTTTTTTAGGCACTATCGAATTATTTACAATTTTCCAATCTATACTTTCAGGGATGCTTGTTAAAGCTGATGTCTCCATGAATGAAAAGTACTCTTCTTGGCCTCGCTCCACTAACTTTAAATAAACACTTTTAACCATCACTTTTTCCTCAACGGGTAAGCATTTGCGGTTTCTGATGGAAAGGGCTTCGGACATTTTAAGACACTATTGAACTTTATAATACACACTACTTCAGTATAATACTGCAGATAAAATGAAGAATATTTTTTATATTTATAAACACGAAGTAGCCAAAAAATGTTAGATTGAAAGGGAGCGTGCGAAGATCCTAACGGTCCACAGTAATTCGGCAAGAACATGGTAGCGGGAAAATATTCATGACGTAATTTCCAGGAACCACTGATAACGACTTATAAACAACCCCCCCCCCCATTTAACGAATTCCAAGAATTAATTTGTTTATCACCTCAGAAGGTATCTTATCAGGGGGTCAAAGTAACCCTTATAAGAGAGGTCATTTTCATTTGCAAATCAGTTGCATTTTATGCACACTTGTGATAACATATTTTAAAATTGGTAGCAAAGTGAAACGAGTTTTTTGTGATGGAATATTCCGTTGAAGGTATGTACTCTATTATGACTTATATTTTTTATAAAAAATATATATACTCTTGGTGTAATATCAATTTGTAAATGTATAGATATATCCAGCAAATTTTACATTAATTGTAAACTTTAAAAGTAGCAACTTTTTTTATCCACATATATCCACCTAGATTTTTCTATACGTAATACCTACAACATTCAGGCACAGATTCATATATATTATAGACCCCGAAAAGGCCCGAAAGTAAAATTATTTTATTTTTTTCAGAACGAGTCGTGACTATGACGAAAATGGAGTTTTTTGAAGAATGGCTAAAACATGACAAAACTGAACGAAATAGTAGCATTTTTTATTATATAAGTGAAAAATTCAATATGTCTGATGTTTCTGACGATTCTCTAAAACGACTCAAAATGAAAATATCAAGCCTTTCAGCAAAATTCAATCAAAAGTGGACTTCTTTAAAGTGTAACAAAGAAATGTTTCTAATCAAACATAAAGATTGGTTAGAGGGATCCGGAATCTAAATAAAGATGTGTGTTAACCAGCCGTGCACTTCAACATCATCAGCGGCTCTTTCCGTAGGGCGACCCAGAAAATCATTTGAAGACTCATCAACGAAAACGAAGAGACGGAGAGTAGAAGATCTTTTGGAATCGCGAAGTGCAAGTGAGCTTATTACAGCAGCTGAGTTAGCTACTCGAAAAGAAGGGCATCGAAGTGGTGCTAAACAGATCCATAACGTCGCGGTCAGTGAAACTAGAGAAAAGAATAAGTGTTCTGAACAAAGTCGGCAGTTAACACCAGACGAAGCTTTAGCTTATTATTTGGACTCGAAATCGACTTCTCACTCATATAAACAAACAAGAAAATGGTCAATGAAAGCGGGACATCAAGTGTATCCATCGTTTTATAGTTTAGGTAAGTCCAAACCTCTCCAGGTTAAGCAGTTGCTCCACCTACACAACTCTAGGGTAATTATTATTTAAATAAAATTAAAATAATCTATCAAATATAGTACTCTGTTCATCAAAACTGATTTATCAAAAACTTAAAACAATGAAACTACTTTTCTTCAAAATTAGCCAAAACGTGGAGATGAACGCAAAATGGACTTACCCTAAAATGTACGTTATACAAATGGAATGACGAAACAGCTAGTCGTTGACAAAATTTACAACGATATGTTTTTGACAACTATATAAGATCCGATGTTTATTATTATACTTTTATTTAGAATTAATTATTTAAGAAAATTAAACTTTTTCCAACTGTTAATTAAATAAAAACCACATATTTCTCGAAAATTTATTAAAATGTTTTCAAAATTTAATACACAAAAAGGTAGGTTATGTTACTTGGCAACACATATAATTGAATTTTAAAATAAGTTAATTTAGAAATGAACATGGTTAAAAGTATAAAGCAATAATAGTTTTTTAAAAAAATATTTTAGTTTATGCTATTACTTGAAAGACCAAAAAGATTAAAATTTTTGATATTTTACTGTTTTTCAAGAAATCGAATTTTGCCCATAACAATACGTCCAATATGATTTTTATTATAGAAACAAAGTACAGAATATGTAAAAGGTTATTTTTGCCCATAAAACAAATAAAACTCTATACCCAAATGTATTCATTTAAATAAACTTTAACCCGAAAAAGCTAATTTTAAATTCTAATTCAACCAATAAATTTAAACGTTTTTGTAAATTTCTAAAGGCAAGCTGCCCCACAAACATATATTTCACCGATTACGATGGCGATATGTTCCTTCGAGATTTCTCTCAACAGAAAAATATCCTGGTTTACCCGATAAATTTTTTTCTTACTAAGGGATAAACTTTTCTCTGTATTCGTCTCTTTTATTAAATAAGATTCTTAAAGGGTACAGTCATAAGATTATTTCAAAGATGACCATGAAGTTTAAACTATGAGAGAAATTGTTACAAAATTGAATAAAAAAAAACAACTTCTTTATATTATTTAGTGATATTTTGTTAGACTACTGTTAAAGGAAATATTCTAGTTCCTAAAAATTTTAAAATAGCAGTTTCGATTCTTATTAATTACTCTCTATAACAGGGGTGCTCAAACGGTCGATCGCGATCGACTTGTCGATCGCGAGTGCTTTTTGAGTCGATCTCGAGAAAAAAAAATTCCGATGTAGAACTATTCACAGATTTTGTTTTAGGTAACTAAAACAAAATGTAATTAATAAACTACTAAAATTTATTCGATCCACAATTAGGCCAGAATAACCCCTCATCACTTTCTTTTATCGTAATAACCCTCTGCTAGCGGCAAAAGGCGGCTTTATCAAAGGAACGCGCGGTACTTGTCAAAGAAAAGCCGCGTTTTTGATTCCCGCCGATTTTTCTAGAAACTTCGGGCGGCGTGTTTGAAGGGAACATTCGAGACTTCGTTCGCGCCGATATAAATGTTGCGCCTGCAGGAATAGGAGTCAGTCTGAGTTGTAACTTGAAGGCGATACAACGATACAAAGTTTATTAATAAATAGTCCAAAATGAGTGCGGCGAGGAAAAGTAAAACTTATCATTTTAATAACGATTGGGAGGAAGAATTTTTCTTTTGTATAGTAAAGGATACGTGCATTTGTCTCATTTGCCGTGCGTCAGTTGCAATACCTAAGCGTGGGAACTTAGAGAGGCATCATAAAACGGTTCATAAAAACTATGAAAAGGATTTTCCGTCACAGAGTGAATTAAGAAAACGAAAAGTACATGATTTGGTAACTTGTTTGAAAAAAGAACAAACCATGTTCACAAGACCAGCCAAACAATCAAAAGCTGCAACGATCGCGTCATTTAAAATATCTTATATATTGGCGAAACACAAGAAACCATTTGATGATGGATTGGTTGTGAAGGAAGCATTTATTGAAGCGGGTGAGACTTTATTTGGAGATTTTAAAAATTAAACAGAGATTATGTCTGCTATTAGAGAACTTCAGTTATCTCGTCCGACTGTCACAAGGCGTGTTGAAGTCATGAGTCAGGATATGGCAGATAAACTAAAACATGATATCATGGAATGTACATACTTTTCTTTACAGTTCGACGAATCCACCGATATGACAGACACTGCCCAGCTGTGCATTTTTATTCGAATGGTATTCAATGACATGTCGGTTAAGGAAGAGATTTTGACAATGATTCCTCTGAAAGGAAAGACCCGTGGCGAAGATATATATGACGTTTTCTTCAATTTTTGGAACAAACTACAAGCTACCAATATATAAACTAGTGTGCATTACAACCGATGGAGCACCAGCAATGACAGGAAACGAAAACGGTTTTGTGGCATTGTGTCGAGCTAATGATGATTGCCCTTCATTTTTCTCCTTCCATTGCATTATACATCAACAAGTTTTGTGTTCAAAAGTTCTAAACATGGAGGAGATTATGGGCATTGCAATAAAAAATGTGAATTCTATCCGTGCTTGTAGCTTGCAACGACGGCTCTTTAAATTGCAGTTGGAAGATGGTGAGTCAGCTGAACACACTGATTTAGTTTTTCACACGGATGTCAGGTGGTTGAATCGCAGAAAATTCCTAGAAAGGTTTCAAGAATTATTGCACTAAATAACAGCTTTTCTGGACGAAAGAGGTGATGACACTCAGATGCTGAAAAACGGAAAATGTCTGACTGATTTGGCATTTTTGACAGACATCACAATGCATTTAAACACCATTAATTTGGAGCTTCAAGGTAAAGGAAAAACTATTATTGAGATGATTAGCGCAATAAACGCATTCAAAAAGTAAATTGCAACTTATGATAGATCAACTGAAAAAAAGGATCTGAAAAATTTTCCATCTTTAAAAGCAAGGATTCCTCAGTTGAATTATGATATTTATGAGGCAGAATTATCAAATATTTTAGGCCAATTCGAAATACGTTTTTATGATTTCAGTAAATTGGCAAATATCGCATCATTTATGAGTTATCCTTTTTCGTGTAAAAATAATGAGGAATTAGCTATTAAAATAGCAAGTCAGTTTAACATGGACTCATGTTCTGTTGAAAATGAGTTAGTGCAGATTATATCAGATATACATCTCAAAGCCACAGCATCTGATACAAAATTCTGGTGTTTTATATCTGAAGATAAATATCCGAATCTAAGGCAAATCGCCCTTCAACTGACGGCAATGTTTGGGTCTACTTACTTGTACGAGTCTGCATTTTCTGAAATGAAGATAATTAAGTCAAAATATCGCAATCGACTAACTGACGAACATATGTCATCATGTTTGCGATTAGCACTTGGTAATTACGTACCATCTTATGAAAAGTATGCTGAGGACATGCTTCAAGATCCAAAGTCACTCTTTAGATAAGTTTAGACACTAGAACTCGTTTGTTTTATAAGAACCAATAAACTCGCAATTTTGAATAATTATGAGTTTTTTCATTGACATTTTAGAGCAGACCTACACTTGCCTTGACTAAAAAAATGCATATTGTGCGGAAAACTAATATCTATGCCACGATACACCCTACCTAGACGACAATCCTGCATCATACTTACTTGCAGCCTCTCAGATCATAGTCTAACAATATTGAGGTAGATCGCCAGCAGTTCAAGTTTGAGCACCCCTGCTCTATAAAAACAAGAACATGATAGGCAGTACTCTTTGTAACATTAAAAAAAAATATGGTTTCAGATCAGATACACTTGCACTGGTTAATAATTTCTACAGAACATTCTATTAATTGAACTATTTATATTATAAATAAACATTTACCTTGGATACGGTAACTTTGAAAATGAAAATATTATCAAGAATGAAACTGCCGGCACTGAGAATATGTACGCTGAGATTATAAAACTAATTTTTGAAGATAACATTAATGTGTTGGTCTCCTAAAAACAAATTAAGTATTTGAGGTGTTTAATCGACGATAAATGGGATCCCGGAATATAGATCAGATATCGGATAGAATAGGCAATAATAACCTTTACCAAATTACAAAAAAAATTCTTCGAACCGCTGTCTGAACTGTGATGTCAGGTACAAAATGATGTCTGTTCTGTACGGAATGGAGAGATGGATATTAAAATCAGCATTTGTTAAAAAGGATCGAAGCTAGTCACATATGAACTTTGCGAATATTGTTGAGGATTTTATGGACGGATCGTGTCAGAAACGGGGAGGTACTTGCGAGAGGACTTTTCAAGACGGTCAGTAGAAGAGGAATCGCTTATTTCGGACATATATTACGAGGTAATGATCAAGATTTCCAGCGTATTATTCTGCAGGGAAAAATTGAAGGCAGGTGAGGAATGGGGTGTAAGGTATTGTCATGGTTATGCAACATCTGCCATTGGACTTTCAATTGCTAAGTGATACCGCCAGAAACAGAGAGATACAAAGATGATGAAGAAAGTAATGCGAACACCAACTGCTTTTGCATGACATCCGAAGAAGAAGAAAAAAAGAAAGTATTTGAAGTACAAAACTTGCCAAAAGTCTAATTAAAAAATAGCTGCCTACTGGTAAATGAATATTTTCAACATGTAGTTACGCATATGTAAAATTATATGTCACCATTTATTATTGCTATGTTTCTTGATGCTTGCTTTCTGGATTATCATTTCGAATTCCGCCATTATCAACGTGCATATATTGGCCGGATATCTCCGCGAAAAATTATATATGTTGAATGTGGTATAGGAGTGTTTGCAAGTATTTAAATTCGTTATAAGTTTAAAAATGGAAGGTATACACTTTATTTTGAATGCAGTATTATACGTTTGAATCAACTTTTTTTTCTCAGTTGTATTCATTTAAAACTACCTTGTTAAATAATACACTTTGTTTTAATGATAGCGTAGTTATTCAGATTTAGGAATTCTATTAAATTATTTGTTTCTGCCATTGGACTTTGAATCGAGAGGTGATGCCTCAAGAAAGAGAAAATTACAGAGATGATGAAAAAAAAGGAAAGTGTTATATTCATGAATAAATCTGTTTTTGAGATTTTTGTGCATTTTCAAGTTTAAGGGGCCCTAAATCCCGAAAAACGTGGTTTCCAATTTCCATCGCATTAAGAGGTATTTGAAGTACAAAACTGACCAAAAGTCGAATTCAAAAATAGCTGCCTACTGGTAAATGAATTTTTTCAACATGAAGTTACGGGTGTGTGAAATCATATGTCACCATTTATTATTGCTATGTTTCTTTATGCTTGTTTTCTGGATTATCATTCCGAATTCAGCCATTATCAACGTGCATATGTGTGCCGTATATCTCCGCGAAAAATTATATATGTTGAATATGCGTGCTATACGAGTGTTTGCAAGTATTTAAATTCGTTATGAGTTTGAAAATGGAAAGCATATACTTTATTTTGAATGCAGTATTATACGTTTAAATCGACTGTTTTTCTCAGCTGTATTCATTTGAAATTGCCATATTAAATAATACACTTTGTTTTAATGGGAGCATAATTATTAAGATTTGGGAATTTTATTAAATCATTTCTTTCTTTATCAAAATTGACTAGAGGAGACGAGTAGAAAAGCCTTTGATTTGTATTATTCATGAGTCTAACCATTTAACTGAGATAAAAATAAAATATAGGGAGAATATTTTAAAACACATTTACAGATATCCACCAAGTAAAACCGTTACTCTTAAATGTGAATTGAGGTATTTTAAATGAAATTCTGAAATAAATGGGCAGCGGCATCGAACAGTGACAATCGATTCAACAAAATGACATTCCAGTCCTACAAAGCTGCTATTAGGGACTACATTGTAAAAAACCGAGAGAATCTACATAAAAGTTGGAGGAAAATAGAGACAGGATTAAGCGAGCAAAAATCCAGCAAAGGGGACGGATACCTCATTGAGAATTGAAGTTTGCTACTGAAATGATTTCAATATATTTTAAAGAAGTCAAAAAAGTTTCCTGAAAAGCCGAATTCAATGGAAGCTGGTACAAAAATTGTAGAAGCCAACTTATCTTGCATACAAAACAACATAATAACATATAACTCGACTGTTGTTAATGGTGGCTGCACAATAATTAAATTGAATATTATCGAAAACCTCACTTATATCGTGTGCCCTGAAATAAAGCTGCAATACCCCTTAGATATGGTTGAATTAAATAGATTATTGGGCCTTCTACTTTGTCCAGCATTTAAGATAAATAGAATACCTTTCTATTAGAAGGTTTAAAATTTCTTTTACCGATTAAAACACTACAACCGGAAGGTAATAAAAGAGACAGAAAAGATTCTGATGATGGCGCTTCTCAGCAGAATGCGATAGCGATTGGACTTCAGATGAAGATGATGATTAAATAAATTATAATAATCTTATGAAACTAGTTTTTATATTTTACTTATACCGTCATCAAAATCGATATTGCTAAAATTAGTAAATACCACCCAAAGTAATCCAGTATAGAACTAATTAGAAAAAAATATCCAATAACTAATTATTTTAAACTGAATTTAAGGAAATATTTTTATCCGGGTTTTTAACTTAAGTATTCCTGTGTCGGTCTGTCTTTTGGTTTGTTGTTATGTCGGTCTGTCACTCTGTTCGCACGATAATTTTCTAACGAAATGAAAGACCGATTTCAAACTATGTACGCATTTAATATTTTTAGTAAGGATGGAACATATAGTTCTTAAAACAAGATTGCTTTGGCATAAGGGACTGTAAGGGTTTAGAATCAATAAATTTTGTATAGTTTCAAAAGTAGTATGACAATTTTTCTTCAAACATATTTTATTATACAGCCCTTTCAAAATTTTTTTTGAATATTTGAGAAACAATTCATCAATTAGTAAATTAAAATATTAATAAATAATATGCATAATTAGAAAAAATAATATTTAATCATAATAAAGAAGACTTCTGACCTGTTATTTTGAAAGACATCTGCGCTTCATGATGTTGATTTCTTCGTATTCTAGCTTTATAGGTCACTGTCACATAACAGCTGACGGCCTTTGAGTTTACCTTATATGTTTTGGCCAAATGGAACCAAAATTTAAGAACGATTTTTTTAATACCAATTTCGAAAGTAGTACCGAAATGGTAAACGATTTTCTTGTGACAAACTCAAGATTTTTTATTGTGAGTTTGTTTAAAAAGTATTTATATATTATTTATTTATTTTATTTATTACTATTATCAAGCTAAAATTTCTCATTTTATATAAAATTTTTTCCATAATCTTTAAACCATAAAAATTTAAATAAAATATTACAAAACTATTTCTGTTTTATAAACACATGCAGTACATGTTTTTTCTAAACAAAAGAACTTAATACCAAAATTTAAAACTTGCTAGTAAATATAAGAATCCACTTTATATTTAAAAATATTCTTGTAAAATTTTATTGTATCACATTGTGTGCCTGAAACAGGTTTTAACGACTTCGGCGACCACTCCAAATTTTTCGATGGTAATCGATTAGTACAGAGCTTGTGTGAACAATTTTAAATCTTTTTGAAAAAACTGCATTCAAAAATTATAAACGGAAAATTTTGAATTAAACATAATTTTCTACATTAATACTGCTCATTGAATTTATTTAAAAGATATTTATGTGATTATGTGA
Source organism: Pachyrhynchus sulphureomaculatus (assembly GCA_019049505.1). Taxonomy (NCBI): domain Eukaryota; kingdom Metazoa; phylum Arthropoda; class Insecta; order Coleoptera; family Curculionidae; genus Pachyrhynchus; species Pachyrhynchus sulphureomaculatus. The sequence goes on from CM032448.1 coordinate 53,601,137, forward strand.
TATTATTGCAACTGTCTCTAATAGTATACCTGAAAACCATTAATTTGAGACTTGATAGAAGTCTGTTGGTGCTCTGGAACGAAAATTATGGTAATTTAAAGATTTTTTAAAATTCCAGGTCAAAAATCAACGTTAATTTTCTCGACATTGTAGAAATGTGCATGGTAGATAGATAATTGAGTTTAGTTTGAGGTCAATAATATTATTAGTTGAATTTAAGTTAGCTAACTATACATAAAGTTGTAGAAAATAACATAACAGTTGTCAATTTCTTTATCTTAGAATATTATTATTTAATTCAACAAAATGTTTAAAAAACGAAAAGATGGTACCCCTGCTCATGAAGAAAACCAAGAAAAATTATTATGTTTGAAAAAAACAATATTCGATGAATAAAATTGCTGAATATTTAAAAAGATCATATTTTAAAAGTCATAAATCGACTTAGACGATAAAAGTCTTCCCACAGTAATTTCCACTTCTTGTGAAATCTTAGTTTATGGCGCTATTAAACAAAATGAAGGAATTAAATGAGTTACCTGATTATTCAACATTTAAAGCATTGCGTACGAGATCTCAAGGAGAAAAATTATGTTAATGCAGTTTGTGTGATTTAGCCCGAAATCTAGAGTGGAAACAAAAGAAATAGTTGCAAGATATTATCGAAAATGTACTATGGAATTGACATAGGGGAAAGCCTCATTTTTGATGCCGCTCAAATAATTTCGAAAATTTAAAAAAATATGTAAATGCTGCTTTCGAAAGAAAAAAAACATTTAGTAAGTGATTTATTAAAAAAAAACATTAAGAAAGAAAAAAATTTTGACAAAAAGGCCATCTGAAGTAGCTATTTCTTTATCTTTAAAAAGAGGAAAGTAAAGATAAATCATATTATTATTTTGACGTAATTAGCCAAATTATACCTCTATAAGAAAACATGTTCATATCAGATTATGAAACTAGAAGTTAGACCCTTTAATATCATTTTTTAAAGAAATTCCCAGATGATCTAGAAGTTATGAAAATTTAAAAAAATACGACAAAACGAGTAAAATATGGTTTTGCAGATTTTTGACCAGGAGTTTTAAAAAATCTTAAAATTACCATAATTTTGGTTCCAGAGCACCAACAAACTTCTATTACATCTCAAATTAATGATTTTTACGTATACTTTTATAGACAGTTGCAATAATATCGCATAAATATGATGTAAATATATTTTAAATAAATTCAATGAGCATTATTAAAGTAGAAAATTATGTTTATTTCAAATTTTTCGATTTTTAATTTTTAAGTACACTTTTTTCAAAACGGCTCGGCAAAAAATTTTAAAATTGTCCACACATGCTCTGTATTACTACACTGGTCGATTACCGTCGGAAAATTTGGAATGGTTACCGAAGTCATTAAAACCTGCTTCAGGCACACCGTGGTCAGGAATAGCAGTGCCAAAATAAGACCAGACCATAAATACGAGAAGCAAGAATATATAGATGTTTTTACACTGACTTTGTTTATTATTTATTGATATTTTAACTTGTGGTTACAGGATTCTAAAAGATAATTCGTAACAACTTGTTTAATTTTTTTTTTGTTTATTTGAAAGTTGTGTGTCTAATCTAGTTTATTGTTTTACTTCAAAATACTAAAATAATTTAATGCAAATATTATAGACTAGTATGTGGAAGCTTAACATAATTCTAAGCTTTTTACTTAACCATTATAAGCATGTGTTCGCATATAGCCTGATCTCAATTCAAAGAGATTTTATACGGCATTAGTAGCATACATTGATATAAAATGTTTCAATATTAGAGTCTGAAATTCTCTAAAAATTGTTTCTACTGTTTTGTTTGTTATTAATTTAATTCCATATTAGTATAGCCTAATTCGGTTTACAGGTAATTACCATTTGTATCTAAATTAGAAAGTTACAGATCAAATTTAAAAATAAGAACCTAATAACTCTCCATATAAGTGTAAATGCTAAACGTATAGAACAACCATTAAATTTTTAGGATTTCTAGTGGACAACAGCCTACAGTTAGGAAATAATCTCTGCCACATAAGTCATCATGTTTGAGTGAGATAGGTATAATAAGATTATTCTATTTTGCAAGTATACAAAGCATAATTTTATACAGAATTTGGTTCTGGTACCGTTTCATAATGAAAAACGCTAACAAAGTTTTCGTGGCTCAGAAAATTGAACATTTTTTCTTCCTCTATGTCTAATGTGTGTTTGTGTAAATGAACAATAGCCTGTCTATTAGAAGATTGAGAAGTGGAGATACCTTATAACAAATTACCTTGTTGGTGTGCCTTGCATTTCTCGAACTAATAATACAACACATCTTTTAAAACTTTTAGTAGTATTTTTCAGATTGAGTAGTCATTTAAAAACTATTATTTCCTATAAAATAACACAAAATCAACTAAACTTTGCATAAAAATAATAAAAACAAAATATTATTTATTGTCATGCACAATTGACCCTTTTTTTATTTTAATTATCATCAATTAATCAGTTTCTTATTTGTTTACTGTCACTAAATACAAATTCAATTAATTTTATTTTTGTTTTCCAAGATTCTCTTCTCTAGAAGGTATCTTTCCATCCCTAATCACTCTAGTTAATGTTAAAGAGTTTCGTATTTACTGAACTCTTATGCTTTAGATGCAGTGAAATGATTTCTTCCTTTCTCTTCAATTTTTTGTAAAACATTAGCCATAAATTCAAATTAATCTTCCGTAAAATGGTTTCAGCTCATTTTTAGCTATATTTTATAGTAAATTACTGCAATGGTAGCATTCCTGTTTCTATGGTTACATAGTCAGTTTGATATTTCAACAACTGAAAGTATGAAGATTTCTTTCTCTTGTTTCTACTGTAAATTAAAACTAAACTTCTGACTACAAATAACTAACAATTCATTTTTTTTGATAAATTTTATAGTAGTACTGTTTTTGGCCAGCTTCGACTTCTTTCAGTAGTTTTTTATATAAGTACAAGTCAGTTATTAACTTTTGCGATGGATCCACATGTTTGCAGCCTCCTTGTGCACACACTTTTGATGAAAAAAACTTTCAATGCAATGTTTCTTGCATAAAAAATATAGAGCCAAGAACCACACAACTTTAATAAAAATCACCAACAACACCAAGTAATCTAATAGCTTATTTGTAAACAGAAACTGATTATTTTTACAATAAACAAATATAATCAACTGATTGCATATGGTGACAGATACTTTTTACTATATATGTTTAGGTAACGCTTTTCCTGACTTGTTTTCGGCTATTTAAAGAGTTAAATAGTTATTTTTAGTGTTACATACGGAAAACTTATAAGATCACTTCCGTGTCTGTCTGTCTGTCTGTCACACTCGATTTTCTCCGAAACTAGTTGACATAGAAAGTTAAAATTTGGTACTAATATTCGAATTGATGGCCTCATCAGAGCCGCGTAGTTTTGAAAGTTAAATTTTGACATAAGGGGTTAGTTTTGGGGGGTGAAATCGGAAGTGAAACAAAAATTACTAGGTCATCGAGTAGGGTGTCAAATAAAACCTTATAAAAACATGAGTTCAAAAATATATACATATAAACTAGCCGATACACCGAATTAGAATATATAATTTCATTTTAGGCATATCTTAAAATTACATTAATTAATATTCGATAAGTACCGCAGTAGTACACCACCTTGTCTAGTACCGTTCAAAGGCGCCAAGTACATGATATATCGCTTTCTACCCGGCTTACTGTTGAATGGTGGCAAAAATCTATCGCTACACACAGCAGTGGGGTATTTCTTTTCGGACCGATCGTCCGAATCCTGAAACCGACTTCTGACCGAACTCCAGTATTCCGTAAATAGTTTTAAACGAAACCAACTGACTTTGCATCGGCTTTGTTTCCATCCCCTAAGGCTTCGAGATCTATTTGCGGCTGGCCTATTCCCGTAATGAGAGACGTACTTCAGCCGACAGGAGGGTTGATGTTGTCCCAGTATGAATTCTAAATTGAACCACATATGCCTTTGGAAAGAGCGCTACCTGCGATGAAGTGTTGGCAATCTACTTACTACCACTTTGTCGGCATGTATGGCCGCCGCGATTCAGCCTTCGATGGAGTGCCAAACTCGGGGTACGCGTTACATCTTACTATATATATATATATATATATATATATATATATATATATATATATATATATATATATATATATATATCCGCACTCGTGCCGCTCCTGGAGCGTTTTAGGGACTTCCCTGCAGCACGTGTGCTAGACCAATAAAAAAAAAAAAAAAAAAAAAAAAATATATATATATATATATATATATATATACATAAGTATATATATATATATATATATATATATATATATATATATATATATATATATATATATATATATATATATATATATATACATAAGTAGTCCGTACAGTATCAGGCAAAAAGTAGGGATTTGATTATTTTTATTTTTCAGCCCTTTGGTTAGACGCCAAAGGATGAACGCTTTGATTAGTCGCCAAATATCTTATGATCTCAATTCTCTCAGGACGTCTTTCCATACTCTGTTTTTATGTTGATTTATTCTTTCCCTGATAGTCTACTATATCTCTTGAACTCTGTGCCTGACGTTTCAGTTTCTATATATATATATATATATATATATATATATATATATATATATATATATTATATATATATATATATATATATATATATATATATATATATATATATATGTATATATATATATATATATATATATATATATATATATATATATATATATATATGTATATATATATATATATATATATATATATATATATATATATATATATATATATATCTATATATATATATATATATATATATATATATATATATATATATAATGTTTTTTTCTCTTTTATATATGAAAAGACTGTCTGGGAATAAAATGTAGTTTACAACCTGATCCTCAACTGCAGAATTTGGTCGAAATGCCTTCAGTTGTTTTTATGTGCTGCTTGAACAACAAACAGGCAAAAATCTACAACTATTTGTTTGGTTTCTAGATGCCTTCGATAACACCAACCAATTACTCTTTGGAAGAATAGTGAACGTACAGACACAGCCTTAAATGATTTTATTAGCTGCGTAAGAAGTGCAACGTATTATACACAAATTGCCTGTGGAAATAATAAATTTGTATGCTATATTACGCATTAGAGAAAATAAAAGAAATTGGAACTAAGTAATTTAAATATCAATATAATATATTATATGCACATAAATAAATCCGAACCCAAAAATCCTATTTTTAAATCCTAATACATCCTGCAATAAATTCAGAAAATTTACATATTTTTAGTATCTGATCCGTGTACTTATAATCATAAAAATATGAAACGATTTTTATTTTAATTTATAGTGTGCCCGGTATGTTATCACCTTATTTTAATATTTTAGATGTTGCAGAAACTACCTAGTACTCACAACTAATTTTTATAAGTACCTAGATCTTTTCTTATAGACATTTTTTAGGTTGAAGCCAGAGAGTATCACATTACAGAATTAGTAATGAAATATCAAGTCAAAAACGTATATGAGAGCTTAAAAACTCATTTAATTGATATTGATTGATATTAAGGTGAAAATATTGCAGTTCCTTTCGCACTAATAAACCACAGGTGGAAATAATACTTTCTCTAAAACTATGCATATGATTTTTAAGAATGCAGTGAACTGTTAACTTATCTTCATCATTTTGTATTAAATTCATTGCCAAAGTTAAAACATGAATTTACTGAAAACCATAGTTAGAAACATTTAGATAATAGATCCTAACCTGAACGAACTTTCGTCTGATCCCCTTCCACTGTTGCTAAACTGGAATGTCAGGGTCGCAAGGGAAGGTAGTCTCTCCACATGGTCGTTCGAAAGAACTTTATAGACAATTATTACAAGAAAGAACAATAACAAACAATGACATATCTAATAAGGAAGGATTAGAAAATGAAGTTGCAAAACTAACTGAAAACCTCCAGTATGCCAATGATAGGGTCGCAAAAAAGGTAAATATTAAATTTAAAGAAATTGAAATATTAAATTAAATAAAATTTAAAAACCAGATAAGGAGGAGGTGGTAACGGAATAGAAACTGAAACGTCAGGCACAGAGTTCAAGAGATATAGTAGACTATCAGGGAAAGAATAAATCAACATAAAAACAGAGTATGGAAAGACGTCCTGAGAGAATTGAGATCATAAGATATTTGGCGACTAATCAAAGCGTTCATCCTTTGGCGTCTAACCAAAGGGCTGAAAAATAAAAATAATCAAATCCCTACTTTTTGCCTGATACTGTACGGACTGATAAGGAGAAAGCCAATTTATTAGCAAACTCCTTGGAAAATGTATATGCTGATGAATCGAACTCCGTGCCTAGCCAAGAAAATATAACGGACAACAGGAAATATCCTATTCCTAAAGAATATAATCACGAAATTATCAAACAATAAAGCTCCAGAGATAGATGAGAGTCCCACCTTGCTTCTGAAAAATAAGCCCGGAAAGACCTTTCTGAGTCTAATATACCTACCTAAGGCAGTGGTGTTGCTACAGCATTTCCCTGAGCAATGGAAGAGGTCTGTGGTGATTCCTCTCCTGAAACGGGGTAAAAATCCAGGAAGAGTAGATTCCTACAGACCGATAACATTGCTCAGCTCGCTGGCTAAAGTCGTGGAAAAAGCGATGTTGAGTAAATTAAACACAATCTTCAGCATTGACAATAGGTATCAGAGATAACAATTTGGATTAAGAGGCGGACACAGCACCGTTCTGCTAATAAATCAGGTCTTACAAGACGTACTCAATAAAATAAATATACAGCAGAGCACTGTTGCGTTAGCTCTTGATATTCGAAATGCCTTTAATACGGTGTGGTTATTTGGCCTGCTGTATAAGATGTTAACATTGCATGATCTACCACGTGGTGACGCTACTGCATTTATACGTGATTAAAAAGACTTCAGAGTAAGAGGGGGGAAATCATTGTCTACACCAAGAAAACTAAATCTGGGCTTCCGCAGGGCTCGGTACTAGCTCTCAAGTTATACAACTTGTACATGGCATATTTCCCAACCTATTCGTCTACAAAATTGGGACATTTTCTGATAATCCGCTAATATATGCGCATTCATTCTACGCAAATGTAGCCAGAGCACATATATGTAAGCATTTGAGAATGACAACTCCATGGCCGAAGCAATGAAAGGTTCACCTTAAGGAAAGCAATTGTGAAGATATAATTATTACAAAAAGTTCACAAATATCAATATAAATCAGCCAATTAAAATTAATCACATGCAGGTACCCTTTAAAAATCGTCTGAAATACCTGGGTGTCATTACTAATACAAGACTTAAATTTCACATGCATGCCAACTACATATTGCAAAACGCCTTCGTTGCCATACAAAATTTATATGCTTATTAACACCACATTCTGAGCTGACTCTTCAAAATTAGTTGATAATATACAAACAAATTATAAGACCTGTGTTAATGTATGCCGTTCCAGTTTGGCACGGCATATCAGAGACACAGGTAGCCAAAATACAAAGAATGCAAAACAAAAATGCTTTATTGTGTAGCTTCCGCGAGATGGTACACTAAAACTGACGACTTAATGACCTAACAAACGTACAAAAAATATAAAATTACATAATAAACATATCTGACAAATTCTACAGATACAAAATACAAGCTTCAACACTGACTCACAACTTAACTACAAGCGTGAGGCTCGCAACCCGATGCATAAACGACTGTATTCAAAATTGCTGATTTATTTTGAAGACCCAATGAAATATCATTATGAGTGGCAACGAAGATGATTGATAAAACAACTCGAAAAAGGGTAGCTGATTAAATAAATCATCATAATAAATACAAACCTTTACGATTCATTCACAAAACTGTTTTTTTTAAACGCTCACCGTAAACAAACTACTCTGCCAATTTATGAGCTGCCACTGTTTTAACAATAACAAATGTCAAATTTTACAATGGTAATAACCCATCTCAATAGCGCCATCTAGTGGTTGTTTGTAAAACCTTAAAAGGTGGCCCTCGAACTACAGATAAAATAATGGTTCAATCTGGTAGAATTTTTTAAAATAATTTATAGTATATCTGTATACTATACATAAAATTTTGAAAATTGTAACAAAATTTTTCATGTGCAATTAAAAAATGTCCAAGGCTAAAGCAAACAATTTGACTTAAGTAAGCTGCTCAGCATATATCACCTCTATACCAAATACTTTATTTTTGCACTCGACGCGCGTTTCGTTAACCATGTTACCCTATTTATACTTAGCCTAACACCTGAATTACTCAGACGGTCTAGTAACCAAAAGAGGGAACTATAATTAATAGGCCCTCTGTCTTTATTTAAACTACTTTTACATTTTATAATTTCCATACTTTCGTATGCGTTCAACAATCTTCCATCAGATACATTTTTAATTAATCTTAGATTATCTATTGTTACAGTATGACCAGCTTCAAGGGCATGTTCGGCAATGCTAGACTTCTCTGTTCTACTGTATTTTAAATGGGCTATATGTTCTTTAAATCGTGTTTTAAATGACCTTGTTGTTTGCCCAATATACTTTTTGTCGCAATTATTACAACTAATTTCATAAATTCCACTTTCCTCACAATTAGGAATCTTATCTTTGGGATTTCCTAAGATATTCCTCAGATTGCCTGATGACTTATAGACTAAGGTGAGGCCTACCTTATTGAGTCCCCTGCTATATTTCGGATTATATGGTATGGAGGCATACTTGGTCTTATTTAATGGTTATGATGATGACTAAGTAAATAAGTTAATAAACAGACATAAGTGCAGATTAAATATTCAGAATGTCACCTTTTTTACACGCGAAGAAAATAAGACCAATTATGTTTCCATAGCATATAATCCGAAATATAGCAGGGGACTCAATAAGGTATTTAATAAGGTAGGCCTCACCTTAGTCTATAATTCATCAGACAATCTGAGGAATATCTTAGGAAATTCTACAATTCCTAATTATGAGAAAAGTGGAATTTATGAAATTACTTGTAATGATTGTGACAGAAGGTACGTTGGGCAAACAAAAAGTCAATTAAAACACGATTTAAAGAACAATTAGCACATTTAAAATACAGTAGAACAGAAAAGTCTAGAGTTGTCGAACATGCCCTTGAAGGTGGTCATACTGTAACATTAGATAATCCAAGATTAATTAAAACTTGTATCTAATAAGAGATTGTAGAACGCATACGAAAGTATGGAAATTATAAAACGTAAAAGTAGTTTAAATAAAGGCAAAGGGCCTATTCCTTATAGATCCCTCTATTGGTTACTAAACCGGAACTGATGGCCTCGTCTATGCTATTAATTCCGCTTGAGTAATTCAGGTGTTAGACTAAGTATAAATAGGTTAGATTTGTAGTTTAGCTTTAGTCAATCATCGCTCCTGATGAAGCTAACATGGTTAGCGAAACGTCTGATGAGTGCAAAAATAAAGTGTTTGGTGTAGTGATGATATATACTGAGTACTGTAATTGTACCAAAAATTCCACATTTTCAACATAATTAAGTAACCTGAACTGTCATTTATTTGTATTCCATATGCATAAAAATTGAACAGCAGCAATTATTAGAGCAAGCTATTTTGCTATACTTAAATCGTAATCCAAACGTCGATTAAACTCATTATTTTATTAAACAGGGCCAATTGCCAACTAGAATGACCTTATAAGGAGCTGATAAAATGAAAACGAGAAGTCTTAATAATATTTATTATTACGCTGTTTTTCTTTTGACCAATTACGCTGAGCTGAACCCCATTATTTTATCATGAAAACAGAAAAACACCGGAAATGGAAACCTAATTTTGTTTTTGCTCTCTGTAATACGTCACACGTACGACGGCACTTAGAAAGACGGATCCCAAAAATAGAAAAGCAAAATACAAGTTGGCGAAAATAAAGGAAAAACTTTCCCTAACATAGAAGTTTTAAGAGCAATAAAAATGAAATAAATATTTTAGAAACTAGACATCTACTGAATAAGTTGTTAGCTGTAATATATCGGCTATACTTAAATTTTTCATATTATGCCCAAAAATTACCTTTCGGTAGTCTGTCACTATATGTTATAAGGTTAGAATTTAAACCATAACAATATATAATGATATATAAAAATATAGTTACCTTCATATTTATGGGAAAATAAAAATATAATAAAGTTAAGAATTTTTTAATATGTTATATGTATATTGTTATATATATATATATATATATATATATATATATATATATATATATATATATATATATATATATACACATACATATCTTCTTTATTCCCTTTGGAACTAGATAGTTTCTTGGAGCGTTTTATTTAAATAAGAGCAGAAAAAATTTAATGACATTTTCTTCTAAAATATATATAACTAAATCGTGTACTTTGGTCTTGGATTTTGTGGGAAAACAGATATGATTTTCTAATTTTAAAATAAATATTGTAAGTTAATTTAAGCATTTTTTTCAGTTTGTTTAATTCATGTTCTATGTTTGCAAGATTGGAAGAAACTAAGAATGTCAACTAAATTTGGACTCTAGAAATTACCATGCTTTATGTATCTATTTTGTCTAGAAAGGAAACTATTTTATGTGGAGAACATCATCCCTTTGCAATAATTTGCCCAAGACCGTATTTCCCACCCACTACAATTTACGGCGATTCAAGAACAACGTGAATCGCTTATTCCGCACAGGTATCTTTTCTGTAGCGCTTTAGTGATTTCCCTGCAGCACGTATACTAGACCCATAAAAAAAAGTAAATTATAAGCTTATTTTTTTATCACAAAACTGCGAAATATATATGTATATATATATATATATATATATATATATATATATATATATATATATATATATATATATATATATTCAATTCTTGGGCTTTGGGTTCGTTTTATGAATATTTGGTGTTTAAAATTAAACTTGAATTGATGTTTCGCCCTTTGGTTTAGGGCATCTTCATTTTTTTCTTTATTTCTTGAATCTCACATATTTTATTTATTACAGTAATAAATAAAATATGTGAGATTCAAGAAATAAAGAAAAAAAATGAAAATGCCTTAAACCAAAGGGCGAAACGTCAATTCAAGTTTAATTTTAAATACCAAATATTCATAAAAACAAACCCAAAGCCCAAGAATTGAAAATAAATATTAATTGCTAGTTCAAGAAAAATTTTTAAGTATATATATATATATATATATATATATATATATATATATATATATATATATATATATATATATATAATAATCTATAATATATATAAAATGCAACGTCTCTCTGTCTGTCTGTCTGTCTGTCCGTTAGTGCACCTATCACTGGAGAACCACTTATCCGATTTACGTACTTTTTTTTTAAAACATACATGTGTTCTCTGGCCAGGTTATAGGCTATATTTGATTACGATAGGTAGCATAAGAAATGAGCAGTGACGATAATAGTAAATGAAGTCGGAAAAAAGTTTGCGCTACCGCGTTCCCTTGCACTACACAGCCTAAACCATTAAATATGGAACAATATTATATAGCAGACATATATAGCAGCATATTTATATATATAATGATGTTTTGAAAAAATTATTGGTAATAGTTCCACAAATAACGTAAAGAATATTGCGTAGATTCCTGTAATAAAATGAATATATGTGATTCAGCTAATAAAACTAAAGCATTTCTTTTTAATGTACTACACATATAATCGTAAGACTTTTCTAGGATCATATGCTAAGAAATAAATTTAGTGATTTTGAAACTACTTTAAGAAATTACACAAAAAAGATGGCTTCTGACGTATCAACATCAAGACATGGTAAATTTTTCTTAAGATAATAGAAAGAAAGAATATAATGTTTAAAATTATCTATTTTTAGTGTTCAGTACGGAACACTTATAAGATCACTTCGGTGTCTGTCGGTCTGTCCGTCTGTCTGTCAAACCGCTCTTCTCCGAAACTATTTGATATAGAAAGCTGAAATTTGGTACTAATATAGAAATTGATGGCCTTATTAGAGACGTGTAGTTTTGAAAGTTAAATTTTGACTTAAGGGGTTAGTTTTGGGAATCGGAAATGGGAAAAAAAAAACTTTTACCAGGTCATCGAGTGGGGTGTCAAATGAAAGCTTGCAAAAAACAAGTTCAAAAATATATATAATTCTCTTGAGCAGATACTTGCAGACACTTTTCTATGTATTATTTTTAAAAAAATCGTTGCCCCCTTATCTAGAAAAGTACTGATCATCAAAAATTTTGAAAATATTCTGGAATATTGTCCACAGAGTGTAGATTGAACGAAAATTATCACAAGTGCATTACTTTAATAACACAGGGGAACAGCTGTTTTGGTGTCGAGGTTTTTTGAGCTGATTCTATATCAATTTGATGTCCTGAATTCAAATAACGTATTCATTTGTACCTAGGAGCTCAAATTTTTAAGATATACAATTTTAGAGAAATATAAGTTACATTATTGTAACTCAAATCCGTAAGTGTAGTAAACAAAAGTAGATACGAAATTTTTATTTTAGTTATACAAAATACAATATTATGTCGTACTTACAAACAAAAAAAAAAAACATTGAAGAAATGAAATAGTCACTCAACACTTGGAAAGCTTCTTTTCCGCGACATTCTTGAATGTTTTTTTAAACAGTCCCTTTTTAAACTCCAGCAGTAATCTGCCATCATGTGCATGTCCCATCTTCCTTGGTAGCGGTCCTCCATAACTTTAATATCTTGGTGAAATCTTTCACCTTGTTCCTCACTCATGTCTCCTAAATTTTCTGGAAAACGGTCTAAGTGGCTGTGTAAATAGTGTATTTTAATACTCATATTGCACCCTAAGGATTTGAAACTATTAAGCATCTTGTTAACCATTTCAACATAGTTTTGAGCTCTATGTTTGCCTAGAAAATTTTCTACAACTGCAACAAATGATGTCCAAGCTTCTCGTTCAACTTGATTCATTGAATTTATGAAGGCAGGATCCTTAATTAATTGTCTTATTTGTGGGCAGTTAAAATATCCCTGCTTTGAGTTTTTCTGTGCTCAACTGATGCATTTTTACCCCTATATATGCAAAACAAGACCCATTCTTATCAAGAGCCTTTACAAATTGCTTCATTAAGCCCAACTTTATATGTAACGGAGGAAGTATGATTTTTTCTCTTTCAACCAAAGCGTCGTTAATGACATTCTTTTCCCCAACGTCCATGTTTTCTCTCTGAGGCCAATCTTTTCTAACCCAGTGGTGTGTTTTGTCCCTACTGTCCCAGAGGCACAAGAAACACGGATATTTCGTGTAACCACTTTGCTGCCCAAGAAGAAAGTTTACCATTTTTAAGTCTACATAAATCATCCATTGATGTTCGTAATACTTTATCTTCTGTAAGACCAAAGCTATGGTATTATATTCTTCTTTCAGTTTCGTTGAGTGAGCTAGTAGTATTGAACCATATTTATTCCCATTATGTAGAAGGACACATTTTAAACTTCGCTTTGAACTGTCAATAAATAGGCGCCAATCATCTGGAATATATTCAGAAAGTCCCATTTCTTTCATGAGTCCTCTAATTTCGTGACAAAATACAAGATTGTCTTCTTGAGAAAAGAATGGTAGCAGATCTTTTTCTCTTGTACGGTAAAAGGTAATTTTGGTTCCTTGTTCCAGTAAATTTTTATCGTTCAACCTAGAAGCCAGTACTTCAGAAGCTTTTTTCGATAAATTGAGATCCCTGGTGAGATCATTTAATTCATTTTGATTGAAGCGTTGAGGAACTGATGACGTCCCCTCATAGTCACTGTTAGTTTCATTAGCATCAGAACTTTTATTAGCATCAGAAGAGCGATCAAAGGGAAAATATTCGTCATCAGAGATATGTGGTAGCTGATGAAATGTTGGAATCGGTATTTCATCTGAGTGCGGGATAGGGCGTATTGCCGAGTCTAAATTGGGACAAGTCCACTTACTGCGGTTATTTCGATTGATTCCATTAGTATTTACTAAACAGAAATAACAATCATTGAAGTGGTTTTTTGGTTCTCTCCAAACCATTGGTACGCCGAATTTTAGACATTTTCTTTTCCCGGTAGTCCACTGCCGTAAATGCTCTGTACAAGTTTTACATACGAGATGCGGGGCCCACGTTTTGTCCTGATCACCAAGCTTAACTCCAAAGTATCCAAGATACGCTCGCTTTACAAAAGTCAGTAATAGTTTGTCTGTTTTGTTGAAACATGTATTCTCCGCATATATAGCAAAACACATCAGGTTGATTTACACAACTTCTTCTTGAACTGGAACCTGAACTCATTTTAATTCTGTTCAATAACACAAAAACACTCTTTTCTTAACATAAAATAACACGCCGAATTCGATCTACTCTCATTAGTAAGAACGCACAAACTGACGAGACTTACCCGAGTTAGGTGATTAAAAGGGTCAGTTCAGGTACCTGATAGGCAATGGTTCCACTATTTATAGATTTACCTGGAATTTACTCAATTACAGACTGACAATAAAACCATTGTACCTACATTAATGAAGATATAATAATTTTAGAACTCTCATAAATGAATATACTGAATAAAAACCACATTGGTAGATAAGTTGATGTGTATCTAAAAAAGTAGAGCTGATAGAGAAAAACGGATTGCATGTATAGATTTAGCGTCCCAAATATAGTTAAAATCGGCTCTAAAATCCCAGGCACCAAAACAAAAATATTTTTTTGTTGCCCTGTGTAATTTATCTGCTATATGGGCTGTTGACTAAGCTACGCTCTTATGGTATGTCTGAAAAGTTCTGTCTGTGGCTCTCATGTTTCCTCAGAGAGCGTTCTTTACGAGTGGTATTCGACGGATTTCTTTCTAACCCCTTCACTATCAACGCCGGTGTGCCCCTAGGCTCCATACTCTCTTTCTCATTTACATTGTCCTGACATGAACATGTCGCAGGCATGGCAAGGAAAACTTCTAAAAAGTTGGGAATATTATTTCGAACCAGAAAGCTTTACACCCCACAACAACTGTTAATTCTTTACATTTTATTTGGTGGATTCTATTCAAAGAAGAGCTGTTCGTCTGATTGGAGACCCGAAACTGACCGGCGGCCGTGATTCGCTGGAACATCGAAGAACGGTTGTTGACTTGAGTTTATTCTACAAGTATTTTCATGGAAACTGTTCGAAGGATGTAGCCCGCTTAATTCCTCTCAGAGTGGTGCATGTTAGAAATACATGTCACGCTAATACTTATATCCGTATGAGGTTCAGCTTGTTATTCCTCCTACGACGCTTTTCAAGCAGTCTTTTATGTGGAGAACATCATCCCTTTGGGATAATTTGCCCAAGACCGTGTTTCCCACCCAGTACAATTTACGGCGATTCAAGAACAACGTCAATCGCTTTTTCCGCACACGTATCGCTTTAGGGATTTCCCTGCAGCACGTATGCTAGACCCATAAAAAAAAGTAAATTATAAGCTTATCTTTTTTATTACAAACTGCGAAATATATATATATATATATATATATATATATATATATATATATATATATATATATATTATATATATATATATATATATTATACAGAGATCCAGGAATACTCAAAGTAAAGGTATAGGGAGAAAAAATATAAAATTAATTTGTGTAGGTTCCATCCATAATACTCGGACAGAATAATATACTGATACCCATATCAGAAAATTAATCGCGACATTAAAATTGAGTCAACTATTAATGAAAAAGGCAGAGATAATATTCTTTTTCAATAACACGTAGCAAAAAATTCTTCTGATTCCGATCCGCTTAATAAAACTGAAACAGTTGTACTCTGGTAATTATCTCACATAAGCAGCTAAATTTCTGCATTTTTAAAAAATATTTTATGAGACTTGAGACTCACGTTGATCTTAAATCACGCAAATTTTACTAGGTGGGAAACATAGTCTCAGGCAAATCATTCCAAAGGGTGGAGGTTCTCCATATAAAAGAATTCTTGAAAAGAGTTGCACAAAGAGTAACAAGCTGAACCTCATACATAGATGATGTTTTAGCGAGACGTGTATTTCGAGCATGCACCGCTCTTCTACGAGCTACTTCCATTAAACATTTTTCGTCGCCAATCGTTCTTCCTTTTCCTAAGCAATCAAGGTTGCTGGTCAATTCTGAGTCTCCAGTCATAATATCCTAGCTTCTGAGAAGCTCTCTTTGCTATCCATGCAACATGTTCATGCCTATTTATATATCTATATCTATATATATATATATATATATATATATATATATATATATATATATATATATATATATATTTGTTCCCAAGTTAACGCCCAGTAAGTTGAGTAACGATGATAAAAGAACAGAGTACTCCGAAATAACAATGTCGGATTCCGTAACGTTAATTTTTAAAGAAAAACTGCCGTCTATGTTCTTATAGCCTTGAATTATACTTTGTTGCTGTCATTGAACGACTTCATTCAAATAAATGAAAAAATAAGCATAATGCCATCGGCAAAGCAGTAGATTGAATTCCTTCTCCTTTCCAACAGATCGTTAATATAAGAGAGTATGGGAACAGGAGACAATATGGAGCCTTGCAGCATACCAGCCTTGATACTGAAGATATTAGAAAGAAACCTGTCAACTGCTACTCGTAAGCAATACCCTCTGAGGAACCACGGGAGCCACAAATAAAACCTTTCAGACATACCATAAGAGCGTAGCTTAGCCAACAGTCCATTGTGCCAAACACGGTCGAATGCCTTAAATATATTAAATCCAACAGCTCGAGATTCTCTAAACTATTCATTTGCGTTGTTTCAAACACTGCGACATAACTGAGAAGATCTGTTAATCTTTGCTCACGAGTGTCATATTGACACTCGCTAATAATATTGAATTCTTCTAGATATTTTAGAAGGAGAGGATTAATAGTCTTTTCCATAACTTTCGATGTTATTGAAAGTAGTCGGAAGTTGTTCGTAAGCTCTTCTTGTGACTGTCCGCAAAACATAAGCGCATCTTGTTAGAGGACTACGGTAGCTTGAACAATATTAAGTATTATGGTATCACTTGACATAGCTACAGACAAACGTGTCACAAATTTTACGCCTATTTCAGAGAGAATAATGCTTCTCCAAATAAGAACGAAACCTGTTTCTTTTAACGTCATACAAATATATGCTCCCACTGCAGATAAACAGGATGAAGAAGTTGAGCAATTTTACTAGCAAATAACAGAAGTCCTAAAAATAATACCAAAACGAGACTTGATAGTCATAATGGGAGACTTTAACGCCAAGATTGGAAGAGGTAGGTCAGGAACCTCCGTAGAACCAGGTGATCTAGGTGAAAGAAATAACAAAGGCGAACGACTAGGTATTTTAAGTGAAGGAATAGATTATGTTATCACTAGCACCTTCCTCAACCTACTACCACAAAGACTATACACGTGGAAGTCCCCACTAGACTCACCAGACCATATCACCAGAAATCAAATAGACTATATGCTAGTGAATAAACGTTTTAGAAATAGTGTTGTATCTGTCAAAACATATCCCAGTGCTGATATAAACTTGGATCACAATGCCCTGGTAGGGGTTCTAAGAATTATCTTGAAAAAGTTAAAAAAAAAACTTAAAGACGAAAATGTAACAAACGTAATTAAAAAAGATCTTAATAAAGAACTCCGAGACACAGATCTAAACGAAGACATAGAATCTGAAATAGAAAAGTTAAATGAAATAATAAGGGGACTAAAAAATAAGTATCTAAGTATGAAACAAACACATAAAAGGAAGGAATGAATGACAGATGACATTCTAAGACTAATGGAGGAAACACGGTGACAGAAAAACAGAGGTAACAAAAGGGAATGCACACACAAATACAGAAAGAAATTCAATCAGCTAAAGATATGTGGAATGGTGAAAGAGGTAAAGAGATAGGAGAGGAGCGGGGAAAGTGTGATTGCTTTAATATCTATCCAAAAATCAAAGACTTAACTGGTGAACGGAGAACGAAATCATAATGGGATTTCGTGGCTTACGGTGATCTACAATAAAATCTATGAGTTAGGCCGAACACCAGAAAGCTGGTTAAAGTCCGAGTTTATAATAATCACAAAAAATGGAGGCGCTAAAAAATGCGGAGAATATAGAACAATTAGCCTCATAAGCCATCTTTTAAAAACATTTCTGAAAATCATTCACAGAAAAATATACAAGTTGTGTGAAGAAAACATGTCAGCTACACAATTCGGTTTTCGTGATACCACGAGAACCAGAGACGCCTTGTTTTCTGGGCAGGTTTTGACTCAGCGATGTAGAGACGTCAATTGTGACATATATTTGTGCCTAATCGACTATCAAAAGGCTTTTGATAGAGTCCAACGTCATAAAATTGTCGAAATTCTGAAAGACCTTGGGCTAGATGGAAAGAGTCTGCGGATTATTGGCAACCTCTACTGGGACCAAATGGTATTTATTAAAGCAGAAGGGGAGCGCTCAGAAGCAATATCGATTGAGCGTGGAGTAAGGCAGGGTTGTGTTTTGTCTCCACTGTTGTTTAATATATACTCTGAGCAAATCTTCAGAGAGGTACTGGAAGAGGCTGATGAAGGAATACTGCTTAATGGGGAGCGAATAAATAACATTCGTTATGCTGACTGTACGACGGTTATGGCTGATAACTTAAAGGGTCTACAACATCTTATGACAAAAATAAACAAAGTTAGTAATCGATACGATCTCGAACTTAATATCAGCAAAACAAAGTACATGGTAATCAGCAAGTCTCCAATCTCTGCTACCTTGTTGATGGTTAACAATCAACAAATACAAAGGACTCCACAATATGCATATCTAGGTACCATGATAAAAGAACAATGGGATCATTCGCAGGAAATTTGTTGCCGTATTGAAAAAGCTAGAGCAGTGTTCCTCAAAATGACATCACTTTTCAAAAGCTCAGCAATAAAATTGAGCACGAAAATCAGACTCCTAAGATGATATGTCTCCAGTGACCTTCTTTATGGTGTGGAATTATGAACCCTGACTGAAGCCACTTCTAAGAAACTTGAGACATTTGAATTATGGCTATTTCGCTAAATTTTGAAAATTTCTTATACTGAATAAGAAACTGGAAATTATGGAAACTATTGTAGGAAAATTGGAGAATTTAGGACACATAATGAGAAATCCCCACATATATGGATTACTACAGCAAATACTCCAAGGAAAGGTATTTGGAAAAAGGGGAGGACGCAGATGTATTTCCTGGCTAAACAATCTGCGAAATTGGTTCTCAACAAATACTACCGGTCTTTTCAGAGGTGCAGTGGATAAAATAATAATAGCCAGAATGATTGCCAGGATTTGAACCGAATAGGCACTTTAAGAAGAAGAAGATTGCACCATTTAGCAGCGCCGGAAGCCTTACTATAAATGAAGTAATCTATTTGAATAGAGCGCCTCATATAATTTTGACCGAACTACACAAGTTCAGTTGATAGAATATTAAAACATTAAACTACAGTGCTATTTAGTATTTGCTGTTTATAACTACCGGTTAGGTATATATACAAGTTTTGTAATTATTATTATTATAAATATTAAAGCTGATACTTAAGGGTCTGTCAGAACTAGACTAATGATGTCTCCTTTCTTGCTGACAAATGAAAATTAACATTATTAAACAAAATTGAGCATTTTATATGATATGCACTTACTTTATAAAAGCCCCAATTTAAAATATTCAATAAAGCTCGATAATGTTATATGTAAACATGCTTCAAACAATTATTTTTTTTCTATTTTCATTTAATTTTCATGAACGCTCATGTCTCACTATTGATAGTCGCTACGCAAAGCTGTTATTTGCTAGCTACGATTTTTGTTCAAATATCCGATAACATGTGCTAAATAACGTGAAATTCATGACAGATATGGGATACTGCTTCGGCTGAAATTTTGAGAGCCGCATGTCATTTTTCATAGTGTTAAATTTTCGACGAAATGCGAAATAAATTGGAAAATTGCTGTCGAAGATAAAAGTTTTATGCATACCGACAGTGGAAGTAAAATATGTGCATCGAATGTTGCCACTTTTAAATGTCAATGTTTGTTTTTCTCTAGGTCGACTGAAATACTACATAACCAGTTACTAACGCCGGCGCCGGTGTCATTGACATGAATTTTATTTTATTAAAAGTTCAAATTACTAATATACACAGAATAAGAAAAAAAAAACCTTCTCTTATAATATAATACATTAGTTAAATAATACGAAGATGGATTAAAAAGTTCGCGACTTAACCAAAAAATAAGTATAATATTTTTATTATAGTACCCTCAATAACTTCATATTTTCTTTGGTTGTCACAGTGTAAAATTTTGTTTTTTGTGGTTTTTAGGTTAGAACGAGTTTAGTGAGACCAAGTGCAGCGGTTTTGGAAAAATGGAAATTGAACAGCGTGCGGTCATCAAAGTACCTATTTAAAAAAAGATTACCACCAAAGGAGATCCACGATGATAAAAAAACAACACTAGAGGAGTCCGTTCCGTCATATACCACTGTGAAAAAATGGGTTGCAGAATTTAAACGTGGACGAGAGAGCATCGAAGATGACCCTCGCTCCAGCCGGCCCACGATGTCCACGACTGAAGAAAACACACATCGGAAAAGCAAGTGATCTCATATTGAAAGATAGTAGAATAACTATCAGGGAGATCGCAGACACTATAGACATCTCGTATGAACGTACACAAAACATCATTGCCAGATTTTCTAAGGTTTCCGCTAGGTGGGTCTACAGATTGCTTTCAGTTGAACAAAAACGAATTCGACTAACGATTTCTCGCGACTGTTTGGAGATGTTTGAGGCTGATCCGCAATATTTTCTTAACAGGTTTGTGACAATGGACGAAATCTGGATTCACCGCTATACTCCAGAGTCAAAACAACAATCCAAGCAGTGGAAAAAATCTAGTGAACCGACCCCAAAGAAAGCAAAGGCAATTCTGTCGGCTGGAAAAGTGATTGTGTCAGTTTTTTGGGATCGTAATGGTATTATTATAGTGGACTACTTTTCAAAAGGCGAAACAATAAACTCGACTTACTATTGCATTCTTTTGCGTCGTTTACGTCAAGAAATTAAAGAGAAACGTCCAGGATTACTGCGAAAGAAAGTTTTTTCCATCAGGACAACGCTCGCGTTCACACCTCTGTTGAGTGTATGGCTCAAATTCGTGTTTGTGGTTTCGAATTGCTGCCCTACCCGGCTTATTCTCCTGATTTAGCCGCTTCGGAATTTCATCTGTTTCCAAATCTTCATTATGAATATAGCAAGGGACTCAATAAGGTATTTAATAAGGTAGGCCTCACCTAGTCTATAAGTCATCAGACAATCTGAGGAATATCTTAGGAAATCCCAAAGATAAGATTCCTAATTGTGAGAAAAGTGGAATTTATGAAATTAGTTGTAATGATTGTGACAAAAAGTATGTTGGGCAAACTAAAAGGTCAATTAAAACACGATTTAAAGAACATTTAGCACACTTAAGATACAATAGAACAGAAAAGTCTAGCATTGCCGAACATGCCCTTGAAGCTGATCATACTGTAACATTAGATAATCTAAGATTAATAAAAAATGTATCTGATAGGAGATTGTTGAACGCATACGAAAGTATGGAAATCATAAAATGTAAAAGTAGTTTAAATAAAGACAGAGGGCCTATTCCTTATAGTCCCCTCTACTGGTTACTTGACCGGAACTGAGGGCCTTGCCTATGTCATTAGTTCCGCTTGAGTAATTCAAGGGTTAGGCTAAGTATAAATAGGGTAGATTTGTAGGTTAGCTTTAGTCAATCATCGCTCCTGATGAAGCTAACATGGTTAGCGAAACGCGCGTCGAGTGCAAAAATAAAGTGTTTGGTGTAGTGGTGATATATACTGAGTAGTATCATATATATATATAAGTTTTATAACAAAAGTATTTTTTTTTTCGTTATAATTAAAAAGTTGAAAATAAATTTTTAAACTTATTACCGATGACGCGCCGAAAAAATCCGAGCGCGTTTGATATCACAATGTTTATTTTTCTTCAACATCACGGACAGCTGAAACGAGTTATTACCATCAGTGTATTGATAAATTTACTGAAAATCTCTAATCTAAAAAGTTATCGTGCCTGTTTTGTACCATTTTGTACGGATACTACAAAAACAACTCCCGAAAACATGTTTTTAAATATGTCACATGATGTTAAACGTCGAAATCGATGCACGACGTATTAATCCTAAAACAACATCAATTTTTTTCTGTTGTCAATACCACTTCGATGTAAGTATTTTAATATAATAATGTATTTAATAATAATTCACATCAGAATAATGTTGTCGAATGATTTTTTGTTTTATTTAGTGTTTCAAAATTTATACATTCAGCTAGCTCTGGACCAAATGGACAGAGCAAATTGTCACACACTACTAAATTGAATTAGATTAAATTTAATTTTGACGGTATATACACAGGTAGAAGCTGTTGATAGTATTTACGTGATAATATTTTAAAATAGTGACGTCACAAACATGGCAGCCAATCGTAACGTTTTCATAGTCACGAATTTTTTTTTTAATTTTATAAATTTTAAATGATTTGTAATTAATTGTAAAAAAAAAATAAAAAGTTTTTCGCATCGATTATCAATATTATTTATTCTAAGTTGGGAATGTGGAATTTCTGGCACAATGACACTACTCAGTATATATCAGCACTACACCAAAACACTTTATTTTTGCACTTGACGCGCGTTTCGCTAACCATGTTAGCTTCATCAGGAGCGATGATTGACTAAAGCTAAACTACAAATCTAGCCTATTTATACTTAGCCTAACGCTTGAATTACTCAAACGGAACTAATGGCATACGCGAGTTCCGGTCAAGTAACCAGTAGAGGAGACTATAAGGAATAGGCCCTCTGTCTTTATTTAAACTACTTTTGCATTTTATAATTTCCATACTTTCGTATGCGTTCAACAATCTCCTGTCACTACTCAGTATATATCACCACTACACCAAATACTTTATTTTTGCACTCGACGCGCGTTTCGCTAACCATGTTAGCTTCATCAGGAGCGATGATTGACTAAAGCTAAAACTACAAATCTACCCTATTTATACTTAGCCTAACCCTTGAATTACTCAAGCGGAACTAATGACATAGGCAAGGCCCTCAGTTCCGGTCAAGTACCCAGTAGAGGGGACTATAAGGAATAGGCCCTCTGTCTTCATTTAAACTACTTTTACATTTTATGATTTCCATACTTTCGTATGCGTTCAACAATCTCCTATCAGATACATTTTTTTTATTAATCTTAGATTATCTAATGTTACAGTATGATCAGCTTCAAGGGCATGTTCGGCAATGCTAGACTTTTCTGTTCTATTGTATCTTAAGTGTGCTAAATGTTCTTTAAAATCGTGTTTTAATTGACCTTTTAGTTTGCTCAACATACTTTTTGTCACAATCATCACAACTAATTTCATAAATTCCACTTTTCTCACAATTAGGAATCTTATCTTTGGGATTTCCTAAGATATTCCTTAGATTGTCTGATGACTTATAGACTAAGGTGAGGCCTACCTTATTAAATACCTTGTTGAGTCCCTTGCTATATTTCGGATTATATGGTATGGAGACATATTTGGTGTTATTTTCTTCGCTTTGGAGACGAAATTATTCGTGAATACTTAACATTATCTAAACTTTGTATGGAACAAAATTATTTCCAATATAACAAACAATTTTATGTTCAGAAAGAAGGAACAGCTATGGGTAATTACATGTCACCCTTCACAGCCAATTTATTCATGAGTAAGTTTGAAATCGAAGCCAGTCAAGAATTCGAATATTTCTCAAGGGTATGGTATAAGTATGTGGATGATATTTTCGCGATTTTTGATACAAAGAAAGCAAATATTAATGATTTTGTTTCTAAATTAAATAGCCGGTATGATTCCATTAAATTCACTTACGAAGTTGAGAACAAAGGACAATTGCCTTTTCTAGATATTTTAATTATTAAAAATAATAATAGATTAGAATTTGATATCTATAGGAAGGATACAGTAACAGATAGATATATTCCTAATGATTTATTTCATTGCAAACAACATAAATTAGCCTCATTACATTTTTTAGTTCATCGTTTGGTCACTTTCCCTCTGAACAGAGTAAACTTCAATAAAGAAAAGAATCGTATTAGAAATATAACTAGAGTTAATGGTTACGACGATGACTTAGTAAATAAGTTAATAAATAGACATAAATTTAGGTTTAATATTCAGAATTCCACCTTTTTTACACGCGAAGAAAATAACACCAAATATGTCTCCATATCATATAATCCGAAATATAGCAAGGGACTCAATAAGGTAGGCCTCACCTTAGACTATAAGTCATCAGACAATCTGAGGAATATCTTAGGAAATCCCAAAGATAAGATTCCTAATTGTGAGAAAAGTGGAATTTATGAAATTAGTTGTGATGATTGTGACAAAAAGTATGTTGGGCAAACTAAAAGGTCAATTAAAACGCGATTTAAAGAACATTTAGCACACTTAAGATACAATAGAACAGAAAAGTCTAGCATTGCCGAACATGCCCTTGAAGCTGATCATACTGTAACATTAGATAATCTAAGATTAATAAAAAATGTATCTGATAGGAGATTGTTGAACGCATACGAAAGTATGGAAATCATAAAATGTAAAAGTAGTTTAAATAAAGACAGAGGGCCTATTTCTTATAGTCCCCTCTACTGGGTACTTGACCGGAACTGAGGGCCTTGCCTATGTCATTAGTTCCGCTTGAGTAATTCAAGGGTTAGGCTAAGTATAAATAGGGTAGATTTGTAGTTTTAGCTTTAGTCAATCATCGCTCCTGATGAAGCTAACATGGTTAGCGAAACGCGCGTCGAGGGCAAAAATAAAGTGTTTGGTGTAGTGGTGATATATACTGAGTAGTATCATTGTGCCAAAGATTCCACATTCCCAACTAAATCTCCTGTCAGATACATTTTTAATTAATCTTAGATTATTTAATGTTACAATATGATCAGCTTCAAAGGCATGTTCGGCAATGCTAGACTTTTCTGTTCTACTGGATTTTACGTGTGCTAAATGTTCTTTAAATCGTGTTTTAATTGACCTTTTAGTTTGCCCAACATACTTCTTGTCACAATCATTACAACTAATTTCATAAATTCCACTTTTCTCACAATTAGGAACCTTATCTTTGGGATTTCCTAAGATAATTTACTAAGTCATCGTCATAACCATTAACTATAGTTATATTTCTAATACGATTCCTTTCATTATTGAAATTTACTCTATTCAGAGGAAAAGTGACTAAACGATGAACTAAAAAATGTAATGCGGCTAATTTGTGTTGTTTGCAATGAAATGAAACATTAGGAATATGTCTATCTCTTACTCTGTCTTTCATATAGATATCAAATTCTAATCTATTATTATTTTTAATAATTAAAATATCTATAAAAGGCAGTTGTCCTTTCTTCTCAAATTCACTTACGAAGTTAGAAAATCCCAAAGATAAGGTTCCTAATTGTGAGAAAAGTGGAATTTATGAAATTAGTTGTAATGATTGTGATAAAAAGTTTGTTGGGCAAACTAAAAAGTCAATTAAAACACGATTTAAAGAACATTTAGCATCTTTCTAGCCATTAGAGAGCCTTGAATTGACAATAACACACAAAATAATAAATTATGCCAGGAACTTAAAATTATTTTTTTATTTGATTTTGGCTCTTCTCTAAGTTTTACATATATATCAAATTTCGATATGATTCTGATTTCGTTCGAGAATGTGTGGACAGACCGACAGATAGGCCAACAAAAATGAAAAACTATGTTCTTCGTGGGCTACGAACTCTAAAACGTTGTGCAAAGCAAGTAATTTTTGGGACCTGTTGACAAATTCTTCAACCTGTAAAGAAAAATTCTTCAACTGGTAGCATAGTGTTCAGCATTTCAACATATAAAACTAGTTATTACCACTATACCGAACACTATACTTTAGCGATTCGCTAACCTGTTAACACAGACAATAAGGCATCGCTCTTTGTGATGTTAACACGGTTAGTGAAATGCGCGTCGTGTGGAAAAATAAAGTGTGTGGTGTAGTGGTAATAACTGCTGTGTAGTGTCATTCTGCCAAAGATTCCAAAATCTAAACCTAGTATAAAATATTTCCTATTATGTTTTTCTTGGAGATATTTATGTGAATGTGTGATAAATGAACTAAATATAAGCTCTTAACGAAAACTAACATTCAGAAACTCTTTAAAAGAAACCAAGTTAAAACAACCAATAAAGCTTAATACTATAATTAAATGACCCGTTCTGTTGAAAATATTTTATTTTAAACTATTTTTATTAATATATAACACACTTTTTAATTTCATCATGTCGGTCCTCGATACTTACTGAAATAATAAAAATAAGATTTATTATTAGATTATATTTTATTAGTTCTTATCCATTGTTTTGAAAAAAAAACCCTCAAAAACACACTGCAGCCTATTCTCTAATAACTAATAGCCGATACTTTCATTTTTTTATTCATTTACCTTACTTTATAAAGGTTTATTTAAAATTTCTTTAATAACACGTAGCCTGAAAAGTTTTTGATCCAGCTACTTAAAACATATTGTTTTTTTGCAAAATTCAACTTTATTCATCAATATAATCTCCTTCAAGAGCGATACAATCAGTCCAACGCTTTTCTAACATTTCTATACGTTTCTTGTAGAAGGATTTGTCTTTGCCTTCAAAATAGGTCTCAGTTTCGGCGATAACTTCATCATTGGAGTTGGAGCCAAATTTCTTTCCCGCGAGCATTCTTTTGAGGTCTGCGAATAGATTAGAGTCGCTGGGGGTCAAATCTGGAGAACACGGTGGATGAGGAGGTAATTCGAACTTCAATTCATGCAATTTTTTCATCGTAACCATTGACTTGTGACACGGTGCATTGTCTTGATGAAAGAGCTCTTTTTTCTTGTTTATTTGTGGCCATTTCTTTGCCATTTCTGCCTTCAAACACACCAGTAACTTTATATAATATTTGCTATTGATAGTTTTTCCCTTCTCAGCATAGTCAATGAAAATTGTTCCATGCGCATCCCAAAATACAGAGGCCAAAACCGTCCCAGCCGACTGTTGTGTCTTTGGTCGCGTCGGGCGGCTTTCACCGGCTGCTGTCCATTCAGGTAGCTGCCGATTTGATTCCGGTGTGTAGTGGTGGATCCATGTTTCAACCATTGTCAAATATATATATTAAACAGGTCCAAACAGTACTCGGATTCATCAACACGTTTGTGTTTTTGGTCCACTGTGAGCAAAGGCGGTACCCATTTTGAACAGAGCTTTCTCATGCCCAAATGTTCATGCAAAATATCACTAACACGTTCTTTTAATATCTTTAGGGTGTCTATCTCATTTTACGGTCATCCAAAACCATTTTGTGGATTTTTTGATGTTTTCCGGTGTAACAACCTCATTAGGGCGTCCAGAGCGTTCAGCATCATTTATATCCGTACGACCACGTT
This sequence comes from Pachyrhynchus sulphureomaculatus, assembly GCA_019049505.1. Lineage (NCBI taxonomy): Eukaryota > Metazoa > Arthropoda > Insecta > Coleoptera > Curculionidae > Pachyrhynchus > Pachyrhynchus sulphureomaculatus. The sequence goes on from CM032448.1 coordinate 53,628,911, forward strand.
TAAATTCATCATATCAGTAAATAATGAGTGATTTTCCAGAGGCAGAGTCTCGGTGACACTTATCAAGCCATTGCCTTGCTCGAACGGTATTTTTTCCTATCAAAAAATACATGAAATTCGATTTTTTCCATTGTTTTGAAAATATCAAAAGTAGCGTCATTAAAACCACTGAAACTTGTAAATTGATGATCGAAATGTCATGAAATTTTGACACGTATCGTTTGAAGGTCGATACTTCCTAAAAATCATATGGATTTATTCAAAAAGGCGATACCTATGTGTCAGACCAAAAACTTTTCAGCCTACGTGTTATTAAAATTGTCATTATTTAAGTTGGAAGTAAAACTAAAATAAAAACACACTTCAGCAATAGTGAACTACATTTCAATATACCAGTGAGTAAAAATACGAGTTTATCGAAACGTTTAAAAATCAAATCCAAAGTGCTGGTACCGTATATATCCGAAATACTTAATCAAACAGCGAACTAAAAATCTGCCAAATGACATTTTATTTACTTTATTACTAGTAAGGACTAGGAAGAATTAGTAAGTGTCAAATTATTTTTAAACTTGAAGGATAAATTAGAGTATTGAACTGGAAAATAGTACGTAAAAATATCTCTATGCAAAAACATAGAATTTTCGTGAAAAATTCTTCGCTTCTGAAGTTGCGACTTTAGCAGAAAAAAATACTATCAAACAAGCTGATAAAGAAAATGCTGGCAGTAGCTTAGTTCCAACACGAGGAAAAGGGAATGAACATGGGGTCAACGTACCTTTACATTTTGATGGCCTAGATAACAGAATGAGAAACGATTGATTTGAAGCTATTCATAAAAAAAAGGTTCGAGCAAGCTTTCTTTAATAAGAAGTAGCAATACCATCCCTTTAAACCTGGCATCACCACAAGAGACTTTGTATCTTTTTTTGTCTGGCTTTGTGACTAAAGTGCAACAACAAGGGAAACTAAAGACAAAAAAGTAGCAAATCATTATCGTCTATAGTTTCTGAAGTAACAAAAACAGAGAAGAAATCTGGTCAACAGGAAATCTGTACGACAATGTTTGCAGCCGTACTAATAAATGGATACAAATTGACAAACTTTACCGGCAGAAAGAGAACAAGAAGAGGTGGGACAACATCGGTTCAAGTGATTATTAAATTTGTGAGCAATACTGCATTCTTTAGTACGGAAAAATACACAGAAATATTTGCAATCATAGTAAATGTTATAGTGATTACAAGACGCTTACAAACTATTTTGGAAGGAAGATAGTTTAGATAGCGTTTTACAATGCTTACTTACTAACTAAATTAGAAAATCATTCTAGCTAACGACTTTAGAGTGTGGTTCAATATCTATTAGAGAGATTATTTACTTCTCTACAATCTTATAGAATATTATTGTCTAAAACCGATGATAACAGAGGTTTAACATGGAAAATCCTGTTTGGATAGCATTTTGGTCTCTATGAATACTAACATAACCTTATATAGTAATTACTCACTAAAGACTAACATACCAAAGGAAATCTATTACCGAACAGAGTCTATCTTAATTTGGTAATTCTACTGAAATCATCTCGTCGAATATTGTTAATAAAATTTCTGTAGCAGTTGACAAGAAGTACGGTATTTTTTTAGGGCTTTACATAGGAATATATTTTGAATCATGCGTTTGATAGAGCCACACAGTTAGGTCTATTAATCCCAACTACACTTTCTTGAGGATGTTCTAAAGTCTTCTTTTCAACCGCTCTTAGCCACTCCTGGATGTAGGCCTCTTTCAAATCTTCCCATCTTTCCCTGTCCAGAGCCGTTCCATTCCAGTTTTTTCCTATGATATTCTGGATGTCATCTCGCTACCTTCTTTGTGGTCTTCTCATACTCCTTTTACTTTCCCTTGGGCGCCGTACTGTAAGCTTGTACGCGCATCTGTCGTTGTTCTCTCTCGCTAAATGGCAAGCTCATCTCCACTTTAGTTGAGTCGCTTTTTCCAGAGCATCCGTTAGCCGTGTTTTTCTCCGGATTTGGAATTCTATTTCTCAAACTCCACTGTCTGTTTATCGACTTACGTGTTAGCGATATGGTTTCAAGATCGACGTGAGAACTGGTAGTACACACGTTTTCCTTTTGATGTTTAAAGGGATATCTTGTGATCTGAAAATAAACTCGAGTTTATCAAAAGCTGTCCAACCAAGAACTAATCTTGGAGAAATTTCGGCTGATTTGGTTCTGCTTTCCTAGTAATATTTTTTGTCCGCTGTATATATATTCAGATATATTCTCTAATGGCCGATTTTCGATGGTAATCGTTATTTACTCTGGGCTCATTATCTTTGTCTTGCTCAAGTTCATTTTCAGTCCGACTCGTGACGATGCATGATGCATCGTCACGAGTCATGGATTCTTCCAACATAGTTGCTAATTCATTGGGTGTAGTACCGATTAGAACGATATCGTCCGCAAATGGTAGATGATTAAGTCCATACATGTTCATCCTCTCATTTGCCAGTCTAAGGTCTTAAAAATGTTCTCCAGTGCCAATGTGAACAGTTTTAGCGAGATCGTATCTCCTTGACGTGCTTTTCCCTTTATCGGCATTTTTGGAGTCTTCATGTCTTCAATTACTGGTATTTGGATGTATGCATTATCATAGACATATTTATTAAGAGGCGCGTATCTAGTGTCTATTCTAGCGTTATCTCGTGTTCTTAAAACTATCTACATTTCTATAGAGTCAAAGACTTTCTAGTAGTCTACGAAAGCCAAGTATAAACGTATATTATATTCCAGCTTTCTCAAAAAGCGTGTGTAGTGTCTGTGGGTGGTCTATTGTGCTGAATCTCTTTCGAATCCCAGGCTGTTCCAGAAATTGATATAAATCCATCTTATGCGTCAGTCTATTAGTTACTATTTTTGTAAGTAATTTATATAAATGGGACAGTAGACTAATTGGACGATAATTTTCTATTCCTTCCTTATTTTTTTCGATATTTTATCCAGCAATAGGGACTTGTTTAGCAATATCTTTACACTTTCTCTTAAAGTCTCGCCTCCCGTTTTTAACATTTCTGTAGTAATATGATCTTCACCAGGGCTTTTATTGGTGTTCGCGTGCTGGAGGGCTGTTGTTAGTTCGTGGTTATTTATTTCTAGGATTTTCTCTGAACCTGCATTTTTTATTTTAGAGCTGGGGTAATAATTGTCTTGGAATTTTGAGCTATATAGTTGTTCATAGAACTCTTGCACTACAGTTACTATCTCGTCTTTATTGGTGATTGTTACACCTTGTCCGTCTTTAAATTTTGCTATTTTTGCTCTTCCTCTCGAAAATTTTGATATTAAAATCCTCATATTTTTGTTATTTTCAGTGGTGTTCTTAATAAGGTCTATATGGTAATCTCGTAGATCTTTTTTGATACTCCTGTTTATTTCTTTGTTAAGTGCTTTAGAGTTTTCAGAGTCTCGATGTAATTATCTCTTACTTTTTATTTACTTCTTTGTGTTGTTACTAATTTTGCTACACTTTTCTTTATGTTTTGTGCATATTTTTTGTGACTGTTTATAAGCTGTTGTTTAGATGTTCTGTAAGCTTGTCTATTTCCATATTTTCCAGGTCTTCCCTGTTTTTTAGTTTCCTTTCAATTTTATCTTGAAATAATTCTTCGTTGTGTTTTAAGATCTCAGATGTTGGAAGAGGTTGCTTTTTAGGCAGCTTGATACGCTTGTATTTAGTGTTGATTACTATGGCTGTTCTTACTCATCGATGAAATCTGTTTAAGACACTAACATCTTGGCAGATTCTCTTGTCATTCGTAATAATATCTATCCCATTCATTACTGTGCCATTTGGACTTCTCCATGTCCATCTTCTCTTCAGGGTTTTTTTTTTGAAGCAGAAGTTCATATAATAGAGATTTATTCTAAAGTAATAAAATGTATCTCATAGTGGAGTGAAAAAATCATGTGGTATTGCTCCTTAGTGTTTGATAAGGTAACATTTAACGAAAGCTTCGAAAAAACTGGATGAATTTGTGTTTTAGATAATAGATTTTTTCGAAATTTCGCCTACGTTCTGACTTTGTATGTACTTGTATATTGGTCATAATTACGGGCCAAATAACAAATAAAAAATTTAATGTTAGGGAGGCGAGTACTAATGCCTCTGTATTAGTTCTGTATATATGGACTCCTACAAAGCGCAGCAACATAAGTTTGTTTTTGCCTGCTGATCTTAACTCAATATTTGAACACTCTGTGGTTCTCATAATGTGAAATTTGCCATGTCAAAACGTCTACCAGTGCTCAATGTGGATGGAGTATGATCAGCAAAAAAATTAGTAAATAGGAACAACTTACCTGAAGAGGATATATTAATGAAACTTTTCATTGAGGACATAAGCTGCGGAGACAACATTTGACATAAAAGAGGCGAATGATAATAAACGAACAATATAGTTTTTTTCTTGACGAATGGCTCGGACTGGATAAAAGCTCCAAAAATATAGTTCCAGTGAAACCCACTTATAGACAATCTTTCTTCCATGCTCAGATGTGTAGAACAGTACAGAAATTAAGCCTCTGATGCATTTTTCTATTGTATTTATCTAGGTGCTAAATTACTACGGAAAATTTTGTGTTTGTTTCTATATGCGCAAATACTTTGCTTTAAAAACATTATAACTATAAATGATACATAATGCCAGAGAAATTGTTGAATCATAACAATAGAATTTTGATAAACATTTCAATTCTGCAAAATATGTAGGTAACAATATTGTTGCATACACCAATGAATGATTATTAAAATATTGTGTTATTTTAAATGAAAGGTACTAGAAAAACATAGAGTAATTTAATCTGAGTTGAAATTAAATTCGGATATATTTTAAATAAAATGAATTGACTGAACAGCTAACAGATATCACGCCCATAGTTAAATACATATAACCTGGTTACAATCGTTTTATATTTGAAGCTTTTAATGCGCGATTTATGTAGATTGTTGGTACTAAATGGCCATTTTGCATTTGACATGCCTTATAAAACAAAAAATTCCCGAATTAGCCGAATTCGTTAAAAATAGTTTCAAATTTTTAAAAATTTAAAATAACAAATTACTTTTAAAAATATGTAGTTATTTCACAGATGTTAACGATAATAATTTACATAATTAAACATACATATATACATACGATATACAATATAAAAACGTTAAAGCTTATTAGACAGTATACAGTCAAAAAGCAATAAAACAATTTATAAGAAATATTTATTAAAATATTGCTAAAGAATAAGTGGTAAGTATTCTTTAACTATATATATTTTATATATATATATATATATATATATATATATATATATATATATATATATATATATATATATATATATATTATATATATTATATATATATATATATATATATATATATATATATATATATATATATATATATATATATATATATATATATGTATATAGTCAGTCCAAAGAGTCTCCATACACCACCTGCTTTTTATACTATTTTTCTGTTATGTTTAACTAATTAATTGGAACTATGAGAAAACATGTTTAAATTAATATTTGAAACTTAACCAACGAGGATTAGTATTAAAAACAATTACGGAATATTTTATTTAGAAGTTACATCATTGTTATAAAAATGTAAACAACATTAATGTCAAAAAGTCTCCATACACTCAAGAACTGCAATGAAAAAAAACACGTTATAATCAGCCGCATTTTACCAAGCTATCTGTTGCTCGCTAAACTGGAAACAAATGAATAATTTTCGGCCATACTTTATAATCTGTCACTTGTTGCTAGTAATTCTGCAGTGGGTTTTCAAAGTATTAATAAAAATGAGCGAGATAAATTGTGAAATTCCATTTCAAGTTCGAAAGATTATAATTGATTTGTTGAAAGATGAAGAATCGTACAGAAATAGAGGAAAAATTGTTAAAAAGTCGCGTGCTACTGTTCAGTACATTGTAAACCAGTATATCGGGTTTATATAAAATTCGACAACGTTCCGGTCGTCCCAAGAAGCTGACTCCACGTGAAGGGGCCAGTATTGTTAGATAAATAATTATAGATCTCAAGAAAAGTGCACCGAAATTAAAAAAGAAGTACGGGAAATATTTTTGACAAATGTTTGTTCACAAACAGTGAGAAATTGTTTACAGAGGGCAGGCTATAACGGGTGTGCAGCCAGCAAGAAGCCGTTAATTTCGGGAGCTAATCGCAAAAAGCGGTTGGCTTTTCCTATGGAATACGTTACTAAACCTTCTGAATTTTGGGAATCCGTTTTCTTTAGTGATGAAACTAAAATTAACCTTTTTGGATCTGATGGCAGAACTAAAGTTTGGAGAAAGAAATACCACCTTCGATATTAAAAACATTTGTTCCACGGTGAGACAAGGGGGTGGCAGTGATCTGCTTTAGGGATGCACGTCCGCTGGAGGGTTTTGAAATTTACATTTTATTAATGGTACCATGGGTCAGCATGTTTATTTAAACATTTTGAGAGACAATTTAAAAGAAAGTGTCCAAAAATTAGCACTCGAAAAAAGATACATTTTCCAACAGGACAATGATCCGCAATCTTGGTGCGAGAATAGAAGATCCATAATGTGCGACAACAGCTTCATACACTTCTGCAATCACCCGATGTTAACCCCTTCAAGCATTTATGCTTAAACGGCGCGTTCGCAAACATAATGTTTCAAATAGAGAGGAATTAAAAAACATAATATTGAACGAATGGGAGAAAATGCTTGTAGAAATTACTAGAAAGCTGCTTGCAAGCCCGACAAAAAGGTTACAGGAGATTATCAAGACCAACAGCGGTGCCACTAAATATTACGTGTAGTTTAAACGAAGTTGTTATTTTCTATTAAACTCCATCAAACTATTATTGGCAATTGTTAAGTGTATGGAGACTTTTTGACATTAATTTTGTTTACATTTTTATAACAATGATGTAACTAAAAGTGTAAATAAAATGTTCCGTAGTTGTTTTTAATACTAATCCTCGTTTGTTAAGTTTCAAATATTAATTTAAATATGTTTTTTCTCATAGTTCCAATTAATTAGTTAAATATAACAGGAAAATAGTATAGAAAGCACGTGGGGTATGGAGACTTTTTGGACTGACTGTATATATATATAAATATATATATATATATTATATATATATATATATATATATATATATATATATATATATGTATATGTATATGTATATGTATATGTATATGTATATATATATATATATATATATATATATATATATATATATATATATATATATATATGGTATATATATATATATATATATATATATATATATATATATATATATATATATATATATATATATATGGTATATATATATATATATATATGGTATATATATATATATATATATATATATATATATATATATATATATATATATATATATATATATGGTATATATATATATATATTATATATATATATATATAATATATATATATATATATATATATATATATATATATGGTATATCCTAATCCTCGTTTGTTAAGTTTCAAATATTAATTTAAATATGTTTTCTCATAGTTCCAATTAATTAGTTAAATATAACAGGAAAAATAGTATAGAAAGCACGTGGGGTATGGAGACTTTTTGGACTGACTGTATATATATATGGTATATATATATATATATATATATATATATATATATATATATATATATATATATATATATATACATATGGTATATATATATATATATATATATATATATATATATATATATATATATATATATATATATATACATATGGTATATATATATATATATATATATATATATATATATATATATATTATATACATATGGTATATATATATATATATATATATATATATATATATATATATATATATATACATATGGTATATATATATATATATATATATATATATATATATATATATATATATATATATATATATACTGAAAATGGACAAAGTTCACATTTCAGTAGTTTACACAGTGTTCTCTCATTTGTCAATCCAACTCGAGACGCGTTTCACTGCATTACGGTTCTTCGGTTGAGCTAAGTCAACAAACAAGATAAGAAATCTTGAAGTACTTATGTCCGTACTGACGTAACGTCGTGGTAAAGTACAGTAATTTGAGCAGAAAATTGAAACGTATACCTGCCCTCAATCGGAGGCCATCTACGGCCACAAGCCAACAGAGGAATGGTCAGCAAATTGCCAACATTCACCTAAGGCAGCACGATTCAACGAGGATTTTACCCCATGCATACGTAGTTCAATATAAAACCAATGAAAATGGACAAAGTCCATATTTCAGCAGTCTACTCACTACCCTCTCATTTATCAATACATTTTGATACGCGTTTCGCCGTATTATGGCTCATTAGTCAAGCCAGATTTGACAAATTAGAGAAAATACTTCAAGTACTTATTCCCGTGCTGGAAAAAAAAAAAATTGTGGAATACGAAGAGGTTCTGAACTGTTTTCAAAAATAAAGGATAGAACACCTATTTTATATAATAACTCTGTAGTTTATAGATTGTCTTGTTTGCAATGTGAAGCGTGTTATATTGGGCAGACATCTCAGTGGTTGAAACAGAGACTCACACAGCACAGGAGTGACCGCCGATTGGGAAAGAATTCGTGTGCTGTGGTGCAACATCATTCGAAAACAGGTCATAATTTTGACTATAACAACGTTAAAATCTTAGCTCATGACAACAACTATAAAGGGAGACTTTTCAAGGAAATGTACCATATCAACAGGGACCCAAAGTCAACTAACTATAAATCGGACACTAATCAACTTAGTATTATTTATAGCAACATAATCAATAGGTATTAATCATTTACAATTACAGCATTAATAACAATTAAAGATTTGCCACCTCTTAGTATAAAGTAAATTAAAGACTTTTTTCTGTTGCTGTTTTTCCGTTCGTTTGGAATTCACGGCAGTGCATATCTACCGAGGCTATTTACTCTCAGTTTGTTGTAGTAAATCGAGATGTTGAGTGTTGGTTTCGAGGACAAACTCGCATTTTCGTACGTGTTTTAATTGATTGTTCGTTTGTTTCATGATTGTTTGTTTTATATTTCAATATTTTACTACCTTCACGAAAAAGAATAGTGTTTTAATATGGGTGTATTAATTTTGTAGTTACTCTTGAAGAAGTTATCAAAGGATAACGAAATATTCAGTTTTAAAGAAGAAGAAAAGAGTTTTATTTACAATCCAGACCGATTCCCGATAATAATACATATATCTGATTGACGCACGGTCGATATTACCAAAATCTATGTGTGTATATGTATATGTATATGTATATATATATATATATATATATATATATATATATATATATATATATATATATATATATATACAGTAGGATCTCACAAATTAGAACCACTTTGTGCACCGGGCAGTTCGAATTTCTGAAAAGTTCGAATTTCTGGACATTTTTTTTTTACAGAAAATGATAAAATTATAATAAAACTAGTTATGTAAGCTTTATTTTAACACAAAAACAGTTTTTATTTATTAACATTTAATTAATTGAACATATTAAATTCATAGAAAAACTTTTAAAAAGTTTTTTAATTATTAGGTATTTAATTGGTTTTTAACATAAAATCAGTAATACTTGTTTGTTTTTTTGATTTATTTAAACTGGATACAACGATATCCAGTTTAAATAAATCCAAAAGGTTAGACATGTGTTTACTGGAAAATATATCACTGGTTTTGCACCATTTTATAACATTCTTGATGCCTTCAAGGACTTTTAAATGAGGAATAGCTGGCGTTATGTCGACGTCGCTGCTATCTGAAGCCTCCCTCATCGCTATTCTCTGCATCAGATCCGTCAGTAAACACATCTTCATTCCATTCCTCGATTTCATTTACATTTACGGAATTGTTTGGCATAATTTCATTCAAAAGATCAAGATTTATTTGAAGAACTTCATTGCAATCCTGATTTCCTTAAGCCAATTGTGCTAGTGGCAAATCATTATCGCTGTCGTAATCGCCTGAGTCCCAATTTAATAATTTGGACCAAGAATTTTTTAACACTGTCTGTTGTACCTCATCCCATGCTTGTTTCAACAATATTATTGCATCTCGGATTAAATGCCGTTTCAAAAGCTTATCAATATCACCACCATCACCAATTAATTGAGATAGCAACTTACTTCTGTAAATAAGTTTTGTCATTTTAATAGGATTTGGATCCATTGGCTGCACAGCTGCTGTTACATTTGGCGGCAAGAAATATGCAATTATAATACCATCCTCACTTTGAAGTTTATCAATTGGTGTATGAGCGGAACAGTTATCTACAAGCAGAAGAGCTTTTGGGACCAAATTATTGTCTTCAGAAAATCGGATGACCTGTAGAACAAAAAAAAAAAAATTAAAAAATATGGAACTTAAAATATGCATTTGTTAAACATACTTCTTTGATAAATATCTTGTTAAACCAATGATGAAAAATCCGGGAAGTCATCCACGCATTTTTCGAAAAGTCATAATGAAGTGGGTTATCAAATCCTCTGAAGCTTCTTGGCTTTTTAGCTTTTCCAATAACCAACGGTTTTAATTTGTGTGAGCCATCAGAATTTGCGCCTAGTAAAATTGAAACGCGTTCTTTTTGAAATTTATATCCTTGGGCACTTTTTTCACAAGCAGCGACAAATATTTTATCTGGAAGGCAACGGAAAAAAAAAAAATCCGCTTTCATCAGCATTATAGATTTGTGTTTCCATTAACCCCATTTCCGCGACTTTTGCACGAAATCTGTGTAGAAATGGAGTGACCTCACCAACATCACTCGAAAGTATTTCACCGCCAATTTTTAAAAAACCGTATTCCATGACGGGTTTTAAATTTGGAAAACCATCCATCACTTGCAGTAAATGCGTTTTCATCTTTATCGGGGTACACTTCACTAAAAATTTACTTAGCTTTTGCTTTTAATACGGGTCCTGTCACTGTGTTCTTCTTTTCACGTTGATTTAAAAACCACTTATAAAGGCGCTTTTCCATTTCCTCATATTCTGCCTTATGTAAAGATTTTTTTTTGCTTCCTGATAGGTGCTGGTAACTGCATCCATTATTTCTTGTTTTTTTGATTTTATGTAGCTGATGGAAGATTTTGTTACATTAAAATCTTGAGCTAAACGATTTCCACTCACGCATTCATTAAGTCTTTTTTAATATTTTAACCTTAGTATCCAAAGATAAGGTATTTTTTTTTTACGTTTGTTTGGCATTTTTTTTTTCTAACTTTCACACGTATGAACACTTCACTTTAACCTTCAGTCATCAACTGACCCAAATTTGTACAAGCATATCAAATTTCACACGCATATGACCGAATTGTACACACCACGAATAACTCGGTGATTCCCCGTTTTATTTTTACTTTAATGAGTGAAAAAAAATAATTTGCAGTGAAAATACAAAAAAAAAATAAAAAAACTTCCAGAAATTAGAACCCCCTGTTCTAATTTTAGAGCGTTTAATTTGGTTTTTCGCCTATTTAGTTGAAAATCAGAAAAAAAATATTTTCTAGTGGAAATAAAAACCAAAAAAAAAACACTTCCAGAAATTAGAACCACAGGTTCTAATTTCAGAGCGTCCAATACATTGAAGTGGCCGGTTCTAATTTCTGGACGGTTCGAATTTGTGACGGTTCGAATTTGTGAGATTCTACTGTATATATAAATATATATATATATATATATATATATATATATATATATATATATATATATATAAATATATATATATATATATATATATATATATATATATATATATATATATATATTTATATAAATATATATATATATATATATATATATATATATATATATATATATATATATATATATATATATATATATATAATATGTGTGTGTATATATACATATATACGTATACATATATTTGTATGTGTGTGTCTGTATCTCCGAGTCTATTAGAATTTTATTGTATTAAAAAATATATAAAAACAAAAAACTTTCTATTTCTTTCCAGGGTATTCTCAGCGATACAGGAAATATTTTTTTTCTTCTTTGATATCATCTGGCCATAAATCAGTTAATAATATTTATAATGGTTGTAGCAAGTGGGCATGTGAATTTATTGTGAGGAAAACTAAATGATGAAATACCGAACATCAGGAATAATATTTAAATAGATAGATTTTAAGAATTTGTGCTTACATAGAGACTAGATGAAATATAGGTTTTCGTATAAGTAAGAGCACATCGATTTGTTACAACTATTTTTCATATTTAATACTTGGCTTACACTCCGCATATAAATGGCACTAAAATATTCTTTCCTAACCCTATTTTGCATTTATGTACTTGAAAGTAAATTTATGATCTTGTTGAATAAAAACTTACATTTGTTATGCAAAAATTTTAATAAAAAGTTTTTTTTTTTATTTCTAGCCATTAAATGCTCTAAAGAAAGAAAGGACTTTACTTCAAAACGAAATAATAAAACATTCAAAATTTCATAAGAAAATATATACAAATAAAAAATTATAAAGTATAAGTTAACACTTATTCCCTGAATTTCGACTGAATTGTTTCCATTTCTCTTGATGAGGCTAAAATACCAATTTTCTTGATCTGGGGATTGCCATTAGGTCGTTAAGATAATATTTATGTATAAAAAAAATTGTTATTTAAGAAATTTGACCACAAAAATTTCAGAAGAAAATAGTTTAATAAACTAAGAATTTTCGTGCAGTTTACGCCCTTTGAACTCTTTGTTGTGCTTCCATGTTACTTAGACTTATATATGTATAGTTCTATAAAATGTTGCCTTGTTTTTAGTAGAAATATTTTAATCCTTAATGTGGTATTCGGTCAAGTCAAAAAACGCTATTAAACCTTTGGTGAAATTTAAGTTTTATGTCATTTATTGTAGCTAAGAAAGAGGAAGTGTAAATTCTATCCAAGAATTTGTCAGACGAAGCAGCTGTTTTTGCGCTTCATGCAGGTGTACAAGTATGAAATCCGGATTTTTGTTCTAAAAAAAACATGCTAAATTCGGAAGAATGATAAAAAAGTGTGCTTTATTCAAAGTATACTTCATCGCTTGTTATACATTTTTCCCATCTTTCGGGCAATTTGTGAATACCATGCCAGTAAAAATCTTCCCCTTTTGCTGCGAACCATTCATCGAGCCATTTTTTTACATCTTCGTACGAACCAAAGCGCTGCTCAGCAAGTGCGTGACCCATCGATGCAAACAAGTGGTAATCGGAAGGAGCCAAGTCTGGTGAGTAAGCCGCATGGGGTAGAACTTCCCAGCTGTGTGGTTCCAACGTGTCGCGAACTGGTTTTGCCGTATGTGATGGAGCATTGTCATGAAGAAAAATGACTTTGTGTTGCCTCTTTCGGTATTCTGGCCTTTTTTCAAGTAGCGAACGGTTCAAGTCGGTCAATTGTTGTTGGTAACGTTTAGTATTAACCGTTTCCCCAGGTTTTAACAGCTCATAATAGACCACACCCCTCTGGTCCCACCAAACACAGAGCATCGTCTTTCTGCCAAAGCGATTCGGTCTTGCGGTCGATGTGGATGGTGCGCCTGGGTCTACCCATAATTTTTTGCGCTTGGGATTCTCAAAATAAATCCACTTTTCATCCCCTGTAACTATACGATGCAAAAACGACTTCCTTTTGTACCGAGCGAACAAAATGTCACACGTGTTTTTGCGCTTTTCCATTTGCCTGTCGTTCAATGTCATGTGGTACCCATCTACCAGTCTTCTGAATCTTTCTTATCTCTCGAAGCCGATTGGAAACAGCTTGTTGACTAACGCCCAATTGCTTTCAATTCCACATCTTCGTATTTTTTTGGCGTTCCTTGTCTGCAACATCGAAGTCACCACTTTTGAAACGCCGAAACCATCGTTCACACATATCTTGCGATGGAGCATGTTCACCATAAGCTTCTCGAGGTAATCGGCATGAATCAACAGCAGTTTTCTTCAAATGAAAACAAGAAATTAATGCTGTCCGCGAATGCTCTTTGTTCGGTATAAATTTCGACACATTGAACACAACAACACAACACTATGCACACACTTTTCCAATTTATCACTCGTGCGCGTCTGATACTTGTTAATGACACAACAAAATGGCGCAGTGTGAAATCTATATAGCGCAAACTGCATTGGTGCACCATCTGTGGTCTGAAATCCGCATTTCATACTTGTACACCTGGTAGTCCGGGATAAGAATAATTTGTTTTGATATAATTTTCATTTAGCTGATTTTATCCAAACATTGTTCAGAAGAAGCGCTCAAAAGGTCGTATAGCTACACTCTCGGTACTTTTGTGCATTACTAAGTATTAAAAAATTCAATATTTAAAATGAAAATAAAAGTCCATGTTAGTGAAAGGTTCCATATTTATCCCTTTCACCGCGGTTCGTTGTTTTTTTTTCGTGTTCCGTACGGAACACTTATAAGATCACTTCGGTGTTCGTCCGCCTGTCCGTCTGTCGGTCACACCCGATTTTCTCCGAAACTATTTGACATAGAAAGTTGAATCTTGGTACTAATATAGGAATTGATGGCCTCATCAGAACCCTGTAGTTTTGAAAGTTAAATTTTTTGGGGGTGAAATCGGAAGTAAAAAAAAATTACCAGGTCATCGAGTGGGGTGTCAAAACACGAGTTCAAAAATATATATAGTATAATACTTGCGCACATTTCTCTGTATTACTTTTTAAAAAGTGTGAAAAATCATTGTCCCTCCCCCTGATCTCGAAAAGTATAGATCAAAAAATTTTGAAAAAATTCTTGAATATTCTCTACAGGGTGAAGATTGAACGAAAATTATGACAAGTGAATTACTTTTAATAATTTATCACAACAGAGCCGTGTAGTTTTGAAAGTTAAATTTTTTACTTAAAGGGTTAGTTTTGGGGGTGAAATCGGTAGTAAAAAAAGATATCAGGTCATCGAGTGGGTGTCAAATGAAAGCTTGTAAAAAGACGAGTTTTAAATTATATATAATGCAATACTTGCGCACACTTCTCTTTGTATTATTTTTAAAAAAGTGCGAAATCGTTTTCTGTTTTCTGCTTATCTCGAAAATTACCGAATAAAAAAATTTTGAAAAATTCTGGAATATTCTCTACAGGGTGTAGATTGAACGAAAATTATCACAAGTTGAATTACCTTTAATAATTTATCTAGTATACAAAAAAAAAACAAAAATTTCAGTAAAGATCAGAAAAAAACTTTGTTGAAAACTTTTTTGGGATGTGTTTTGTGAAGTCACTGATAATTTCATACTTCTGTAACAAAAATTTTTATTTCAAAAGCAATCATCGTACGGAACACTAATTGCGCAAGTCCAACTGACCGGTTATTAAATGTATTTATTTATTATTAGATATCTTATTTATTTTCTGCTTTAGAGCGTATTAGCGTAATTTAATTAAATTAGTAAGTTAATTTTATAGCTCCAGCTTCATCATAGTGATAAAATCTATATGTTGTTTTACGATCAAGATGTTTTATTAAGGCAGATGTAAATTTCTGTAATTTCTTCGGCAGAAGAATATTATTGTATATGCGAAACTAACAACTATGAAAACTAAATCTGGTTGGAATTTTTTTCTACTCGTTATTATTAAGTTTATCTAGCCTGAATAAATAGTGGTTGTGGTCATTTCAAGTTAAATCTTAACATATGACAAGATTTAATACAAAATGTGATTATGGTTTAGAAAAATGGGATCAGAAAAAGTTGAATTTTATAGTTACTAAAAATTTTAAAATACACAATTAAGTAAGTTTATGTTTCTAGCCAAATAAATAAAAAACTGGTGAAGTGTATGTTGAACTTGCGCAATTAATGTTCCGTACGTTGATTGCTTCTGAAATAAATTTTTGTTATGGAGGTATAAAATGATCAGTCACTTCACAAAATACACCCGAATGAGTTTTCAACAAAGTTTGTTTCTGATCTTTACTAAAAACTGATGACCTTGAAATTTTTTTTATGTACCAGATAAATTATTATAGGTAATGCACTCATGATAATTTTCGTTTAATCTACACTCCGTGAAGGATATTCCAGAATTTTTTCAAAATTTTTGGATAAAGGGTGGGGACAGCGATTTCTCGCGATTTTTCAAAATAATACAAAGAAAAGTGTGCGCAGGTAAGACATTATATATATTTTTGAAGCTTTCATTTGATACCCCACTCGATGACATGGTAAAAAATTTTTTTTCACTTCCGATTTTACGCACCAAAACTAACCCCTTAAGTGAAAATTTAACTTTTAAAACTACACGGCTCTGATGAGGCCATCAATTCTTATATTAGTACCGAATTTCAACTTTCCATGACAAATAGTTTCGGAGAAAATCGGGTGTGACACAGACAGACGGACATACACCGAAGTGATCTTAAAGTGTTCAGTATGGAACACTAAACAAAACAACGAACGAATTTTCTATACATATACATATATATATATATATATATATATATATATATATATATATATATATATATATATATATATATGTATATATAGATATATATATATATATACATATATATATATATATATATATATATATATATATATATATATATATATGTATATATAGATATATATATATATATATATATATATATATATATATATATATATATATATATATATATATATATATATATATATATATATATATATATATATATATATATATATATATATATATATAAATAATGAATGGAATTCATTAAAGATTGGAATTTAAAAAAAATATAATTATATATATATATATATATATATATATATATATATATATATATATATATATATATACATATATATATGTATATATATATATATATATATATATATATATATATATATATATATATATATATATGTATATATATATATATATATATATATATATATATATATATATATATATATATATATATATACATTTTGCTCTCTATTTGGATTTAGTTTTCACGACATACAAGCTGCTAAAATATCACTTTGTGTTGCTTTTTCATTAGAAACTAACGACAGGCATGGTCATATCTAAGTTGTGAAAAGCACTGAATATTCGGTTTATACTAATAATACATCATATATTTTTAAAGGAAATTGCTTTTTGGCAACTTCAGAGAATTACTTGAAGATCTCAGTAGTCTGAGGCAGTTATAAAATAATTCTTAGATGACGTTTTATAATAAGATCCTCTGGGAGTTTTATTTTAAGTTATCTAAGCGTTTTAATGAAATTTATATCGGATGGCTGTAAAGGGTTAATACATTTGCTTCTTTTAAAGTTTAATATAGTATTAAACTTAATTAAAGATGGTTACAGTTTAAATGTAACATTTATGTGAATTTATGCTTTAGTTTAAATATCAATTATTTGTTAGTTGTTACGGGGCACCACACAATTATCCGGATTAATGTCCATTTGTATAAATAACACATAATTCAAACTTAAATTGGCTTGGAAGTGATTGTTACAGAAAATTAAAAAAAAAATGGTCCTAAAAAGTCTTCATTATATATGAGATACATAATAACAAAAACCCTTAAAAAGATATAAGTGATGTATACTAGAGGTTATAGATGCAAGGACAACAGTAAGAAATTATTTTTTTTATATAGGCATATCGCACATACTGCAGGGAAATCCCTAAAGCTCTACAGGGGTGACGCGTGTTCGGAAAAAGCGATTCACTTTGTTTTTAAATTGCTTGAAGTGGTATATATATATATATATATATATATATATATATATATATATATATATATATATATAATATATACATACAATCTCTTCGAGCTATATTTAACAGGTGCCTTATAGAAACTAAAACATCAACACCTTAGGTAAATACCTTGATTGTGCTGTGTGTTAAAAAGGGGAAAAAGGGGAACAAATTTAAATTGGAGAATTATGGACCCATCAGCCTGTTATTGGTACTATACAAAATAACTATATAATTATAACATATAGATTAACGAACAAATTAGACAGTTATGAACCACGTGAACAAGCGGGATTTAAACGGGGATGCAGCACTTCGGACCATCTTCAAACAGTTAGATTATTAGTGAAAAAAGCAAATGAATATGAGGTAACCTTGTGGATAGCTATAGTTGACTACGAAAAAGCATTTGATTCGGTAGAAATATGGGCAATCCTTAACGCCTTAAGTAACAGCAGAGTCGACGAAAGATACACAACTCTTCTTGAATACATATATATATATATATATATATATATATATATATATATATATATATATATATATATATATATATATAAATGCATCATCACAAATTATGCTTGAAGAAAAAACAAATAAAATCAAAATTAAAAGAGGAATTAGACAAGGCGGTTCGATATCCTCAAACAAGTTCAATGCTAATAGGATTAAATACCAAGTCTCGAGAAATAGATCTAAAAATAAACTCCAAAATCAAATATTTGAACAACGAAAGTGAAGAAAATACCCAGAAACTGTTAATAGCAGGTGAAAGAATAGGAAAGGTACAAACATTCATATATTTAGGACAAATCAAAACATCAAAAAATAATTAAAGATAGTGGATAGGGTCTGGTTAGGTTAGTCTGCGTTCGAAAGGTTACGATCTACATTTAAATTGGACATCCCAAATAAAATAAAAGCCAGAGTGTACTGCTGGTATAAACATATGGCACTGAAACGTTGGCTTAAAATAAAAATATAATGAATCAGCAACGGAGAGGAAAATGCTAAATATTAGACTCCAAGATCGTATTCTTAACATCAAGATTCGAAGCAGATCAAATGTGACAGATGCAATACAACCAATATGTATATTAAGGTGCAACTGGGCGGGGCATTTAGCAAGGATAAATGATAACAGATGGACACGGGGTATAGTTGAGTGGGGGTCTAAAGAATACAAAAGATTCAGAGGTAGACCACAGACAAGATAGACGGACGACATAATAAAATTAGCAGGACACGATTGGATGCGAAAAGTAAACAACAAAGCTTATCGGAGGCAACTTGGGGAGGCTTATATCCGACTATGGGTAGAATAAGCAAATGATGATGATGATGATGATATATATACATATATATATATATATATATATATATATATATATATATAAAAGATTTTTCCTGTTTGTATCAATTGTCATTGAAAATAAATTTGCGAAAAAATGCAAGGTACAAAACCGGTTTTAAATTAACCAAAAAAAATTCTAAAAAAGTCCTATAAAAGTTCATTTAAATCTCTTTCTTACACATAGGCAAAAAAATCTTAAATTTAGCTGTTTGTACTTTTATTTGTATTTGGATTTATATTCAAACATTTATTTTAGCTTTTAGTATTTATAATTTGTAAACACGTTTCATAATTTACCTCGTTGTTATTTTTCAACTACTTTCACCATAGGTTTTTTCGGTGTAACTTCTTGTTTGACGTGATCTCATCAAGCAGCATTTTTCTGTTATCGTTTTGTTTGATTATTTCACAGGCTTCTTTATACTTGTTTATGATAATGTGACTAAATTTCCTACAATACAATTCTACATTGTCAATATTTTCCAAATATTCCTGTTATTTTTTTTTTGCATTTTTATGCCTACTGCTGAAAGATAATGGTCAGTACAATTTTAGCGCCTATTTTTATTCTTGTAATTTTATTTCCTTAGTCAACTATAAATTTTTCTCTCCTAAAAATTTTGTAATCTTGTATATTGTTTTATATTGAAAGAAGGTATTTGCTATTATCTTGTTATTGTCAATCGACGCAATATTCAATTAAACTTTTTCCGTCAGTATTTATATGCTCATCCCTTTCTTACCTATGGCATTTTTCCATTTTATGGTCTTATTTCAAACGCCATTATCATGCCAACAGACAGGCAGATTGACCAATGCGATGGAAGTAGGTAACTTTGTTTTTCGTGAACTAGGGATTCTAAAATGTAAAGAAGTACACCGATCTAGGAGGACAATTTTTTCAAGAATTCAATACTTCCGATTGGCAAGCAATTAATTTTCTGCACAGTCGGAAAACATAGTGGATATGACCTGAGAGACACAAAATATTACTGTAATATTAGAACATGGTTTTACTAAATCTTAAAATTTGGAAGCCTTTTAGGTATTATGGAAACTGCAAGCTCTTAGCTAAATTGGCATAGTTGCCCATAAAAACAATGTCAGTTTAATAATAAGTAAAGTAATCTTCAAGTTACTAAAGACCGTAAAATTTAATGTGGTTCTTTATGTAACCTGTCAAAGGAAAGAAAACATTCTTTTAAAGTAAAATATATCCTTATGAATTGTGCCGTAAAAATCTCAGTCGAATATTACACTTCATAAAATAATAATCTAATATATCACTACTTCTGCTCCGTAAAAACATCTTCTCGGTTTTGCAAAGAAATATTCCCATAACTATTGAAATTTTTCATACTTAAGTTCTTACTTCAGCACGGCATACTAAGTCTTTCTAGATAATGTAGTTTCTTATATTGAACGATTTTTCTATAGTTATTTCAAGCCGTATTTGGTTCGTCGAGAGTTCGAAAGATATTACAAATTCAAGTATTTTACTCTACAGAATGTATGTTTATATAAGGTTTTCTTTTATAAAGCAGGATACAAAAATCAGGAATTTTAATAAGATATAAAAAATACATTTGGAAACATAACTTACAAGTACTTGATATTTAGGTGACATATAACTATTTGTATGTATGAAATTCAGCTTGTGATTTCTCGCATTAACTTTTTTTTAACTATTTTATATGGAGAATGATCTGTGGATAAATATTACTACTAACTACAAGCTGCAAAACAATATGACATTTCCATGTAACCAGAAAATTTATAAATCTCTCTAAATAATACAATCTTATTCACTTGGAATAGAAGGAATTTTTCAAGGCTTTGATTACATGAGAAATCATGGTTGTGAGAAATGAAGCACCGTTCTAATCTCAAAGATCGCTGGTAATGTCTCGTGTAATCGTAGAAGGTCGGAAACTCACACCAATTTGACACAGCTTAATCCCAAAAGCCATATTTTTGCAATATTAATCACATATTAAACCTACGTTGAATAGCCACGAATTAAAATATTTGTCAAAAAAACCTCGGTCTACTGGTAATGCAAAACTTCATCTTACAAATTAAAAATTTATTTGTAATTTTTTATCCTAAATGATTTCTTACTGTATATTTGATGTTAGAGAATTTAATATGTGCTTGAAGTCCATTCGAATGTTATTTGGTAGTCTTCGTATGTACTCTCGAACGAGCTGTTAATATATTTAGTAAAAAAAATTGATTCAATCTCAAATTAATTTTCATATTTGGACACAAATTTTTATTTTACCTTGAAACTTTATTTACAAGTATTTGTTATTTAGGTTCATGTTCAACTAAATGTCTTAAAATAATTAAAAAGGCTACAGGACCAGATTGATAAAAGAATATGATCCTGCCAAATAAAACACTTTAAATCTTTTTAACTTGTCGTTGCAAAATATATATTTACATGAACTATGGATACTGGCTAATCGAGAAGGGCCACAAATCTCAGTAGGCAACAATGGTAAAGTTGCCATTACAACCTTTAGTAATGGCAATTGGCGTTCTGCAAACGAGTATACAATACGGGAAGATGCGATTGGCTGAATTGTATGATGCCATACTAAGTCCGATGCCATCTCTTTGAAATGTTTCAAATTTTACACGAAAACTTGTACTCATCAGTGGTCTCATAAAATTAGAGATCTGTTTACTAAGTTTAACCCTAGTCACATGATTATATCATATTAGAGGCAAGTATGATCACATGAAGATGTCATACTGTGTCTGATGACAATTGTTGGTGAAGTTACAAATTTTATTTGGAAACATACCCACCCGAAATTTATCTAACATTACAGATTTATATTTACTGTTATTTGGTAACCCCGACAATTGACAGTATTGACATATTACAAATGCGCGCATGATTGATACATAACCACCCACCCAAAATTTGCTTTAAATTAATAGATTTTTTTTTACCAATATTTGGCAATCCTGATAAATTACAAACAGCTCTGACATATGACAAATGTTTGCCATGCCAATTTAAAACTTACTGCTAGTGCAGTAAAAATAGCATTTGAAATTGTACAGTTTAGATACAGCAATATTATGATTTTATCCTCTCCGGGGTATCACCAGGAGTATTGTCCTGAGTTTTGAATCTTTTTTTTTTTATGGGTCTAGCACACGTGCTACAGGGAAGTCCCTAAAGCGCTACAGGAGCGACACGTGTGCGAAGAAAGCGATTCACGTTGTAAATTGTACTCGGTGGGAAACACAGTCCTGGGCAAATTATTCCATGATGATGTTCTCCATATAAAAGACTGCTTGAAAAGCGTTGTACGAGGAGTAGCAAGCTGAACCTCATACGGATGTCAAGTATTAGCGCGACGTGTACTTCTAACATGCACCGCTCTGGAAGGAATTAAGCTTTTGTGTATAAACAATTGAAGTTTTCGAAACGCGTTTTTGGACGTAAAATGCGAATAACTCTGGTTATATATGTCTGATCGAGACAAAAAAAAACTTTTCGTAAAACAAATCCTCGTTAGTTTTAAGTCGCTCAAGTGCGTACATAACCTACAAAATTGAAAAAAAAAAACGACATACTTACATTATATCATTTTATTGTACAGGTCGATTAAGTGAACCGATCGGCTTGAAACTTTCACAAAATATGCCGTTTGTTATAGCAAAAATACCCTGAAATTTTGATTCAAAAATATTGAACCCAGTGAGCATAATTGAATTTGTTATTTAAATTTTTTTTTAAAATTTAGGTCTCGATGCCAGCTTTCCAATGCCATTAAAAAAAAATTTTTTTGGAATCATTTTAACAATTTTCTTACATTTATATATTAATCAAATAAAAACAAATACGTTTTTCCTTCATTTTGTAAAAAAAATTGAAAAATTTTGAAGAGAATCGCGAGACTCCTTATTTTAAAAAGAAAAAAAAACATTTTCGTTGACAATTTTTTTTTTTCAAAATGAAATTGTTTGGTTAATAAACAAATGTAAAAAATTGTTAAAATGACTCCAAAAAAAATTTTTTAACGGTATCGGAGAGCTGACGTCGAGACCTAAATTTTGAGAAAAAAGATTCATTTTGGACTAAATGGCATAAAATGGCTGGCAATTCAAATGTTAAATAACAAATTAAATTATGCCCACTGGGTTCAATATTTTTGTACCAAAATTTCAAAATATTTTTGCTATAACAAAAGGCATTTTTTTTTAAAGTTTCAAGTCGATTGGTTCATTTAGTCGACCTGTAAAATAAAATAAAAAAAACTTTTGCCGGTTTTTTCAGTTTTGCAGGTTATGTACATACGAGGCATGTTTTTTTTAAGTAAGGACCGTTTTGGAATTAAAAAAAGACGTGCAAAGATATCGCTATAATTTTATTTTTACATGAAAGCCTGTACCTTAATCTACTTTTCTACATAATTTCCGTGAATATTGAGGCATTTGTCATAACGTGGCACCAGTTTTTGAATACCCTCCTCATAAAATTCTGCCGCCTGACTTGTTAACCACTGTATCACAAATGTTTTGACTTCGTTATCGTCTTGAAGACGCTGACCACCCAGGTGCTTCTTCAAGTGCAGGAACAAATGGTAGTCGCTGGGCGCCAGATCAGGGCTGTATGGAGGATGATCTAGAGTTTCCCATTTAAAAGATTTGATGAGACCTTTGGTCCGATTAGCCACATGTGGACGGGCATTGTCATGCAGCAAAACGATACCCTTACTCAACTTGCCACGTCTTTTGTTCTGGATTGCACGACGCAGATTGTTCAATGTCTCACAATAAGACGCTGCATTGATTGTCTCATTACGAGGCAGAAACTCCACTAGCAATACTCCTTTTCTGTCCCAAAAAACTGTGCACATGATTTTGCGGGCAGAAATTGTTTGCTTAAACTTCACTTTTTTGGGTGATGATGAATGTCGCCATTCCATGGATTGTTGTTTCGATTCTGGTGTGACGTAGGCCACCCATGTTTCGTCACCAGTAACAATTTGGTCTAAAAAAATGTTCACCTTCATTGTGGTACCGCTCAAGGAAAGTCAATGCACTGCCTAAACGTTGGGTTTTGTGCAAATCCGTCAACATTTTTGGAACCCAACGTGAACACAATTTCCGGTAATTCAAGTTCTCGGTCACAATGCGATACAAAACACTACGAAAATATTGAGGAAAGCAGTCGCACAATGATGAAATTGTAAAGCGTCTGTTTTCTCTCACCTTTTCGTCCACTTTCTGCACCAAATCTTCATTAACGACCGAAGGACGCCCACTCTCCGTTCTTCATCATGCACATTTGTGCGGCCATCTTTAAATGCTCTCACCCATTTCCTTACCATTCCATCACTCATAATGTTTTGTCCGTAAACTTTACAGATCTCACGATGAATATCGATCGGTTTTACGCCTTTAGCACTAAGAAATCGTATAACAGCCCGTACTTCACAATCGGCGGGACTCACGATTGTCGGAGGCATCTTAAACACTCAGTAAACAACGTATACAATGAAGAATCAGACTGTAATGGCGTCAGTGCGTAGACATGAGATGTAGGTTACCAGCGCGCATGCGCGGAACGCCGACCGTATCGCTGCGGCGGCGGAATCGCAAAACGGTACTTACTTAAAAAACATGCCTCGTATTTGAGCGATTTAAAACCAACGAGGATTTGTTTGAAATTATTTATTTATATTTATATAACCGGAATTATTCACATTTTAAGCTAAAAAAAAAACGGTCAAGTGCAAGTTGAACTTGCACAATTAGTGTTCCGTACGTTGATTGTTTTTAAAATAAAAATTTTTGTTAGAGTGGTGACTTCACAAAACACACCCCAAATGAGTTTTCAACAAAGTTTGTTTCCAATCTTTACTGAAAACTGGTGACCGTGAATTTTTTTTTATATACCAAATAAATTATTAAAGGTAATGCACTCGTGATAATTTTCGTTCAATCTATACCCCGTGGAGAATATTCCAGAATTTTTTCAAAATTTTTTGATCAGTACTTTTCGAGATAAGGTAGGGAACAGCGATTTTTCGCGATTTTTTAAAAGTAATACGAAGAAAAGTGTGCGCAAGTATTACTTTATATATATATTTTTTTACTCGTGTTTTCACAAGCTTTCATTTCACACCACACTCGATGACCTAGTAAAAAAATTTTTTTTTCACTTCGGATTTCACCCTCAAAACGAAACCCTTCAGTCAAAATTTATGTTACGGTGGTATAAAATGATCAGTGACTTCACAAAACACACCCCAAATGAGTTTTCAACAAAGTTTGTTTCCAATTTTTACTGAAATCTGATGACCTTGAAATGTTTTTTTTTTTTTAAATACCAGATAAATTATTAAAGCTAATGCACTCGTAACAATTTTCGTTCAATCTACCCCCCGTGGAGAATATTCCAGGATTTTTTCAAAATTTTTTGATAAGTACTTTTCGAGATAAGGCGCGGGACAGTGATTTTTCGCGATTTTTTGAAAATAATACAAAGAAAAGTGCGCGCAAGTATTACATTATATATATATTTTTTACTCGTGTTCTCACAACCTTTCATTTGACACCACACTCGATGACCTAGTAAAAAAATTTTTTTTTCACTTCCGAGGCCATCAATTCCTATATTATTACCAAATTTCAAGTTTCTATGACAAATAGTTTCGGAGAAAATCGGGTGTGACAGACAGACAGACAGACAGACAGACAGACAGACAGACAGACAGACAGACACCGAAGTGTTCTTATAAGTGTTCCGTACGGAACACTAAAAAAACGCGTTTTGAAAACTTAAATTGTTTACAAACAAAAGAACACAAGTTTTTCGAGGTCCAAAACTCAGGGCAATACTCCTGGTGATACCACAGAGAGGATAAAATCTAAACTATGCCTCTCATCATTATTCTGACTTTTTTTTACTGCACTATACGACGATTTAAATATTTTCCTGTACATATTTTATAACAAAATTTTGTTCAAACTTCTTGTATCCAATTAATAAACTACGGATATACTGCCAACTTCAGAAAAAAGTTTCAAAACCTTTCATTGAATTTTTAGTTTGCATTTTAAACATTCTGAACAAAAGTTTATTTTTCATAGCAAATATAACGATTTTTGGCAGTGACATTCGTTGCTAAAAGAGAAATATTTTAGGGTACTAATTTTAATGTAACATTTTCTTTTCTGAACGCTACAACTGTACAAAACTTAGATTGTCATAAACTAACTTTATTTTATAGTGATAAACCTTAAACTGCTTTAAAATTCTTCCCACGTTATGTTCAACTGCAACATGTCCCTAAAGGCTAATTTTATGTCTCATTTATTCATGTTATTTTGCATTTTCATGTTGAGATGAGCAAGCGCTCCAGTGAAATTAACTATTTTTTCATGAAATTTATGCTACTAAATAAACATTCCTTCAAATGTCAAGGACATTATTAGAGGAGGTCACAAGGTGTAAGTCAAATTTTGACATAAACTAAAATATGTGATTATTTTATCTGTTGTTTTTCTGATGCTTTAGTAGTATATTAAGTAATAGTGGATGTAGAATCTACATTAATATATAGCATATATTTTGGCCAATATTCTTTTTTTATAGTCCGTTTCTGCTAGCTTAGAAGAAACAAGCAATTCTTAAAAATATAAATTGTTATTTAACATAATCGTCTTGCATTTTTAGTGTTCCGTTCGGAACGCTTATAAGATCACTTCGGTGTCTGTCCGTGTGTCTGTCTGACCGCCTGTCACAACCAATTTTCTCCGAAACTATTTGACATAGAAAGTTGAAATTTGGTACTAATATAGGAATTGATGGCCATATCGGAGCCGTGTAGTTTTGAAAGTTAAATTTGGCTTAAAGGGTTAGTTTTGGGAGATAAAATCGGAAGTAAAAAAAATTACTAGGTCATCGAGTGGAGTGTCAAATGAAAGCTTGTAAAAACATGAGTTCAAAAATATATATAATGTAATACTTGCGCACACTTTTTTATATTATTTTAAAAAAAAAAGTCGCTGTCCCTCCCTTTATCTTGAAAAATACTGATCAGTTTTGAAAAAATTCTGTAATATTCTCTACGGGGTGCAGATTGAACGAAAATTATCACGAGTGCATTACCCTTAATAATTTATCTGGTATATAAAAAAACAAAAATTTCAAGGTCATCAGTTTTCAGTAAAGATCGTGAAAAAGCTTTGTTCAAAACTCATTTGGGGCGTGTTTCATGAAGTCATTGATTATTTTATACCTCTGCAACAAAAATTTTTATTTCAAAAGCAATTAACGTACGCAGCACTAATTGAGCAAGTTCAACTGACACTTCACCGGTTATTATACATACAACGGTTACACAGTAACTCTAGAGGTTTTAAAAAAAAAATTTTGTTTTGGTTTGCAAACATTCGACAATATTTATTACTTCTTAATTTGCACGAAATTTGTGCCTTTTTAACAGTTTCTTCAGTTTTGAGAATAGGTAATATTTCGAGGGAGCTAAATGAACAGAATATAGGTGATGATTAATCAGTTGAAAGCCTAGTTAGTTTTTTTTTTCAAGCTAACAGCAATTTGTGAACAATCAACTATTGCAACGACACCTGTTGAGAAAGCAAACTTGTTGGCCGAACTGTTTGCTTCACATTCTACTGCCGATTTCCAAGGAAAAACACCACCTACTCTTCCCATAGTGCAGTCAAGGATGCCCGATGTTGTCTTCAGATAGCGTATCATAAAACGTATTTTAATGAAGCTAGATACCAAAAAAGCTTCTGGCGCTGACGGAATACCTGCTATAGTTCTCAAAAACTGTGCAAGGGAACTAACACCAGTTTTCTGTAGACTTTTCAACCTATCCTACAGTAAGCGAACATTTCCTTCCTGCTGGAAATGTGCCGATTCCTAAAAAAGGCAAGAAGACCTTGCCAAACAACTACCGACCAGTCGCACTGCTTTCAATAATATCAAAAGTCATGGAAAAGGCTGTCAATCAGCATCTTCTAAAATACTTTGAAGGATTCAACATTATTAGCGAACACCAATATGGCTTTCGTAAACATAGATCAACAGGAGATCTTCTGACTTATGTAACACATATTTGGAACAACGCAATTGAACACTTCGGAGAATCTCGAGCGGTTGCCCTTGACATATCCAAGGCAATCGACCGTGTTTGGCACGATGGACTAAGCTACGCTCTTATGATATGTCTGAAAAGTTCTGTTTGTGGCTCTCATGTTTCCTCAGAGAGCGTTCTTTACTTGTCGCAGTCGACGGATTTCTTTCTAACACCTTTACTGTTAACGCCGGTGTACCCCAAGGCTCCATACTCTCTCATTTACATTAACGATCTGCTTTACATTAAGCCTTGCAGATCTGCTGGAAAAGACCGGGAATCGAATCGGCTGCTCACAGCCTTGCAGATGACAGTACAACAAAGACCTGGAAGAAATTCTATCTTGGGGTGACAGTAACCAAGTGAAATTTAACGCTACAAAAACCCAGGTGGCAGTTTTTTTCTAAAAAAGTTAACGTTGCTGAACCCGACATAGTTATGTCGGCACTACAATCCCCTACCATCGTCACTCAATTTGTTGGGCGTTAATTTGGGAGCACATATGTCCTGGCATGAACATGTTGCAGGCATTGCAAGGAGAGCTTCTCAAAAGTTGGGAATATTATTTCGAACCAGAAAGCTTTACACTCCACAACAACTGTTAATTCTTTACAAAGCTCAAATTCGATCAACTATGGAATACTGCTCCCATGTTTGAGGCTCCGCTCCCAAACATACACTGCATTTGTTGGATCCTGTTCAGAGAAGGGCTGTTCGTCTGATTGGAGACCTAGAACTGACCGGCGGCCTGGATTCGCTGGAACATTGAAGAACGGTTGGCGACTTGAGTCTATTCTACAAGTATTTTCATGGAGAGTGTTTGAAGGACGTAGCCCGCTTAATTCCTCCCAGAGCGGTGCATGTTAGAAGTACAAGTCGCGCTGATATTTCACATCCATATGAGATGCAGCTTGTTACTCCTCGTACAACGCTTTTCAAGCAGTCTTTTATATGGAGAACATCATCCCTTTGGAATGATTTATCCAGGACTGTGTTTCAAGAACATTCAAGAACAACGTGAATCGCTTTTTCCGCACACGTGTCGCTCCTATAGCGCTTTAGGGACTTCCCTGCAGCACGTGTGCTAGACCCATAAAAAAAATCATTGTCATGCATAAACGTTTAGATACTTTTTCTTGGAGTTATTGCACCAATTTGAGAAAAATTTAGTTAATAATGAAGAGTATTAGTCTTTATTCATTGTTTTGACGTGTTGCAAGTAATCTGTAAAAAGTATCCCATCCTTGTCTCAAAAAACGGAAAGCAAGAACCTTGCCTGCTAATTTCTGCAACCGCAACTTCTTGGGTTGAGGTGAGCTAGCATGTTTCTATTCTTTTGACTATCCCAAAATCATTTTATATACCGTTCCAACATTCTCTAGACTAGAGACAAAAATGGATCTTCCAACATGGTGTTCAACATTGATGTCGGTTCTTTCTTTTTTGAAATGCTTTCAATATATCAAGCATGTTGTCGTAAATTTTTTTAGAGGTTAGTCTTTTCAAAAAGAAGTACTTTTTCACCGACTGATATTCGATTTTACTAAATTCACAATTATTTTTGGTCATCTCTTCTTCAAAAATTCAAAATAGATAGCATAATAAAATCCGAATTACCAAACTGTGTGTACAGGGTGATTATTTTTAGACGCCCGGCCCCGATTTATGGAAAGTTATTGGAATTTTTTTTAAAATGTAGAATGGTATAATGCATGTCAAGGAGTATAATAACGTATTTGATATCAGGTAGTGAAAACGACGCTGGTCGGCGCGACGCCAAACAACTTATGTAGTAAAAACCCTCTGAAATATTATTTTTTGGCCATCGCGGTTGTTATGGATCGTATGCCACGTTTCGCCGTTTTCAAACAATTTATCTAATAGGCGGCTGCTATACTTTAATCTAATAGTATTTATAATAATATTAGTTGCTGTGTTGTTGAGGATTTTCCTTCAATAAAATATCTTTGAAAAATAAAAAACAAGAATACATTATTTTTATTAAAACCACAAAAAAAACTAGATAACTTTTAACTTTACATAATATATTACATATTTATAAAAATAAATGTTTGAAACTGAAAAAATAAAAACTGTATATATGTAAATATATCTTCCTTCTTCTATCATGCATTTTCTCATTCTTTTCATTAACGTTTGATCGTGAATAATTTCTCCAAATATACTATTGCACGCATCTGATATTTTTTGCCTTTAAGTTCTCAATAACATTTGTCGCAGTTTTGTATAAAATATCTTAAGAGTCCCCCCACAAGAAAAAATCTAACGGCGTGAAGTCTGGTGACTTAGGTGGCCATTGAACAACTGAACTGCGAACCCCTGTCCATCTTCGTCGAAACCTTTCATTCAAATAATCTCTAACAGCAGTAGTTGTACGAGGTGGTGCTACTGCGTGTTAATACCACATATGTCTTCTTAAAATAAGGGGAACATTTTCTAATAAAACTATTAGAGAATGAACCAAGAAATTAAGCTATCTATTTCCAGTTGCTGTTCCCTCAAAAAAGTATGGTCTAACCAAATGTCTCCCAATTATCCCACACCATACATTAACGCCATAATAGTCTTGAGTCTGAATTTTATTAACGTTGTATGGATTCTCGTCAGCCCAGTAATGATAATTTTTCTATTAGGTTTGCCGTTGCTGACAAAATAACTTTCATCTGTCCATAATATATGATTCGGAAAATAACGTTCTTTGTCATATTTAATCATCATTTCTGCTACAAAACTCACTTGTCGTTCCGAATCAAATTAACTAAAGATTTTATAGTCATGTTATTTGTCAGCTTTAAGAGATTTTTGAATAGCCTCATAAGATACATTCAATTGCCTGCTTGCTTGTCTGATTGAATTATATAGATGGTTTTGAAAATATTGCATAATTTCGGCTACTTTTTCATCTGTTAAAACAGTTTTTCGTTTAGAAATACCTCTCTGTGCATCCGTATTGCTCCTCAAATTTCGTTGCAATCGACAAAACATAGTGTCCGGGACATACTTGTCGGGGTAACTTTCTCGATAAGGGCTACCAGAAAATTTCTTCTTGCGTCTCCATAAATAAAAATCATATCTACTCTTTCAGCGTGGGAAACCATTGCAACTAGAAGCTATTAACACACTGTTTATTTAGTTTAACTCTATTGAATTGAATAGGTGTGCAAACGAGAGTTGTCAGATTAAAATATGACAGTCCCCTACTAGATAAATTGTTTGAAAACCGCCAAACGTGGCTACTATTTATGGCAACCACATTGATCAAAAAAATAATATTTTAGAGGGTTTTTGCTGCATAACTTTTTTGCAAAACAAGTTAGAAAAAATGTCGAGAAAAATTATGGTTTTCCAATGCTGTTTTACAAAGGGTATGGGAATGGAAAAAAAAAGTTGATTGGTATTCCGGCGGCTAGCGTCGTTTTTACTACTAAATATCAAATACGTTAGTATATTCCTTGACATGCACTATACCATTCTAAATTAAAAAAATAAATAAATATTAAACAATTTTCCATAAATCGGGGCCGAGCGTCTAAAAATAATCACCCTCTACGTGCTAAATAAATATCAAAGTACTATCCATAGCAACTACATTTGCTTTTGACATTAAAAAGTTTTGCAATATTAAATTCCAATGATAAAAGATAACAGATAATAAAAGTGTATTTTAACATAATTTCTATATTTATCAAGAAGAGCATTTCTGCCATGTTTACCTTTATACGATGCGTTGTTTCAGTATCATACATGGCATATAATTGAAGATTAACTTAAATTGATAATACGCTTTTAAAGCTTTGAACTGTATTTAAACGAATAAAACAAGCGATGCATGCGACGCGGCTGATGCAACTTGAGGGTCCTGCGTAGGAGAAGGAATATTCTGTTCTTGGGAAAAAATAATAATAGAAGGTTTATTTTTAAAATCAAATTGGGCTAGGTTTACTTTACTGGCGTACACGTACACTCCAATTACTTATACAGTGTGCCCCAAAAAGTTGCATACAAATGGAGAAAAAGTTTATCTTACTTATTACAAAGAAATTTATTCCTGATAAAAAGTTCAACATCACATGGAAATCCATAAACAAGCATCAAACGTTTAAAATATTTGATAGTATACAGGTAAAATTAAAAATAATGATTTATAATGAAGAGTAAAGTGTGTTTAAATTTAAATACAGAGCAACATATTAATTGAAAATGTTAATAAGAACTAAGTTTATTGACAGTTGTTATGTATTCCCAAAGCATTCCCCATTTATTTTCAGCCTAAAATTTGTAGTGATTTCGTTTTCTTTTATTTAATAAATTGTCCAACAAGTACTGACGTATTTACTGGAGTTTTTTTTCGATTTTTTAACTAGGAAAGCCACAAATCGAAACAGGAGCATAATTTTTTAGTTCCTATTAACATTTTCAATTAATATTTTGCTCTGTATTTAAATTTAAACACAATTTACTCTTCATTATAAATCATTATTTTTTGTCTTCTCTGTATACCATCAAATATTGTAAACTTTTGATGCTTGATTATGGACTTCCATGTGATGTAGAACTTTTTATCAAGAATAACTTTTTTTTGTAATATGTTAAATAAACTTTTTCTCCATTTGTACAAAACTTTTTGAGACACACTGTATTAATACAGTGTGTCTCAATTAATCTGTATTAATACAAATATTAATATTTTCCTCTCTATTTAAATTTAAACACACTTTACTCTTTATTATAAATCATTATTTTTAATTTTCCCTGTATACCAGCGTTTCTCAACGTGTAGGGAGCTCCCCACTAGGGGGGCGTGATTACACTATTGGAGGGGCGCGAGCGCATCGAAAAGAAATTATTATTAAAAACATTAAAAACATTACATTCTGACATATAAAAAATTTATTCCCCCTTGGGCCTGTTTTGCAAAGGAGTTTTTTTTTTGCTAAGCAGAAACAAGTGCAGAAAACTCACATGCACCCTGTCCAAAATTCAAAGAGTTTTATTATTAAATTGTCTGACTTCGCCACTTGCCGTGAATAAAAAAGAGTAAAGTCCCTAAGAAAATACTTTTTAAAATTATATTTCTCAACATGGCTAGATGATTTTCAATGGCTACTAAAACAACATTCACACGTTGTTCTTGAACCTTGTATATTTTAACACATTCACCCACATTTGCAATTATTTCTAGGTTTTTTTGTTTTACATTTCTGCTCCACAATTCCGATTTTCTACAAAAAGCATTAATTTTATCACTTGTATCGAATATATGTGTATTTGTTCCTTGGAGTTGAAGATTTAAGGTATTTAGTTTCTCAAATTTATCGACCAAGTAGCTCAATTTCATCACAAATAAACTATCTCGAAACTTCTCGGCTTCCGGTCGGTTTTCCTCTTCTAGAAAAATGGCGATTTCATTTCTTAAATCATAAATACGTTGCAAACATTTCCCACGTGATAACCATCTTGCCTCGCAATAAAATAGTAACCCTGAATGTTCGGCACCCATGTCTTTACAAAGTGCAAAAAAAATTCTGGATTTTAGGGGTCTCATTTTAATATAGTTTACTACGGCTACAACTGTAGTGAGTACAATATTCAGAGCAGGGCCCATTTCTTTGAAAGCCAGAGCTTCTCTGTGGATCATACAATGTGTCCACACACACAGTGGAGATTTTTGTTTCACAATGGCTTGTTCACATTGAAATCTTCCAGACATTGAATGAGCACTATCGGTATATATTCCGACGCAATTTTTCCACTCTATATATATATATATATATATATATATATATATATATAGAGTGTATATAAAATCTTTTAAGATAGCAAATAATGCGAGTAATGTTGCTTTGAGTTCTATCAGTTTGCAGAAAAATAGTTCTTCTACTGCTGACATACCATCACAAAATCGAACATAGGCAATGAAATAAACATCTTTATTGCTATCTGTTACCTTATTAAGCTGAACTGAAAACAATTTGTCACGCAACTTCCTGAAAAGCTGATGCTGCCATATCCCCAATTCGACGGGTATCATTTGATATAGGTATGGATAGCAATTGTTTGGCAAAATTATCTCCAAACATAGTTTCTACAATCTCAATTACTGCTGGCAAAACAAGCTCTTCACCAATGGTGTGAGGCTTTTTACATCTGGCTATTTTATATGAAACTTTGTAAAAGGCAAGTAAAGCTTTTTCATTTACAGACAAAGTTTTTTTTAAAAAATGATTTCTGCTTTACATATGATTTTAATTTTAATTCGAAGAATTCTCGGGGTTTATTAAGGAACTCACTATGAAGCATTTCTAAATGTCGTTTAAGTTTATTTGGTTTCATGCTGTCTGCTGCCAAGATTTTTGAGCAAATAACACACAGGGGCCTTTCTTCTCCATTTGCTTCAGTACTGGTAAACCTTAAATTTAAGTATTCTTGAGAATATTTTCTTGATTTTATTTTCGGAACCATGCTTGTCTGTGCACTTGTTGATGCGTCACTATCGTCTAATGCTCGCTTACGCCCACTTAAAAATTTATCCATGATTCTGTATAAATTTACTGCCGTGAATACTTAATACCTTGAATTTCAATTAACATGTAAATTACAACATATACATTCATGATAAATCCGATAGCAATAGAAGGATCAACTCGACTGAGACGGGCTGTAATTGAACGAGGTGCAGCATTTATACACTTTTGGGTAGACTTTCCGAATGTACGAGGCAACTCGGAACTTCTCGCGAAGCCGCTACCGATATGGTGGACGTGTAGTTTTGTCCACGCAGCAAATAGGTGTTTCCAAATATGAATAAATTGTACTTATTCTTGGTAGTTTGTAAGGTTTGTAATTAAGGTTATAGTGTAGCTTTAGCATCAAAATACTGAAAATACTTATTACAAATTATTGCATGCATTGTTATTGTATGGGATGGGGGGGAGGCGCGATGAAAATTATGTTTGAAAATTGGCTCGCAAACACTGAAAGGTTGAGAAACGCTGCTGTATACTATCAAAGGTTTTAAACTTTTGATGCCTGATTATGGATTTCCATGTGATGCAGATCTTTTTATCCAGAATAAATTTTTTTGTAATATGTGAGATAAACTTTTTCTTCATTTGTATAAAACTTTGTGGGACACACCGTTTAAAATAATTAATAACACCAGTTCTGATTATATTGATCACAATTATTCGAATTTAATTGGAAGCTACAAAACTTTGTAACGTAATTTTCATTAGAAATGTTGCCAGACTTCCATATATATATATATATATATATATATATATATATATATATATATATATATATATATATGTATATATATATATATATATATATATATATATATTATATATATATATATATATATAACTTTATAATTATATACATGGTATATCTCCAAAAATAAGTTAACGACTCATCTTACAGTCTTAAAACATAGATATATACCTGAGGAAAGTTCAAGAACTCCGTACAAATAAAAAATAAAATACTCGACTTTGGCAGAAACCCTTGTGTGATTTTTTGAATCTTGGCTGTATAGTTTTAGAATAAATCGCATATTTTATATTCTTATTGCTGTTGAGGATATTCCTAAAAAATAGGTAGTATAGAAGCAAATATTAATATTATAATACAAAATCTGAAGTGCTATTCTTGTATCTTTGGATACTGATAGAGTTTGAACATGTATAAATAAAAAATATGTGTGCAAAGTTTAGCCATATAGTGTGATAGAAAGTGGGTTAAATCGTAAGACAATTTTATTGCTCATACCTCACGAAACTCTGCAATCGTTTATTGTGTTAATTAATGCTTCTATACATCTAAATTCCATGTTTATAATAGGTTGTGACTTTTGCGAAAGCCAATTACCAGCTGATGCGAGTCACGCAGAGTTAAAGAATTTCGTCAATGTATAGCACAGCCTACAAGAAGAATTTCCTTCTGACAGAATAGATTTAATCTGAATTGAAATATTCAAAATAATCGTTATATTCGATATTTGCTTAAAATTTCATTTTTTGCTCAATTCAAATAAAATTAGTTGCTGAAGAATGTATTTTAAGATCAGTGTTCTGAAGCGGTGTATTTAATGTGCACAGTAAGATCTGCCTTCATAAAATAAAATGTTAATAATATTTTTATTGGCAGTAAGCAAATATATTT
>CM032448.1:53672957-53782957 GCA_019049505.1 Pachyrhynchus sulphureomaculatus
TTTTCGACCTGGTGCGGTCTTTCCCTGAGAACGAACCAGGGTTTTTTTCAGGCAACATTTCCAATACAAAGCTGATTCATCTGCATTGTATATTTGAGTAGGTCCAAGGTTTAATTCTTTTATCTTATCTGCGAGTAAAGTTAGGAAAGGATCGACGGCACTTTCATCATTGGACAGTTTTTCGTCACAAACTTTTAAAGCACGCAGAACAGAAGTTAGAAATCCAGCCTCTGCTATCTCTAAAATTATCATTCCCGTAGGTTTCAGTGTAAAACTGTTTTGCTTTACCTGAGAAAATTTCGTAGAAAATTGGGAAGTGCCTTGATCGTTGCGTACAAAACCAGGTATACAAACGAGTTTCCATTTCTGGATATTCGGCTTTT
Organism: Pachyrhynchus sulphureomaculatus; assembly: GCA_019049505.1. Classification (NCBI taxonomy): domain Eukaryota; kingdom Metazoa; phylum Arthropoda; class Insecta; order Coleoptera; family Curculionidae; genus Pachyrhynchus; species Pachyrhynchus sulphureomaculatus. Next base: position 53,673,341 of record CM032448.1, read on the forward strand.
CGTAAGATTTTTCTGACGCCAGGACCGGAATCACATTTGAAAATAAATCTAAAAAGAGTTACACGTCCATAGTGAGTGTCCAAAATTATCTTTAAAATAAATCATATATACATACCTTTTGATTTTCCCTTGCTTCTTTTTTAAATCCGAAATTGTGGATGTTCCTACTCCGTATTCATTTGCCAACACTTTTCCGCTTTCACCAAGAACTAGCCTTTCTAATATATCGGACCCTTGTTTTATTGTTAGTGTAATATGTTTTCTTTTAGAAGGCATTTTAATATGTAGGTACATATACGTAAAAAACGTTTACATACTTATATGAACCACATAAAGTAAAATAGAACGTAGGTATGTTGTACTTGTGACAATAAACAAACAACTACAAAGCCCTTAACCTTTAGACGTGATACGCGATGCGTTGTAGGCAAATCAAAAGCACCTACAGTTTGTGTAAATCCCAGATGTATTAGGCTGGAAGTTAGGGGAATCCGTTCACTATCGATTTCAGTTTTCCCATGTAGTTTAAATTAAGTAGATGTCTAAAAACGCAGGTCCGGATTACCTAGTACTACCAAATCCGGATTATAAAGTACACAATGCAATAGAAATGTTTGTCGAGATTATTAAAGAATCCGGTTTAATGGAGATCCGGATTATCGAGGTGGCACTGTATATATATATATATATATATATATATATATATATATATATATATATATATATATATATATATGTGACTGTATACTTTTGCAGCTTGTTAAAACTTGTTGATATATCCCCTAAAAATAATTCTTTTTTTAACTTTCCACGATCCTTTTCTTTTTGATCTCAAAATTTTTTTAAAATATTATTTTTCAATTCTATATTAATAGGCACTTTTATCTCAATATCTGCTTACTCTTGGTTTATTATCAACAGAAAGATATATTTGGAGAAATTTCATTGCATGATTTGTCGAAATCCTTACGAAATAATTGATCTTTTCGCCACGCACTATAATCTTTAACACCCAAAATATAAAGTTGAAAGACTCGAAAGGTTCGAGTATGTGCAAAGATCAATTGACAAAAAAAAACTGCTACTATTGCAAATATTGTGGTGATGGTGTTTATCTTATATTGGAAGTGCTTGGACATAATGAATAAGACATTACTCAAAACACTAGTGAAGAAATTTTAAATGATATCGATAATTTCAATAATAACGATGTTAAAAATGCAAATACCCGCAGACAGCAGGAAGTTGTTAAACTTATTAAAGACCTGTAAGAATTTCTATGTTGGGGGGATAGTAACCAAGGGGAATTTATCAATGCAAAAACCCAGGCGAGAGTTTATTTCGAAAAAACTTAACTTGAGACCAAGTATGTCTTGGCATGAACATGTTGCATGCATAGCAAACAAAGCTTCTCAAATTCTAGGACTACTATTTTGAATTAGAAAACTTTCTATCTCACAATAACTTTTGATCGTAAACAAACCTTAAACTCGACCAATGTAGGAAAAGTGCTCCTATATTTAAGGCTTGGCTCCCATACTTAGGCTAATTTGTTTTATTTTTTCAGTTCGCACGATTGGAGTCCCCAAACCTAACAGTAGTAATTTCAATTTATTCTATAGGTACTTTCGTGGAAAGTGCACGATGGACATAACTTGCTTAATTTTTCCCAGTGTGGTACATGTCAGGAATACATGTCTTACTCCGTAAGAGGTTCAGCGTATCTCTCCTCGTACCGTCTTTAAGAACTCTTTTATATAAAGATCCTATCCTCTTTAGAATTGCCTGTGATTGTGTGGCCAATCAAGTACAATTTTCGATTTAAAAGCAACGTAAATCATTTCTTCCGCATACCTGCAGCACTTTAGGAATTTTCCAGTAGCACATGTGCTGTACAAATAAAAAAAAAACACAAATTTTAGCGTTAATGACGGTGAAAAAGGTTTCATGAATGTAGCTAAACTACAAAACTGATGGTGGACGTGTAAAATCTCTCATTAAATGAAAAGTGTAAAGTAGACACAGAAAAACTTAAGTTTATTTTTACTAAAATCTTCTAAAACCAGTCTAAGTAGAAGCAATACTTAAGCCGAAGAGCTACTTGGAAATGACTTATTTTACGAAAATTTCAAGTATAAGTACTTAACATGTAAAGAGTAACCCCAAAAAATTGTGAATTTTAGCCCGTTTTTGCTACTTTTATAACTTGGAGACAAAAAAAGCAAACTTAACATAAGAGGTCTTAAATTAAAACTAATTAAAAATCTAGAGGGACATATTTTTCAATTTTTTTATTTAGGGGTAATTACCCCCTATATTGGGGGTTAAAATTGTGAAAATAAATAAGTTTTTAACAGAAAATAAAAAAAAAATATTTATGATGTGTAATTCATGAAACTAAGTCAAGAATTCCAAATATTTATATATTTTTAACCCAATACCGTATAATAAATTAAAAACCACCCCCAAAAGAGTAACCTGCTATTTATATATCCAGCATAAGTCTGTAAGCTGAAAGAAATCAGGAAATAATGACAATAATACTGATAAGCTACTATAGAATGTAATTCCATATCATTAAAAGTTACAGCTGAACTGTAGCCACCCCCTAAAAGGAGGTTGAAATGAGTTTCAGGGAAAAAAATCCAGAAAACTCAGAAAGATACAGAGAAGTTACCGCGCAATCTACAAGTCTCCAAAGCTTATTGCTAAAAAATAAAAACCCTCTATCAGAGGGTTAAAATTCGTTTCAGTGTCATCAAATCGAAAAAATTGACTCCTAACGCTAGGGAAAAATTCGAAAAAATAGGAAAAATACTGCGATGATACCGTGTGAGGTTTACGTTCCTAAAACTTATCGCCAAACCATAACCACCCCAAAATAGTGGGTAGTTATCCCTAAATAAAAAAAATGGTTAAATATGTTCTAGATTTTTAATTAGCTTTAATGTAGGACGTTTTACGTTAAGTTTGCTTTTTTTGTTTCAAAGTTGTGGAGATTGCAAAAACGGGCTAATTTTGGGATCACTCTTTCATATTAGAGAAGATATTTTTAACAGAAATGCTGCAATGGACAATTTATTGGTTGAAATATAAAAGGAAACATAAAGTTTAAAATTTCCCAAGAAAGTGTGTTCAGGAAAAATTATAATTGTCTTAATACTAAACCCAATAGAAACATCACAAATAGCTACGTCGGAATCTTTGTCACGATGACACTACCCAACAGTTATCACCACTACATCAAGCACTTAATTTTTGCACTCGACGCACGTTTCGCTAACCTTGTTAGCATTATCAGGACTAAACCTCAGTCATGTCTCCTGATGCTGCTAACATGGTTAGCGAAACTTGCGGGCAAAAATAAAATGGTTGGTGTATAGTTCAGACAAGTGTAATAAAACTGTGTAACGTGTTTCATACAAGACTTTTTTCTAATTAAGCAGTTTTATTGATTTTTATACTTGACACGTGTTTCGCTAAAACTTTATCTTTTCATAAAGCTAATTTTTTAGCGAAACACGTGTCAAGTATAAAAATCAATAAGAGTGAAAGGAAGTTTTACTAAAAATTTAGTGTTTTATTTCCATATTATTGTTACTAAATACCTCAGATATCTAGTATATACCTGGTTATTTTGTCTTATTTGTTAATATTTGATATTATTTTACCATTTGAAAAAATGTTGGTGCTTACTGTTAGCAGGAAGAAAATAAAAAGAGAAACTTCCTACAGTCATAGAAGATGCCAGTTTTTATTTCAGTTTGGAACCAATTGTAATAGCTCAGCATACATGTAGCATAAAACAAGCAATTTCCAAGATTTTTGACAATTCCGTGAGTAAAAGAGATACTAGACATCGGAATTATATACAATTTTTTTTTCACTAACGGTAAATATATGATATCTTATAAATTAAACTATCTCATATTCTGTGTACTGATACGTAAAATATTTTGCTTTACTCAATAGTCTCTAAAATGAAAGAATAAGTCGGAAAGGTATTCGTTGAATAATGCTATACTAGTATACTTACCAAAATTTGTTTTGACTGATATTACACTATGTAATTAAATTTTAAACTTCATTTACACTGAACAAGTTGTAAAAAAACGTTAACTTTTTGCGTTATCATTAAAATGTTTATATAACGTCAGTGAGATGGCCGGTTTTGTTTTTTTTTATGAAACAAAACATTGAAAATTTTTCATATAGAACAGAATTCGTTTAAGCGAAAAATATAAACACTTTACTATAAACGATATTAAATACATAGGAACAAGAAAAATCGTTCGAGATATCTAACTCCCTCTATCTCCTGTATTTTTAGCTGTTATAAATGAACCAGATGTTGGATTTACCTCATCACATCACAGTTTATTTTAACCTCATAAAAAGGTCAAAAATGGACGAATTCCACATTTCATGTTTCGCAATGTGGGTACGGATTTACAGCGGCTGAAAATCGTCACTCTGATATATTACCATCAATATTCGGATGTATTTTGAGCCACTGAATCCTGACTCAATAGACCATATGATGAATTAGGCAGTGAATTGTCCCAAAACCGAAAAATTTGCACATATCCTTTTTCACAATGCTGACTCGGGATATCAGTGATTAACATGGCATGATTCGACATATTTTCATCTCCATTCCGTTGCAGTTCATCGCTGAAGAAGATAGAGAAGTTCAGTCAGACCTGGAGGGTCACAGTTTCCTAGTGACCTCAAGAATAGGGTAAAAAAATCGAGAACTACTGCATACTAGCGCATCCCGCGAGACAACACAGTCAAAGCCCTGAGAGTCTTTCCTCGTGAGCTTTTTCTTTACAAGGGACCAAATGTTTTCAATGGAGTTGGCGTCGGGTGATTGTGAAGGCCATTCTAGTAACTTATCGTACGAGGATGTTATCGAATGGTCTTATGAGACATATTCAAACACAATTTTTTAAATTTTGTCGCTCCTTGACGCAGCGCCAATTTCGGGTCCCGTGAAAACAAGACGCGATTCATTTTTCGACTTTCGGAGTGACTTTGCCTACCAAGCCACGTTTTGGCAAGTCTTCAGAACTACTTCTTCATAAACGATACCGACTTTTTAATATATTTAGCTGCCGCAGGATATATCATTTTAGGCCCCTTTCGATAGGAACAAAGAAAGACTGCCTCAAACAGACGCGAAAACAAGTGACGTGATTTCGACGAAAGTTCGGAATCGACTGATTTTTTTACTAATATGAGTCGTAGAGAAAGGTTCTCTCTACCGATTTTTTTTTTGAGTCGCTAGAATCGCACCTACCAACAATGAATTATCGCGGACACGTTCTTACTTCACAGACTGAATTATCAATATTAGGTGAAATGTGATGAGTCTAATAAACTGCTCCCTTGAAAATTATACTTAGTCTCAATACTAAAATTTATTCTTCATTACACACTAATCTGAACTATGTATAACTTACAAAATCTTTTTTCGATCAACCTGACAGAGGTTTAAACAATTATACTACAAATTGTTCCATATTCGGTTTTATATGTTTATTTTAGTGTTCGTGAACGTAGTCTAGTTATGACGATATTATACGGTCTCTTAATAAAATCAGATTTTTTATATGAAAAGTGTATTTGGCGAGTAGAGGTCAAGGTAGCAACTAGTTTATATGGAAAAAAACTGGGTCCTCACAAGGGTGGCATGTGCAAAAGTATTGTTAAAAACTACAGAAAAAATTTTAAAAAACTGAACAATCTAAGATCGACTAATTCAAAAAAATAAACAAAGCAAAAGGATGGGATTCTCTCTTGGAAAGCATAATGAGAGGGAGCCATTTAAAAACTGTATTCTAATTAATATTGTTTCTATAGAACCATTTAGTGTTTTATATATATATATATATATATATATATATATATATATATATATATATATATACTTGATTAAGATAATCGAGTACCTCCCTAGCCACGTGAGGTCGAGCGTTATCTTGCGTAAACAGGAAATTGGACACCACAAAATGACCGAAAGGCATCACATGTTCTATTACAATATTCTCAAGATAGTAATCAGCATTCATGGATCTCGTACGGACAGGAACTAACTCTGTGCGAGCATAAAATCAGATGCCACCCCAGAGCATAACAGAGTCACCGCCGAATGGAATCCTTGCAGAAATATTGCAAGGAGCAAACCTCTCTCCTTTTCACCATACTCGCTCACGACCATCTAGATGTTTTAGACTAACCTTAGTTTCATCTGTGAAGAAAACTTGTTTCCAATCATCCACAGACCAGTTTTCGTGATTTCGAGCAAAACGTAACCTGAAAACTCTGTTCTCTCTAGTAAGCAAGGGGGCAGTGGCTGGTCTCCTACTGTTAATCCAGCTTCATTTAACCATCTTTTAACTGTTTTAGAAGAAATTGTGACATTGCGAATAGCTTCGAGTTCGTTTCTTATTAAAGAACTAGTGACAGTCCTGTTTCTTAAAGCACATTGTTTTATAAAACGTTCATCTAGGTCGCTAGTGCATCGTTTTCGCCCTTGCCCTAGCCTTCTAGAATAAGTTCTTACTTCATTATACGACTTATTGTGGAACGATGTTTGCCTAACAAATTGGCAACATAACTCTGACAATATCCCTCGTCCAATAAAACTGAGGCTCGCACTACCTCGTGTTCAGTTAAATTCCTTGTTCGATTCATTTATCTAATTCTTCGGAATCAAAAATAAAACAGTCTATCACAAAAACGTCTTACTTTGAAAAAGGGAACAATTTATAAGCTTACTTTTAAAGAAAATCTATCGCATTATTACCGAAAATTGTTTATCTTCTAAAAAATTCTTTAAAACTGTAAATCTAAACGATTTGTTTTGATTTCTGTCATGAACAACGAAACAAAATATGCATAGCCTACTATTCAAATACTCGATAAACTTTAAAACTGACATAAGAAAAAGATAAATTAATTTTCAGATTGTTGCGTTAATTTTGTCCAGGAATTTATATACTTTTTGCAGCGCCCAGGTGTATGTAACTCCTTAAATATAACATGGGCTCCGCTCGCGTGGACTTGATTCTCTATTATCGTCACTGCTTATTCCTTATGTTACCTAGCGTAATTTAGAACATATGTAGTAGTATAAAAAAACACGTAAATTGGATAAGTGGTTCTTGAATGCTAAGCGCACTAACGGACCGACAGACAGAGAGACGTTGCGTTTTATATAAATTATATATTTTTTTGTTAAATAGTAAGTCAAGATTTAAAAAAAAAAACACGTAAATCGGATAAGTGGTTCTCAAACGATAAGCGCACTAACGAACAGACAGACAGATAGACGTTGCATTTTATATATTGCATTCTTTGTTACATGGTAGGCAGCGTATTGCAAGAGAGTGCGCTAGCGGCAAACTTTTTTCCGATTTGATACACTATTGCCGTCACTGCTTATTTCTTATATTACCTAACGTAATAAAATATATCCTATATCCTGGCCAGCGAACATATGTATAAATCTAAAAAAAAACACGTGTTGTGTTTCTCGAGGGATAAGCGCACTAACGGACAGACAGACAGAGAGACGTTGCATTTTATATATATTATATTCTTTGCTGCATGATATTGTTCCTTATTTAATAGTTTAGGCAGTGTATTGTAAGAGAACGCGCTAGCGGCAAACTTTTTTCCGAGTTGATTCACTATTATCGTCCTGCTTATTCCTTATGTTACCTAACGTAGTAAAATACAGCCTATAACCTGGCCAAAGAACATATGTATGTTAAAAAAAAGAGCACGTAAATAGGATAAGTGGTTCTGAGTGATAAGCGCACTAACAAGCAGGCAGACACGTAGATAGACAGAGGAACGTTGCATTTTATATATACTATAGATAAAAACCTTAATTGGTGTAAAAATTTAATAAAAAGGTATTCGTGAATAGCATTTAATTACGATTTATTCTACTATAGGGGTAGATATACCTTGTCAAAAGAATATTATATATTCAAACTTTATTCCAATTATTACGAAACCTTTCACGGCAGTGCATATGTACCGAGGCTATTTACTCTCAGTTTGTTGTAGTAAATCGAGATGTTGAGTGTTAGTTTCCAGGACAAACTCGCATTTTCTTACTCCTGAAGAAGTTATCAAACGATAACGAAATATTAAGAAAAGAGTTTTATTTACAGTCCAGACCGATTCCCGATAATCATATATATATATATATATATATATATATATATATATATATATATATATATAATGCAACGTCTCTCTGTCTGGCTGTCTGTCTATACGTTAGTGCGCTTATCACTCGAGAACCACTTATCCGATTTACGTTTTAAAACATACATATATTCCCTGGCCAGGTTATAGGATATATTTTATTACGTTAGGTAACATGGGATATATTTTATTACGTTGGGTAACATAATAAGAGGTGATGATAATACTGAATCAAGTGGGAAAAAAGTTTGCCGCTAGCGCGTTCTCTTACAATACACTACCTAAACCATTAAATAAGGAACAATATTATGCAGCAAAGAATATAATATATATAAAATGTAACGTCTCTCTGTCTGCCTGTCCGTTAGTGCGCTTATCCCTCGAGAACCACAACACGTGTTTTTTTTTTTTTAGATTTATACATATGTTCGCTGGCCAGGTTATAGGATACATTTTATTACGTTAGGTAATATAAGAAATAAGCAGTGACGATAATAGTGAATCAAATCGGAAAAAAGTTTGCCGCTAGCGCACTCTCTTGCAATACACTGCCTACCATGTAACAAAGAATGCAATATATAAAATGCAACGTCTATCTGTCTGTCTGTTCGTTAGTGCGCTTATCGTTTGAGAACCACTTATCCGATTTACGTCTTTTTTTTTTTTTAAATCTTGACTTACTATTTAACAAAAAAATATATAATTTATATAAAACGCAACGTCTCTCTGTCTGTCGGTCCGTTAGTGCGCTTAGCATTCAAGAACCACTTATCCAATTTACGTGTTTTTTATACTACTACATATGTTCTAAATTACGCTTGGTAACATAAGGAATAAGCAGTTACGATAATAAAGAATCAAGTCCACGCGAGCGGAGCCCATGTTATATTTAAGGAGTTACATACACCTGGGCGCTGCAAAAAGTATATAAACTCCTGGACAAAATTAACACAACAATCTGAAAATTAATTTATCTTTTTCTTATGTCAGTTTTAAAGTTTATCGAGTATTTGAATAGTAGGCTATGCATATTTTGTTTCGTTGTTCATGACAGAAATCAAAACAAATCGTTTAGATTTACAGTTTTAAAGAATTTTTTAGAAAATAGACAATTTTCTGTAATAATGCGATAGATTTTCTTTAAAAGTAAGCTTATAAATTGTTCCCTTTGTCAAAGTAATACGTTTTTGTGATAGACTGTTTTATTTTTGATCCCGAAGAATTAGATAAATGAATCGAACAAGGAATTTAACTGAACACGAGGTAGTGTGAGCCTCAGTTTTATTAGACGAGGGATATTGTCAGAGTTATGTTGCCATTTTGTTAGGCAAACATCGTTCCACAATAAGTCGTATAATGAAGTAGGAAGTTATTCTAGAAGGCTAGGGCAAGGGCGAAAACGATGCACTAGCGACCTTTTGCTCGAAATCACGAAAACTGGTCTGTGGATGATTGGAAACAAGTTTTCTTCACAGATGAAACTAGGGTTAGTCTAAAACATCTAGATGGTCGTGAGCGAGTATGTGAAGAGGAGAGAGGTTTGCTCCTTGCAATATTTCTGCAAGGATTCCATTCGGCGGTGACTCTGTTATGCTCTGGGGTGGTATCTGATTTTATGCACGCACAGAGTTAGTTCCTGTCCGTACGAGATCCATGAATGCTGATTACTATCTTGAGAATATTGTAATAGAACATGTGATGCCTTTCGGTCATTTTGTAGGGCCCAATTTCCTGTTTACGCAAGACAACACTCGACCTCACGTGGCTAGGGAGGTACTCGATTATCTTAATCAAGTTGATATACCGAATATGCAATGGCCACCAAAAAGCCTGGATTTGAATCCGATAGAACATGTATGGGATCACCTTAAGAAAAATGTGAAACGTCATATATCTGTACCTAGAAACCTGAGGGAACTTGAAAACGCAGTTATCACAGAATGGGAGCAAATTCCACAAGATTTTATCCAAAATTTAATTAGAAGCATGCCTAGGCGCATAAACGCTGTCATCCGAAGTAGAGGAGGCAACAGACGCTACTAGTGTCCCAGTTACACCATTAATTTTGTTACTAGTGTCCCAGTTGATTTTTTACAATATTACATAATTTCAACGATTTTGTTATTAGGTCTTAAGAATAATTTTAATTCGAATCTTATAGAGAAATTTGGTAGCTAATTCACTTTTAAAGTATCCGAATAAGTTTTTTTCTAACTTTTAGTGTAACCAATGTTCATAAAAAATTATTAAAATTAATTCATTATAGAGATTTGTATGATTTAATATATTGTTGCGTTAATTTTGTCCAGTGTATATGATAATCCATAAATTCGATATGTTTTATTAAAAAAAAAAATTATGGAATTTCAGAATATAATTTCTGTTTCTTTAAGATCCACCAGAACAGAAAATCTGAAAAATCAAACAATACTTTCAATGGTATGTACCCACATATATTTGGTACTTACTGACTTTTTATAATTCTTCGTGTTTATGATGGCTTACACTCTTTGCAAAACACTCTGGATAGTTTCGATACATTCTAAACTCACACCAAACACAAGATTTTTTAAAATTTTGTAGGTAGTAAAAACCCAATACTAAATTAAATAATGAATACATATAATGAAATAGATTTTTTACTAATTTAATAAACAAGAAAGGGGCAGAAAAAAATATATTTATTGTGCAATTGTGAAGGAATTTATTGAATCATATTATTGTATAATTTAACTTGGTACCACTGTTAGTTATCTAGCTTCATTATTTCAATTTTAATATTAAGAGATAAAATATTTACAGGCGCTTTTTCCCTTTTCACAAAACATTTTAGCTCCGTATAAACAGCTTTCCGAGGAAATTTCTACTCCTTTCATATATTTAAAGGAAAATATGTAGATATGTTCATATGCAGTTTGTTCAGTAATGTGAATTTTACTAGTACTATGGAGTTAGTAGGTTTCGTAATAATTGGAATAAAGTTTGAATATATAATATTCTTTTGACAAGGTATATCTACCCTTGTAGTAGAATAAATCTTAATTAAATGCTATTAACGAATGCCTTTTTATTAAATTTTTACACCAATTAAGGTTTATATCTATAGTATATATAAAATTCAACGTCCCTCTGTCTATCTACGTGTCTGTGTGTGTCTGTTGTTAGTGCGCTTATCACTGAGAACCACTTATCCGATTTACGTGCTCATTTTTTTTAACATACATATGTTCTTTGGCCAGGTTATAGGCTGTATTTTACTACGTAGGTAACATAAGGAATAAGCAGGACGATAATGGTGAATCAACTCGGAAAAAAGTTTGCCGCTAGCGCGTTCTCTTGCAATCCATTGCCTAAACCATTAAATATGGAACAATATCATGTAGCAAGGAATATAATATATAAAATGAAACGTCTCTCTGTCTGTCCGTTAGTGTGCTTGTTACTCGAAAACTACTTATCTGATTTACATGTTTTTTTTTTTTAAATTCATACATTTGTTCTCTGACCAGGTTATCTATAATTTTCTATAATATATATATATATATATATATATATATATATATATATATATATATATATATATATAAATGCAACGTCTCTCTGTCTGGCTGTCTGTCTATACGTTAGTGCGCTTATCACTCGAGAACCACTTATCCGATTTACGTTTTAAAAAACATATATATATTCCCTGGCCAGGTTATAGGATATATTTTATTACGTTAGGTAACATAGGATATACTTTATTACGATAGGTAACATAATAAGAGGTGATGATAATACTGAATCAAGTCGGAAAAAAGTTTGCCGCTAGCGCGTTCTCTTACAATACACTGCCTAAACCATTAAATAAGGAACAATAACATGCAGCAAAGAATATAATATATATAAAATGCAACGTCTGTCTGTCTGTCTGTCCGTTAGTGCGCTTAACGCTCGAGAACCACAACACGTGTTTTTTTTTAGGTTTATACATATGTTCGCTGGCCAGGTTATATGATATATTTTATTACGTTAGGTAATATAAAAAATAAGCAGTGACGATAATAGTGAATCAAGTCGGAAAAAAGTTTGCCGCTAGCGCACTCTCTTGCAATACGCTGCCTAAACCGTTAAATATGGGACAATACCATGTAACAAAGAATACAATATATAAAATGCAACGTCTGTCTGTCTGTTCGTTAGTGCGCTTCTCGTCTGAGAACCGCTTATTATTCCGATTTACGTGTTTTTTTTTTTTAAATCTTAACTTACTATTTAACAAAAAAAATTATAATTTATATAACACGCAACGTCTCTCTGTCTGTCGGTCCGTTAGTGCACTTAGCATTCAAGAACCATTTATGCGATTTACGTGCTTTTTTATACTACTACATATGTTCTATATTACGCTAGGTAACATAAGGAATAAGCAGTGACGATAATAGAGAATCAAGTCCACGCGAGCGGAGCCGATGTTATATTTAAGGAGTTACATACAACTGGGCGCTGCAAAAAGTATATATATTTAAAAAAATATACTTTAACGGTCATTAAGTGAATAATACAAAATAATAGCGATTTTTTTACTGTACTTTAAATTTTTTTAAATATGTTTTAAATGTTAACGTTATTTTTTATCGACTTAAATCGACTACTGATGAAAACTGTGGCGCCTTCTTGCCTGCAGAATAACTTCACAAAAAATAATCCAATGAACAAAAATAAAAAAATATCTTATAAATAATGTAGTAATTGTCTAAGGGTTTTTTTCAAAAAAAAAAAATTACGGGGAGTTATAATCGTCGGGCTGATTATAACGTTTTTAAAAAACAAGGTGTTTGCTTTTCAAAAACTTTTTTTTTTCGGTTCTGGAAAACTGTTTAAGACACTTGATGCATCAGACACACTCACTCTGCTTTTGTTTGTTACCTATATTTATAAACTTTTTATGCTAATATACAGAATGGTGCGATTAGATAAAGGAAATCTGAATTAACATATTTTATATGTTTTAAGCATTTTGTCAGAGTATAATTGGGGTTTCAAACTTTAGTATGCCATTTTCGACCAAAAAATTTATTTTTAAATATTTATAAAAAATTGTCTATTACATAAATTAAAAGAACCTCTCGACATTTTCTAGAAAAAGTAATTATTAACATTTAAAGAAAAAGTTAAAAAATATTAAAAATTGACTGAGTAATATTGCAGACATTACATTGAAACAGGCAGTGGTCCCGATCCGACGCCAGGTCACATTTAATGCTATAACTTTGTAATGGAATGGATGTTCTTAATTGAAGTGTATATATCGTGTAGGTACGAAACTCACACAATATGTGCAGAAATATGTAACAAACTTGCCTATCCAACTTCGGAACGATCGGAGCACGGGTCCTAAAGTTATGTCCAAAATACCAACGAACCAACCTAAAAACCCTCATTTTTCGGCTGTCTAAGTATAATTCTTTTAATTCTATCAAGTTTGTCATTTTTTCAGCTTCAATTTATATGAAAACTGAAATTTGAACAAATACATAAAATCAACATTTCCCTCATATACGTTCAATATAAAATGCATTAAATAAATAAATATACCTAATTATATAGTAATAACTTTTTTTTCCACTTTTTTAAGCATATATTTATGTGTGCAAGTGCGTATGTGCGTATGTCTAGGCTTCATTATTAGAAAAACAACATTTTAATAATAAAAACAATGCTCAAATAATAAAAAAAATAACGCTCAAAAATAATTCGTTATATCAGTTCAAAACATTTATTAACGCAGGATCAGTTATAATTTTTTGTAATATCAAGAAAAAATTTTTACCCTCAAAAATCATGTTTAAACAATAAGCTCTTATAAAAGTAGTATACCTAGGAATATTTTTTAACTTTTTTTTACAAATATAGTAATAATTATTCAATCTTTATATTTTTTCACGTGCCAACGCACATACTACATGGAATAACACACAATGTACGCATAAAAGCACATACATACGCATTATTTTATTTTAAATAATTAATATAATGAATTAAATTTAAAAAAAAACCGTTTTTTTTTTAAAGAATTTTGCGCTATATCAAAAATAGCTCGATGAAAGATTTCAAATTTTTTTTTAATTTTATGTAATTTCAATATTGCAATTGACAAGAACTTTAAATTAAGGTAAATTTAAGATAGCTGTGCCAAGTATGATATAGTTTATCAACGACAGTTTTTTGTCACTTCAGTTAATAACTGGGACACTTATAACTCATTCAAAGTGGCAGCAGATAAGGATCTAAAAATTCTAAATCCTGCTCTTTGGCCATCAGGAATGTAAATGTCAAAATATAACCTTAAAAATGGAAGTACCGAGTACACATCAAATTTTATTCTCAGGAGATCTCTGAGAAACTTGTCATAATTACCAGGATAGATTTTTCCAAGGACGCTATCAACATTCATTTCGCTAAAACGTCAAAGAAACTAGACACCCATCACAAGGATACAACTAACACTCATGGTATTATAGGTGGAAACAAAAAACTTATTACAACTTCGCTGAACAAGGTAACTATTTGAGCATTCAGTCATTACCTAAAAAACGTCTTGAAGTAGCAGGTTTTTAAAATAATAAAAACATACATATTTTGTGTTTTTTCTGAACAACGAAGCAGGAAATTGGGTTTTCAAATTTATTATCTTGTTTTTATAGAACAAACTCTATTCGCGGTGGGATGGTTATATTCAGCAAGCAACACTTTGAATTCAAACCCTATTTAGAAATTTTAAAATGTCTATTAAGTCGGTTTGCAAAGTTACTGCAGTTGAGTCACTCTTTCGCATTCTAATTATTTTAATAGTTTAGAGACTTCTGCCATCACATTTTAGAATTTATTTGTTTTTTTATGAAAACCTTCAAAAATTTCTACAAAATAAAACTGAAAGAAGCCAAATGTAATTGTTATAAAACAAAAATTAGTAGAAATGAAAATAATTCAGGAGTTTATTGATGCGAATAGAAATTGTAAACTCAAAAATTTATAAAATAGTATGTATGTCAATTTAGTTGTAAAAGTAACAAACGATTTTCTTCGTAAATATTTTAAATAATATAATAAATAATATTCTTAGTATATTTTCTAGCTAAAGTCTAAATTCCACATCCAACATCACCATTAACGAAATTAATAAATAGATATATTGTTATGTTTATAATCTTTTCTTTAATCATCAATATAGTTTCAGAACAAAGATTTCTATTAGTGCCATTTTACATTTAGTTAATAACTAGCTGTGCCCGCGGCTTCGCTCACGTGGACTTGATTCACTACTATCGTCACTGCTTATTTCTTATGTTACCTAAAGTAATAAAATATCTCCTATTATTTCTCATTATCTCCCATTATTTCTCCTTATCTGGAATTATCTCAACATAATTCCCATTATCTAGACTTATCTCTGCTCATCTCCCATTATCTTTCCTTATCTCCCATTATTTCTCCTTATTTTCCATTATCTCACCTTATCTCCCATTGTCTAGGCTTATCTCGACTTATCTCGCAATATTTCTCCTTATCTCCCATTATTTCTCCTTATCTAACATTATCTCACCATAGCTCCCATTATCTGGACTTATCTCTGCTTATCTCCCATTATTTCTCCTTATCTCCTATTATTTATACTTATCTCCCATTCTCTTACCTTATTTCCCATTATTTCACCCTATCTCCCATTATCTAGGCTTATATCGACTTATATAGAACATATGTATAAATTTATAAAAACACGTAAATCGGATAAGTGGTTCTTGACTGATACGCACACTAACGGACAGACAGACGGAGAGACGTTGCGTTTTATATATATTATAGATAGATAACCTGGCCACAGAACATATGTATGTTTTTAAGAAAAGGACGTAAATCGTATAAGTGGTTCTCCAGTGATAAGCGCACCAACGGACAGTCAGACAGACAGGCAGAGAGACAGGCAGATAGACAGACAGAGAGACGTTGCATTTTATATATATTATAAATAGAAGATTATAGATAACCAGGCCAGAGAACAAATGTGTGAATTAAAAAAGAACACGTAAATCGGATAAGTGGTTCTCGAGTGATAAGCACGCTAACGGACAGACAGAGAGACGTTGCATTTTATATATATTATATTCTTTGTTACATGATATTGTTCCATGTTTAAAGCTTTAGGCTGTGTATTGCAAGAGAATGCGCAACCGGCAAACTTTTCTCCGACTTGATTCACTATTATCGCGCAGCACGTAAATCGGATAAGTGGTTCTCCAGTGATAAGCTCACTAACGGACAGAGAGACGTTGCATTTTATATATATATATTATAGATATTCTTTACTACACGATATTGTTCCATATTTAATGGTTTAGCATGTTTAAAAAAAAAAGCACGTAAATCGGATAAGTGGTTCTCCAGTGATAAGCGCACTAACGAACAGACAGAGAGACGTTGCATTTATATATATCATAGATATCGTTAAAGGCCAGAAAAATAGTGAATTTGCATTTAAAAAAAGATTTCTGCCACGATACATTAATAAAAAATGTCAAAACTCTCAATTTGATAATTTGAGTGTAAACTTACTAAAATCATAACCGAACTCAATATATTGCCCTTAATAACATAACTTCTGATATAAAAACTTTTTTAAATAGTGCAAGGTTCTTTCTTGAGGCAAATCTTATTTTTAATTTACATGAACGATTTCGGAATCAATACTGAGGATAAGAATATTATATTATTTGCAAGCCACATGTGAATATAGTTAAACATATGGTACTAAACCCCAATCATAATAGTAATTATCTGCAAATTGAAAAATATTTTGGCACGTGTTTTTATCCAAAATTAATCTTAAATTGCGGTGTACACATTTTGTTAAAGCGGTTAGACAAAACTATATTTGTAATTTCAAGCATGTCAAAAAACTAGTAGACATTAATGTATTATTTACTAGTTATTTTTGCTCTCCTTGAAACGCACATTATCTATGGTTTTATAATTTGGCGTGATGCTAGCGGTTCATCCCATAACTTTGATTTACAACGTAAAGTAACCTAATGTTAAGTTAGGATACGGGGATGCTGTTAAGAATACGTTTGATCAATTGAGAATTTTAACCTGGTCTTGTTTATATATTTTACAATATCTGCTATATGCTTACGACAACATACACAACTTTGTTATGCAGACTAATATACACGAGTATACAATAATGAACATACATAAAGATTAGCTTCTGCCCTAAATTACAACTCAAACATATTTTTAACTACCAAAGACTCTAAAATTGTTACCGAGATCAAATTTTAGACAAAAAATAAAAAATGTCCTCATTTTTAAGCATTTTATAGCGTAAAATAATAAATGAGAACCGGGGATTTGATGTTTGGTTATTCATAATTTTATTATTTTTTTAACGTTTCTAAATAATTTTATTTTACACTGCTTTTTGATTGTTTTGGATATGCTTACATGCCGCGAATTTCTATATTTTCTATATTTTATTTCTGTTATTTATATATTAAATTTAATGCTGTTCTGCTATATATATATATATATATATATATATATATATATATATATATATATATATATATATATAACAATCGTAAGTTAAACTTACGATTGTTTGTTGCTAGTGCCCTGTTACTGTCCTTCCTCTTTCTATATATATATATATATATATATATATATATATATATATATATATATATATATATATATATATATATGTCAATAAGTTTTGAAAAACGGAAATGAAACAAGATGAATTAATGAGTGTGCATTTTAAATATATTATAGAATATAGATTATTATTATTATATAACCTGGAAAGAAAATATATATGAAACAGAGAGACATTGCATTTTATATATATATATATATATATATATATATATATATATATATATATATATATATATATATATATATATATACATATTATAGAAGGATTATAGATAATCTGGCCAAAGACCAAATGTATGAATTAAAAAAAAAAAATGTGTAAATCGGATAAGTGGTTCTCGAGTGATAAGTGCACTGACGGACAGACAGAGAGACGTTGCATTTTATATATATTATAGAAGATTATAGATAACCTGGCCAATAAACAAATATAAGAATTTAAAAAAAAAACATGTAAATCAGATAAATTTCTCAAATATCTCAAAAATAACTTTCATGGAGGTTAGCCTCTACAAACGTAAAAGAAATCATACTACAAATCACACTAATTGCTAGCTGCAGAAAGTAAAGGCAAAAAGTTCCTACCCTAAAAACTACGATCATTGTTAAGTAAGAGAAAATCGGGAATTATTTACACAGTACTTCTTTTGTCAACACAAAAAATAAACGGAAATTTCACTTATTAAGACTAAAGAATAATCATCACTACATAATATTTTAAAGAAGGATATAAAGAAGGATATCTTATAGTGGGGGTCATTATAAATAAAATATAGAAACCTACCCATACATCCTAACCTTTTAATATCGCTTATATTTGCGATGGAAAATAGTTACATTACAATTTTTTTCTAACAAAACATAAATAAAAAGTGAAATTTTTCTATTTTTCTATTCAGATAGGGTATAGTAAAAAATATACATAATTTTCAGATTCCTGGGCTTTTTGAACACTGGAAAACACATTAACATACTATATTCTAAATGTCCCTCCCAAATTTCCCCATATACTCTTTTATATTTGACTATAAATATTAACACTTAAAATTTGTACATTCTGCGAAACAAAAATTCGTACTATTATATTGAACCTCTACATCCCGACTCCAACATCTTTCACCCTCTGCCCCTAAAAAGATACTACTCAATAACCATAGATTCTTTCCTCGCGGCAAATACTAGAAGTTCTCTCAAATGCGGTGATTTATTCTGAATAATACTCTTTTCTCTCTAAAAAGAGCTAAATAAGCGATATATATATATATATATATATATATATATATATATATATATATATATATATATATATATATATATATATATATACATATATATATATATATATATATATATATATATATATATATATACATATATATATATATATATATATATAATATATATATATATATATATATATATATATATATATATATATATATATATATATATATAGAACACATTCCCAGTAGAAAATAATATATATAATTCTTATTTTACTGTAAGATTTTTCACAAAAAAAGTTAGGCAAAGAACTGCTTCAGATAATTAAAACTAAAACTTAACCTGATTTGCTTCTACATGCTATTATAACTGAAAGTAATGAAAAAATAATGCAATCTTCAGAGTTCTCATCTAAAAGAAACCTGAAAATGACGTGTAACGTGATATATACGAAGCAGTTTCTCTAATTTCGTCCTACATCCCTTTATAGATTCGTATATTTAACTATAAAAAAATAAAAGTTGTGAAAAACATGCAGACGTTTGACTCCAAGAACCCCAGGAAATTTATATGATCCGATTTACGAACCTGGCGAAAATGGTAGACCATGTTTTAGCGAGGCTGGAGGGACAACCTTAAATAGCTCTAATAACTATTGCATCTGATTTAAATTATTAACACAGAGTTGACGAGTAGTAAAATATTAGTAAAATTTTCTTTGACTTACTAAAGGGAAGTGTTGCTTCCGGGAAAAAGTCACCCTTCGATTTTTTTTTTAAATAAGTTGGTCATGAGATAATAAAAACCTTTGTTAATGCTCCATTATTAGAGAATTTTTTTTCGTGATTAAACAGTCAAAATAGAGTATTGAAAATCAGAAAATATGCAATTTTTAGTTCTATAGTTTCCGGCTCTAATTAAACAGAATGTGGAGAAACTAACTTAATTTACTTCAATAACTAGCACTTTTTTAAAACTTGATAGATATCAGAAAATCACGTCCAGTAATTAAAAAAGTTTTGAAGTAAAATAATTTGAACCTCGCCTTTATTTTTCGGACTTTATTCAATACTAACTATAAGTAGGTTGATTAACTATTTTAGTTGCAT
The DNA here is from genome assembly GCA_019049505.1 of Pachyrhynchus sulphureomaculatus. Lineage (NCBI taxonomy): Eukaryota > Metazoa > Arthropoda > Insecta > Coleoptera > Curculionidae > Pachyrhynchus > Pachyrhynchus sulphureomaculatus. Next base: position 53,693,599 of record CM032448.1, read on the forward strand.
CGATGGTGACAATGTGGAATATATATAAAGAGAATAATGATATTAAGAATGCATTGTGTGTTTATAAAATAATCTGCAATCTTCGTCGCTTTGGAATAGCACTTTAATTATTTATAGCGATTTGTATAGTATACATTATAACGGTTGCTTTTATTTGCAACAATAAGGGCTCTTGGTAGTTTTTGCGATTTATTTTTAGCAAAGATTGAGAATTTTTAGGTAGAAGAGCTATAAAACTTTTGTGTGTGGTGTAAACATATAGTTGTATATATATATATATATATATATATATATATATATATATATATATATATATATATGCATATATATATATACATATATATATATATATATATATATATATATATATATATATATATACATATATATATATATATATATATATATATATATATATATATATATACATATATATATATATATATATATATATATATATATATATATATATATATATATATATATATATATACAACTATATGTTTACACCACACTCAAAAGTTTTATAGCTCTTCTACCTAAAAATTCTCAATCTTTGCTAAAAATAAATCGCAAAAAACTACCAAAAGCCCTTATTGTTGCAAATAAAAGCAACCGTTATAACACAGCCCCACAAAAAAAAAAGTGGGGTATACTTTTTGATGCGATATATCAGATCCGTAGTATTTTTGCCCGCTGATCACGAATCTGACGTCAGAATATCGCCATCACATCTCAATTTTTTTCTAACCTCAAAAAATATGGGTAAAAATTAGTAAAAATTAAGAAAAATATACTCCTAAAAAATTGATTCAAGCTTTTTCATGAATCCAAAGATGTATTAATATGTATTCGGACACGCTAAGCTAATATTCATTGGTTGGATTAAGCCATACAGTTCTGTTTTCTTTCTAACCTCAATAAATCAGACAGATATAGTGCTTCTCGAATGCAAAAAAACGAATTCAAATTAAAATTCAACCGATTCTTACCAAATTTGGTACACGGGGGTTTTTTGGGTTGCTGATCATGAATCTGAGGTCGGATTTGCAAAATTCAAAATGGCGGATCCAAGATGGCGGACAAAATTTTTGAAAACCAACCGATTCCTACCAAATTTCGTATACAGTTGGGGAATCCTCAAACCTGATACTCCTAAACCCTAAACCCTGAAACCTTAGACTCCCACACCCTGTAACCTCAAAAAATAGACCTCAATAACCCTGTAACTTTAAAAATGAGACCCAATAAACTCAAAACCAGGACTTTTAAAACCATATACTCTCAAATAGTAGACCCTTAAGCCCTAGAATTGCGAAGGTTAGACCCGCGCCTAACTTTCCTTTTTTTGGCTGTATCTTGTTCTTTTTTCCGCGAATGACCTATTCAAAGGCTTTCTACCCAAACGCTTTTGAGGACTTGTTTCTCTTTTTAGCGACCAGCAATAGTCCGCTAGCATATGGTCATCCCATCGTCCTTGATACCGATTTTCTATGATTTTCAGATCTTGGTGAAAACGTTCCCCTTGCTCCTCACTGTAGTCACCAAGATTATCTGGGAAATCATCGATGTGGGAGGCCAGGAAATGTAATTTTAGATTCATTAAGCAACCTAATGTTTGAAAATTTTTTACCATTTTCTCGACTGTTTCTTTGTACTTAGGACTTTTATTATTTCCCAAAAAGTTTGTTGCGACTTCTTTAAAAACTAAGCCAAGCAGCTTTTTCAACTTTATTCATTTTAGTAACAAATAATGAATCTTGAAACAATTTTCTTATTTGTGTCCCGTCAAATACGCCTGCCTTAATTTTAGCTTCAGAAAATTTCGGAAATTTTTTATGCAAATATTTGAAACATGGGCCGTTTGTATCTAATGCTCTCGTGAATTGCTTCATAAGTCCAAGCTTAATGTGAAGCGGGGGGAATAAGAACTTTTCCTGGATCTACCAATGGTGGAAACAATACATTATTTTCACCAGGAGTGAACGATTCTCTTGTTGGCCAAATTTTTTTTCTTATAATGACGTTCCCTGTCTCTGCTATTCCACAGACATTTATAACAGGGATAAAGTGTAAACCCTGACTGTTGGCCAAGCAATATTGTTACAATTTTCAGATCTCCACAAATTTTCCAGTTATGATCAGCATATTTTATTTTTATCAAAAGCTGCTTCATTTTTTCATATTGCTCTTCATAACTGTGGAATGAGCAATCGGAATGGGAGCGTAAACGTTGGTATTATGCAGCAAAACTGCCTTAATGCTCCGTTTAGAAGAATCAATGAACAGTCTCCATTCTTCAGGATCGTATGAGTTATTTTGAAATTCATCCATTAGACCTTTTACATCGGTACAATATGAAAGTGACGATTCCTCGTCCATTGTGAAATATTTTCGAAATTCTTCATCTCTGTTTCTATAATAAGAAATCGTAGCTTCTGGCTTAAGTAAATGTCTTTTCTTTAAAAAGGAAGCAAGGTGCTCTGAACCATCTTTGGATAAGCCTAAATCTCTGACTAGATCACTAAGTTCTGACTGTGATACGAGCATTGGTTCTGGTTTACGGTTGTATGGTAGAAATTCTTTATCTGTGTCACTAGTATATGATAGGTTGTCACTAGAACATTCATTAGTAACAGTGTTTGAATCTTTTTCGACAGTCTCAATGTTTTCGGCATGAACTGATAAGGTGAAATCATTTGTTTCCATAACATCAGTATCGAGTGGTTCAGGAGGCGGAATTAGTTTAGGCGGTCATGTTACTGTCGAAACATCGTTATAAGTAATAGTGCTTTTATTTTTTCGGTTATGCCTAGATACAACATTCATACAAAAGTAGCAATCATTTTCACTGTATGGTCTATTCCATATTGCTGGTCTGGAATATTTAATCGCCTTCTTATTGATGTACAACATTATTTTGCAAGAACTGCAAATGATGTGGGGAACCCAATCTGTATCCTGGTGCTGTATTTCAATGTTAAAACAATCCTTATATAAGGTTTTAATCTTATCCGTTATCGGTGACCCCATTTTACTCAATACGTGTTGACAGCAAATATAACAAAATGAATCACTGTTTTTATCGCACTTATAAAAAGTCCTTGTACCGTGAGACCGTTTTCTTGTAGCATTATACTCTACATGAGCCAAGTCACCCACACATGAAGAGCTACGGTCGCTGGATGACGACGGCTGCGGGCCCGCTTTCCCACCCTGACTAACCGCCGATACTGGGTTTCCGAGTCCCTGCATCGTAATTCTCTTTCTTCTACCTGCTATGACGGCATCTAAGCCGTTATCCAGGGACTCTGCCGGCTAGTGGAGTAACACCGTTGCCCACCGTCACCACGTGGAGGTGCCTTGGATGCAGGTAGAAGAATAAAAAAATCGACCGATGAATTTTCTCGGCGTTCAAAATGGCGCGAAAACATCTGCCATCTTGAATTTTGGAATCCAACCTCAGATTCGTGATCAGCGACCCAAAAAATCCCCGTGTACCAAATTTGGTAAGGATCGGTTGAATTTTAATTTGAATTCGTTTTTGCATTCGAGAAGCACTATATCTGTCTGATTTATTGAGGTTAGAAAGAAAACAGAACTGTATGGCTCAATCCAACCGATGAATATTAGCTTAGCGTGTCCGAACACATATTAATACATCTTTGGATTCATGAAAAAGCTTGAATCAATTTTTTAGGAGTATATTTTTCTTAATTTTTACTAATTTTTACCTATTTTTTGAGGTTAGAAAAAAATTGAGATGAGATGGCGATATTCTGACGTCAGATTCGTGATCAGCGGGCAAAAATATTACGGATCTGATATATCGCATCAAAAGTATACCCCACTTTTTTTTTGTGGGGCTGTGTAATGTATACTATACAAATCGCTATAAATAATTAAAGTGCTATTCCAAAGCGACGAAGATTGCAGATTATTTTATAAACACACAATGCATATATATATATATATATATATATATATATATATATATATATATATATATATATATATATGTATATATACATATACATATATATCTATAATATATATAAAATGCAACGTCTCTCTGTCTGTCTGTCCATTAGTGCGTTTATCATGCGAGAACCACGTATCAGATTTACGTGTCTGTTTTTAAATTCATACATATATTCTTTGGCCAGGTTATATAATAATAATAATCTACCATATATCTATAATATATATAAAAATGCAACAACTCTCTGTCCATCTGTCTGTCTGTCCGTCCGTTAGTGCGCTTATCACTGGAGAACCACTTATCCGATTTACGTGCTTTTTTTTTTAAACATACTTATGTTCTCTGGCCAGGTTATAGACTATATTTTATTACGATATGTAGCATAAGCAATGAGCAGTGACGTAAAATAGTGAAAAAAGTTTGCTGCTAGCGCGTTCTCTTGCAATACACTGCCTAAACCACTAAATATGGAACAATATCATGTAGCAAAGGATATCTATAATATATATATATAAAATTCAACGTCTCTGTCTGTCTGTTTTTGCGCTTATGATTGGAGAACCACTTATCCGATTTACGTGCTTTTTTTTTAAAACATGCTAAACCATTAAATATGGAATAATATCATGGAGCAAGGAATATCTATAATATATATAAAATGCAACGTCTCTCTGTCTGTCTATCTGTCTGTTAGTGCGCTTATCACTGGAGAACCACTTTTCCGATTTACGTGCTTTTTTTAAACATACGTATGTTCTCTGGCCAGGTTATAGGATATATTTTATTACATTCGGTGACATAAGGAATAAGTAGCGACGATAATAGTGAATCAAGTCAGAGAAAAGTTTGCCGCTAGCGCGTTCTCTTGCAATACACTGCCTAAAGCATTAAATATGGAACAATATCATGTAGCAAAGAATATAATATATATAAAATGCAACGTCTCTCTGTCTGTCTGCCTGTCCGTTAGTGCGCTTATCACTCGAGAACCACTTATCCAATTTACGTGTTTTTTTTTAATTCATACTTTTGTTCTCTGGCCAGGTTATCTATAATCTTCTATCTATAGTATATATAAAATGCAACGTCTCTCTGTCTGTCTATCAGTCTCTCTGCCTGTTTGTTTGTCTGTCTGTCCGTTAGTGCGCTTGTCACTGGAGAACCACTTATCCGATTTACGTGCTTTTTTTTTAAAAAATACATATGTTCTCTGGCAGGTTATAGGATATATTTTATTGCGTTAGGTAACATAAGGAATAAGCAGTGACGATAATGGTGAATCAAGTCGGAAAAAAGGTTACCGTTAGCGCGTTCTCTTGCAATACACTGCCTAAACCATTAAATATAGAACAATATCATGTTGCAATGAATATAATATATATAAAATGCAACGTCTCTGTCTGTCTATCTGTCCGTTTGTGCGCTTATCACTTGAGAAACACTTATCCGATTTACCTGTTTTATAAATTTATACATATGTTCTATATAATTCCATATAAGCCTAGCTAATAGGAGATAAGGTGAGATAATGGGAGATAAGTATAAATAATGGGAGATAAGGAGAAATAATGGGAGATAAGCAAAGATAAGTCTAGATCAGGGGTGCTCAAACGGTCGATCGCGATCGACAAGTCGATCGCGAGTGCTTTTTGAGTCGATCTCGAGAAAAAAATTCCGATATAGAACTATTCACAGATTTTGTTTTAGGTAACTAAAACAAAATGTAATGAATAAACTACTAAAATTTATTCGATCCACAATTAGGCCAGAATAACCCCCTCATCACTTTCTTTTATCGTAATAACCCCCTGCTAGCGGTAAAAGGCGGCTTTATCAAAGGAACGCGCGGTACTTGTCAAAGAAAAGCCGCGTTTTTGATTCCCGCCGATTTTTCTAGAAAACTTCGGGCGGCGTGTTTGACGGGAACATTCGAGACTTCGTTCGCGCCGATATAAATGTTGCGCCTGCAGGAATAGGAGTCAGTCTGAGTTGTAACTTGAAGACGATTCATCGATACAAAGTTTATTAATAAATAGTCCAAAATAAGTGCGGCGAAGAAAAGTAAAACTTATCATTTTAATAACGATTGGGAGGAAGAATTTTTCTTTTGTATGATAAAGGATAAGTGCATTTGTCTCATTTGCCGTGCGTCAGTTGCAATACCTAAGCGTGGGAACTTAGAAAGGCATCATAAAACGGTTCATAAAAGCTATGAAAAGGATTTTCCGTCACAGAGTCAATTAAGAAAATGAAAAGTAAGTGATTTGATAACTTGTTTGAAAAAAGAACAAACCATGTTCACAAGACCAACCAAACAATCAAAAGCTGCAACGGTCGCGTCATTTAAAATATCTCATATATTGGCGAAACACAAGAAACCATTTGATGATGGACTGGTTGTGAAGGAAGCATTTATTGAAGCGGGTGAGACTTTATTTGAAGATTTTAAAAATAAAACAGACATTACGCCTGCTATTAGAGAACTTCAGTTATCTCGTCCGACTGTCACAAGGCGTGTTGAAGTCATGAGTCAGGACATGGCAGATAAACTAAAACATGATATCACGGAATGTACATACTTTTCTTTACAGTTCGACGAATCCACCGATATGACAGACACTGCCCAGCTGTGTATTTTTATTCGAATGGTATTCAACGACATGTCGGCTAAGGAAGAATTTTTGACAAAGATTCCTCTGAAAGGAAAGACCCGTGGCGAAGATATATATGACGTTTTCTTCAATTTTGTAACAAACTACAAGCTACCAATATATAAACTAGTGTGCATTACAATCGATGGAGCACCAGCAATGACTGGAAACAAAAACGGTTTTGTGGCATTCTGTCGAGCTAATGATGATTTCCCTTCATTTTTCTCCTTCCATTGCATTATACATCAACAAGTTTTGTGTTCACAAGTTCTAAACATGGAGGAGATTATGGGCATTGCAATAAAAATTGTGAATTCTATCCGTGCACGTAGCTTGCAACGACGGCTCTTTAAATTGCAGCTGGAAGATAGTGAGTCAGCTGAACACACTGATTTAGTTCTTCACACGGACGTCAGGTGGTTGAGTCGCGGAAAATTCCTAGAAAGGTTTTAAGAATTATTGCCCGAAATAACAGCTTTTCTGGACGAAAGAGGTGATGACACTCAGATGCTGAAAAACGGAAAATGGCTGACTGATTTGGCATTTTTGACAGACATCACAATGCATTTAAACACCATCAATTTGGAGCTTCAAGGTAAAGGAAAAACTATTATTAAGATTTTTAGCGCAATAAACGCATTCTAAAGTAAATTGCAACTTATAATAGATCAACTGAAAAGAAACGATCTGAAAATTTTTCCGTCTTTGAAAGCAAGGATTTCTCAGTTGAATTATGAAATATATGAGGCAGAATTATCAAATATTTTGGGCCAATTCGAAATAGGTTTTTATGATTTCAGTAAATTGGCAAATATAGCATCATTTATGAGTTATCCTTTTTCGTGTAAAAACATTGAGGAATTAGCTACTGAAATAGCAAGTCAGTTTAACATGGACTCATGTTCTGTTGAAAATGAGTTAGTGCAGATTATATCAGATATACATCTCAAAGCCACAGCATTTGATACAAAATTCTGGTGTTTTATATCTGAAGATAAATATCCGAATCTAAGGCAAATCGCCCTTCAACTGACGGCAATGTTTGGGTCAACTTACTTGTGTGAGTCTGCATTTTCTGAAATGAAGATAATTAAGCCAAAATATCGCAATCGACTAACTGACGAACATATGTCATCATGCTTACGATTAGCACTCGGTAATTACAGAACCATCTTATGAAAAGAATGCTGAGGACATGCAGTGCCACGCTTCAACATCCAAAGTCTCTCTTTAGTTAAGTTTAGACACTAGAACTCGTTTGTTTTGTAAGAACCAATAAACTCGCAATTTTGAATAATTATGAGTTTTTTCATTCACATTTTAGAGCAGACCTACACTTACCTTGACTAAAAAAATGCAAAGTGTGCGGAAAACTAATATCTATGCCACGATACACCCTACCTAGACGACAATCCTGCATCACACTTACATGCAACCTCTCAGAGCCGATCGATCGTAGTCTAATAATATTGAGGTAGATCGCCAGCAGTTCAAGTTTGAGCACCCCTGGTCTAGATAATCGGAGTTATGGTGAGATAATGGGAGATAAAGGGAAAAAATGAGAGAAAAGGAGAAATATTGCGAGATAAGTCGAGATTAGCCTAGATAATGGGAGACAAGGTGAGATAATGGGAGATAACGAGAAATAATGGGAGACAAAGAGAAATAATGGGAGATAGGGGGAAATACTGGCAGATATTTTATTACGTTAGGTAACATAAGGAATGAGCAGTGACGATAGTAGGGAATCAAGTCTACGCGAGCGGAACCGCGGGCACGGCTAGTTTTATATATAATGCCCCACTATAAGATATCCTTCTTTATATCCTTCTTTAAAATATTATGTAGTGATGATTATTCTTTAATCTTAATAAGTGAAATCTGGTGTTTATTTTTTGTGCTGATAAAAGAAGTACTGGGTAACTAATTCCCGATTTTCTCTAATTTAACAATGATCGTAGTTTGGAAGGCAGGAACTTTTTACCTTTTCCTGATCTAGCAAGTAGTGTGATTTGTAGTATGATTTCTTTTACTTTTGTACAGGCTAACCTCCATGAAAATTATTTTTGAGAGATTCCAAAAATATTTTATGTAAATGATTCAGAGACAGTGTATATCAAAATTTTTTGATAATAAAATAGTCGGTGTATTTATAAATGTTTGTAATTTATGGTTGATTATATGCATATTTGCACATTTTAACAATATAATGCAACCTGAATCACAGTGATTTGAGCATTATTGTCTTATATTTTGATCGTTTAAACTCAAATTAATCGACTATAAGTATTTGGCGCCCCAAAATTATGGAATAATGATTCCACAGCATTTATTAATCAGTGTATCAAAAAAATGTTTAAACAAAACTTATAGGGTGTGATGCGGGGCACATGCTGACGTTGATAATAAAATGTTTTAAACTGTCAGTTCGAAGAAATTGCTCCATCTTAAATTTTTTAAAAGGAAAACCCTGTATATTATTTTATTTTTGAGTCCTACTAAAAATTCTATATATTATTTGTCTAACATACCATATATCTAAATTGAACTGTTTTGGAATTATTGATATTTGAAATTAAGGAGATCAAATTAAAAAAAAAATTAGCTGGCTGGTGTCAAACATTTACTGTCAGTTAACGAATAATAATTGAATAATAATTTAACAGAAAAAGTTATTAGGATGTTAATGTTATTATTAACTGAGAATCCCCACTGGATAATCGACAGTCATTCTCAAAAACCACAAAAGATAAACGTGTGGGCAGGAATTTGTGGACGTCATATCATTGGTCCCTTTTTCATCGGTGAAAATCTTACAGGACAGCGGAATTCACAGTAACTCCAAAAGTAAGTTATTCCAACTTGTGTAGGTCTTTTTTCCGATTAAAATAATTTGGATACCCCTAACAGGAACCTGTAGTATCAACAGGACGAAGCACCTGCTCACTATGAAATCAATGTTCGTATATATTTGGATGCGATTTTTCCTAATCGATGGATAGGCAGAAGAGGTGCTATAGAATGGCCTGTAAGGAGTCCCGAGCTTACGTAACTCGATTGTTTTTTTTATGGAGTCATTTGAAAACCAAAGTTTACCGAAGTCGAACTGTAGAAGATTTACAACAAAGAATTAAGTATGAACTAGCACAGATCACCCCGGATTCTCTGCAAAACTCTGTTCAGGCCGTTTATGACAGACAGTTAGAGCAATTGTTAACTTAAAAATAAACCTGGAGTATTTATTAACAGTTTTTTGTATTTTCTTCATTTTAAATTTCAAATGACAATAATTCCAAAACAGTTCAATTTAGACATATGATATGTTAGACAAATAACATCTAGAATTTTAATCGGACTCAAAAATAAAATAATATACAGGGCTTTCCTTTTAAAAAATTTAAGGTGGAGTAATTTCTTCGAACTGACAGTTCAAAACATTTTATTGTCAATGTCAGCATATGCGCGTATAACACCCTATAACTTTTATTTAAACATACACTTATTAATAAATGATGCGGAATCATTATTCCGTAGATATAGGGCGCCCTGTATATGGATCCGTATCAAAAATAAGCTTTATATCATTATATATTTTTGATACATTTTATAAAAACTTTGGTCTTAATCACCCCGTACAGGTATAAATAAAAACTGAAAACACTTTCTACTAGTAGTATGGAGAACTTTTTAGTCCTTGAACACTTGAGACACTTCTCTAATATTAAAAAAGAAATTTACTTTATTTACGGCATATGATAGTGTAGTCGTTTGAAATATTAATGAGCGTAATTTATTAATATAATTAATTAATCAAATATACGATATTATGTGCTATTCGAAGATATATAGGCCAGGATATCAAATTCAGAATGAGTTTATCGTTTACAACGTATGGATAAATTACGGGTACCTAAGTGCTATTTATTGGTTGCGATTTATGCAGTTGTTTATCTAAAGTAAATATAAATATCAATGTATGTTAAAATTATCAAAAAAGGAGCTCAAGAGGCTCAAAATGTATTCAGTCCTATAAGATTTACGTTTTTTTGTGACTTTGTGACTTGTGGCTAGAAAAACTCTTGGAAAAACAGGTAACATTGGATAAAGAAGTTGGATGATGAAGTTTGAAATATAGTGTAAAAATTGGTTGACAGCTTACTGTATCTTTCAAAAATCAAAATTCCTAGCTGGACAAAATTTGGAGGTCAATCAACAAAACCACAAATATACTTGTACACACTTCTGTGCAGCTGTCGAAGGGTGCGTGGTATTTTACTTTAGAGAAATAAAAAATAATAATGCTTGGATATATTTGCTTAGAGCGAATTCTAACTGTTTCTTTATGAAAATTAACGGTTTAACATCTAGAACGGATGGAAGCAACAGTCAGAGTTGTAGACACAAATATTATAGGAAACCTTGCCGATAATTACGAGAGTTTTCTTCTGGAGTGATTCGTCGACCGAGATACAATAGATACAAGGCAATAAAAAGTAGGGTATTTGTCTTCAATGAAATAACCGAAATTGTGTTTTTGAATAAAAAATAATTATCGATTTTTTACTTTATTTTAAAACTTTATTATATTGATAATCGATGCGAAAAACTATTTAGAAATTTTTAGAATTAATTATAAATGAATTAAAATTTTTAAATTTAAAAAATCACGTGACTACGAAAGCGCCACGATTGGCTGCCATGTTTGTGACATCATTATGTTAAAGTGTGTACGTAAATACTGTCAACAGCTTATGCCTGTGTATTCACTATCAAAATTTTTGAACTTTATTGCAAAAAAAACTCTTGTTGGTTACCAAATGTGACAAAGTGCTCAAAAAGGCCAGTTCTGATAATATACCTGCTGTGGATATTTTTACGGTCATAAATTTCCTCAAAAATGACATTTGGTTCAATTCAGCTGAAGTTCCAGGTGGTAAAGCATCAATATAAGTTTTTAAAAAATTATAGTGTAAATAAGAAACAAAATAGTTTTATTAAATGTAATTAAATTATCTACAAGTTATGTTCAACTTAAACGTAAAAATGATTATTATTATAATAAAATATTTACATCGAAGTGATCTTCACAACAGAAAAAATTTGATGTTGTTTTAGGATTATTACGTCGTGCTGCTTGGAACCATTGATATCGATGTTTAACATCTTGTGGCACATTTAAAAACATTTTTTCGGGAGTCATTTTTGTAGTATTCGTACAAAATGGTACGAAACAGGCACTTTTTAGATTAGACGTTTCAATAAATTTATCAATACACTGATTATAATAACAAGAATAAATTGATTGAAAACTAAAACACTCGTATTAGCTGTCTGTGATGAAGAAAAATAAACATGGGACGTCACACGCGCTCTGCTTTTTTTCCGCGCGTCATCGGTAATAAGTTTAAAAAACTTTTTAATTAAAACGAAACAAATAAAAAGTAAAAATAATTTTGTAATAAAACTTATGTATGATCTTTCCATTTTTGACAAAACATTTTTTCTTCAAAACCCCAGTTAGGCAGTTAATTCTCGCCCCTAAGTGAAATCACATACCAGGGGATTCCAGTCCTCACGGATGTTTACCAAAGCAACTTTTTGAATGAAGCCAAAAAGGACGATATTAGTAGCAGAACTTCAGCAATTTATTTATAACTGTAGAAATGTAACAAGAAAGCGAAGACCTGATAGTAGAAGAGGTAAGCAAAGCAAAACAACCCGTCTTTGAGGTAATTCAGAAAGAGAACTTTCCTGATATGAATGATAAGAAGGTAAAAAGACCGATTTCATTTTATGATGATTCGGGGAAGTTGATAGTAAAATGAAGGGTTTTGAATAAGAAAAGAAAAGAAGATCGTTGGTAATCATGGTTAATTATGTATAGAAAATCATGTCGCGTTTTTGTCCAATACTCCTGTGTTTGCTGTAAAAAAGATATTGCAATTTGTTGTTATTGTAGAAGTCCTAACGCAAATAGGTTCACTGTCGAATCAGTACTGTTAACACTAGATGACTTGGTGCCGCTACGGGAGTAGACCTTGCCAGACGTCTGTATCTGAGAAGTAAAGGATTTGTTGATTCACATGCGCTACCTACAGTGATAACGGAAATAATTTTGGGGGCACAAATAATATGTTTGTTAATCTAGTCTGGAACAAAACTACTCGAGAGACCACGACTCAATGTATTTTATGGTGGCTTAATCTTTCAAGTGTGCTGTGGGGGGGAGGGGTGTGGATTCTTTGAGCAGTTAATAAGAATTTTAAAAGTTCTCGGAACTGCTTAACTCGATCATGAAGAATTGATGACTGTACTTTGTGATCGTGAAGCGATAGTCAACGCCAGACCATTCGAGCGATAATCATTCGTTCATTTCGGCTATGTTTTACGGAAACATATGATAACTAACAAAAGCTTATTTTAACATATACGAAGCTTAAGGAACAGTTCACGATAAAGATTTGATCCAGAATATTTTGGTAAATGACTGTTTTTGTTAAGAAGTATATAAAATCCTTCAGTAAAATTATATCGAATAGTGCTGAATGAGGCGATTGTTCGAAGAGAAATGGACGCTTTATAGAATTCATAGAAAGAAAATATAGACGTATTAGAATATCACATGGAGAAAGGCTGCAGTAAGATTAAAGATTCCTTGTACTCAAATTCGAACCAGACCTTGCAGATAACGGAACAGGTGATAGAGCGGTAAGATATCCTGAGTTTTATCCGACGAGTCTTCTTCTCCTTCTTATAGTGCCATCTCCATTACTGAAGTCGGGCTATAATCACGGCGAATTCTTCCCTATCCTGGGCAATTCTTAATAAAGTATGGGTATCCAGACCTGTCCAATCTCGTATATATTTCAGCCAGGAACATTTTCGACGCCCCTTACCTCGTTTCCCTTCAATTTTTCCTTCCATCAACAACCGGAGCAGTGAGTAACGTGGACCCCTATAAATATGTCCCAAGTAACGAGTTTTTTGTCTTTTAATAAATGACAATAGTTTTCTTTCTTTACCCATTCGACGAAGTACTTCTTCATCAGTAAAACGTTCTGTCCAAGAGATCTTCAATATTCTGCGCATGACCCATAATTCGAAAGACTTCAAACGATTCATTGATCGTACTCCCAAGGTCCCGGCCTCAACTCCATATAAGATAAAAAGATGAATGTGACTCGGGTCATGCGCAGAAAACATAGAATCTGTTGAAAAAAAAAGTTAAAAAGAGTGTGTTTCGCTAAAGAAGAGTGATTAGAAAGCCTAAGAGGTTTTATGAACATGTATTTATTTATAAACATAGCTCAATATTTATTTTCAGATTTATTTTAAGTCCCGTAAATTGTGCGAGAAAAGTTTTATTGCGTGAAACTACTTTTCAGGAGGGAGGATGTTGTAATTCTGTTATGTAAGATGTCATATAACCCAGTCGTCAGAGGTGAGTTTTGACGAGAAGCTCCCATTAAATGTTAACATGCTCCATTTTGGCATGCAGGTAGCTTCTTGGACGTAGAGTACAATAAAAAAAAGTTTACTGCTCTAAAGTGTACGCTAAGCCTACAAAATCGAAAATAAAATGAAAAATTCGGTTTTTCGCAAATATGTCGAAAAATAAAAAGACATCGAAAAACTAATAGAACCATAAGAAATAACCAGTCAAGTGCAAATTGAACTTGCGCAATTAGTGTTCCGTACGTTGATTGCTTTTAAAATAAAAAATGTTGTAACGGAAGTATAAAATGATCAGTGACTTCACAAAACACACCCCAAATGAGTTTTCAACAAAACCTTCCTTGCTCTTCTGTCCACTGCAACTTGCATCTAGTTCGTTTCTGCAATTCTCTGGATGTCGTCTCGCTATCACTTCTGTGGTCTTCCCACACTTTTCTTGGTCTCGCTTTGCCTACATGTTAAAGCTCATTTCAAACATAGCTCTCACTGCCCTCTGAGTGGTTTGTGGTTTGTTAGTTAACTTGCGAGTTAGTGCCATAGTTTCCAAACCATAAGTAAGAACAAGCAATATACAAATATTAAACACTTTCCTTTTAAGATTTACTAGGATAACTGGTGACGTTATATGTCCCAATTTACCGAATGCTGCACATCCAAGATTTGTTCGTCCGGAGATTTCTGCATCTTGGTTCACTTTTCTTAATTGAATCTTGTGTCTTATATATATATATATATATATATATATATATATATATATATATATATATATGTATATATGTTACAATAGAGGTTTTCACGGATGGTGGAATGTAATACAGTAATTCCGGGTTTCAATCCGTTCGTCTAACAATGAAGTTGCACGACGTTTCGCCAAAATTTCATTTGACATTTTCAAGTGCTCTGGCTGCTGCTGCTACTCGATACTGTGATCTTACTGCTGCTACCGCTCGAAGCTAACTATATATATATATATATATATATATATATATATATATATATATATATATATATAAAGGCAGGTTTTCGAGCAATTGGTTGGCAATAGGAGGATTTTAAATGGAAACCTAGTCACAGAATCAGCTGAAGCAAATAATTTTGCCCCAATCCACAAACACAAACTACATCCCTCATTCCAAAATCGAATATTGAAATAAAGCTATAAACCAGATAAGTGTTTTGCTAAAAATACCCTCGAAGACCGATGGATAAAGATAATGTAAGACCCAGTTCCCAAAACACAACACAGACCAGTTTGAATCAATGTCTTGGCCGCTCTCAAATCCCTACTTTTGATATTTTCAAAGCAAAGGAAAAAATCGAATTTCGTGTGTTGATTAAACACTGTTTTTTTGATGGGAAAAAATACCGTTCAAGCAAATCAGTGACTTGATAAGTGTTACGGGGATTCTGCCCCTGGAAAATCATTCATCGCTTACTGATATGCTGAACTTAAAGGCGGTCGTACAGATACAAATAATGCTGAACGCTCTGGATGCCCAAATTGGGTGATTACGCCGGAAAACATCAAAAAAATCAATGAAATTGTTTTGCATGATTGTAAAGTGAAATGGCGTGAGATAGCTAAGCCTCAAAGGTATCAAAAGAACGTGTTGGTCATATTTTGTATGAATATTTTGGCATAAGAAAGCTCTGTTCGGAATGGGTGGACAAGTGGACAAAAAAACAACGTGTTGATGATGCAGAGCGCTGTTTGGACCTGTTTAAGTGCAATAAAAAGGATTTTTTCATGCGATATATGACGATGGATGAAACACGGATCCACCACTACACACCAGAATCAAATCAGCAGCCAGTGAGTGGACAGCAGCCGGTGAAAGCCGCCCGAAGCGACCAAAGACAGAACAGTCGGCTGAGAAGGTTTTGGCATCTGTATTTTGGGAGGCACATGGAATAATTTTCATCGAATCTACTGAAAAGGGAAGTACCATCAACAGCGAATATTTTATAAAGTAAAGTAATTGGTGCGTTTGAAGGCAGAAATCGCAAATAAATGGCCGCGAGTGGACAAGAAAAAGTGCTCTTTTATCGAATTACTTCCTCATCCACCGTATTCTCTATTTGGCCCCAGAGACTATTATCTATTCTCAGACCTCAAAAAAATGCTCGTGGGAAAGAGATTTGTATCCAATGAAGAAGTTATCGCCAAAACTGAAGCCTATTTTGAAGGCAAAGACAAGTCCTTCTACAAGAAAGGTATAGAAATGTTAGAAAAGCGTAGCACTGATAGTATCGCTCTTGAAGGAGACTATATTGGTGAATAAAGTAGAATTTTGTCCTTTGATCATAGATTTATCCTCTATGAAATACAAACCCAATAAAGCCAACTGAAGTCCCGTAGAAGTTTTCTTGAACACTCTTAACGTTGAACAATCAGACAACTTCTCGCTATAGCAAGAGCCGCGTGCGAATATCCATCTAGACTGGAAAACTTGGGGACGCTCAATCGAATTAGAACCGGCAACGCTCCAGTGAAAAATAATTTAGTACGATCGGGTAATAAAGAGGGTGAACATGTCCTTTGCGAATGTGTCGAAGAGCAAACAGTGGAACATATTCTGAGGTGTAGAAGTTATCCTTATACCTGCAGTCCCGAAGATTAATGGTTCGTAAGAGAAAATGCGATTAACGTAGCCCGATACTAGGCTGAAATAGTTTGAATCTGTACAACCCGAACACGAGAAAATAAAGTAAAGTAATGTATATAAATAATATCTTAATTTTATCAATGGGTTGGTAGTTGTTATTCGACAGTCAATCCCAGCCAAAATTATTGAAATTCTGTGTTTTATGGTGAAAACACATACTATTCAACCAGAATTTATTAAGATTGATGATGATAATTCATCAACATTTTTTAACGGATAGAGAATTATTTCATAGTGAAATATTAAAATACTGATTTTTCTTTTATGCGCCTAATAATATTTACCAAAGAAAGAATAAAGACGCAGTGTTGTATTTTCGCCTACGTTATAACTGTTAACATAGATTTACTAAATTCTATATATTAAGAATTTTTTCCTAAATCTAAAATTTTCAAAGTAAAAGGTAAAATTTAAAAAAAAGGGTTCATTTAGGTGAGAGCTCCAGAGGGATAAAAACAACAGGTGTACTAAAAAAAGACAATGTAAGATTTAAATGAAGTATTGTTATCGAAATTGAAAAGCTTTTACAACCAGGAAAAATCCATGTAAAATCTTGGTAACAAACATGGAAAAAAACTTTCGAAAGCGAACACGAAACTTGTAGGATTTGTTAAGCTTTAAATTAATTCAAAATTACTCATTAGTTTTATTAACACATCGTGCAATAATATCGTAAATCCTTACTAAATTTTTGTACCCTCTTGGGTACTTAGTGTATGCTCAACTAATTTAGAAGACTCAAAATATTTGGTGGACGTTTTATAAAAGTTCTTGATTATATACCAACATGAAAAGACACCTAAAGTTGATTTGTTTAATTCTTACAGTATACCAATGGCCCATGATAGATACTACGTTGGGATTTTATAATCATCGACACAATATTACTACACATATATCGACGTTCCACCCTTGTTTCAGAGCATTTTCACAGTTTTAATATATACCATTTGTATCTGTACATATACATCATATACGTATTGTTTTTTAAATGTTGATGATACATAATAATATTTCGAAAATGCACTGAAACAGGGACGAAACGTTAACATACCCCAAATATATATATATATATATATATATATATATATATATATATATATATATATATATATATATATATATATATATATATATATTGCCTAGCATAGTAGCCAATTTTCACATGAATTTAATTTTGCTGAAACCAAAATCCTATGTAAAGAGAAAAATCTCGACAGGAGAATCTTTAGGGAGACGGTGGAAATCCACCTTGAACCAAACTCGATCAATAAAAAAGTGACATTGAAGATCTGAGTTTAATTTTCTCCAATCTATTACAAAGAGGCAGTCAAAATGAAAACTCTTACAACATATCTGACATATCTCTTTGATAATAATCTCACTGATTTTCACTAACTTTTCAACTTTAAAACAAACAAACAAAATGTCAACGTTATTCTACTTTCAAATATTAATTAACCACAACTTAACTAAGAGATAGAAGCACACTGCCTTTAGCAAAATGACAAGAAAACATAACAAACAAATTCTTTATAAATTAAAATCACTTTACAATCACACAATTCCTCGTACCATTCTAACAAAATGAAGTAAAAGTTTATTATATTTCCCAGAGATGAGTATGTTGAGTTTTTTTCATGTTTTTTCTGTTTTTTTTTTCTGATGAATAAGTGTAACAAAGTGCCGCCACAAAGAACAATTGTTGAACACACCACTTAGCAGTAAGTAATTTAATGTTACATATAAAATAGGATTGTTCTTTACTTTTAATCTCAAAAATACTGATAACACAGGGGAACAGCTGTTTTGGTGTCGAGGTTTTTTGAGCTGATTCTATATCAATTTGATGTCCTGAATTCAAATAATGTATTCATTTGTACCTAGGAGCTCAAATTTTTAAGATATACAATTTTAGAGAAATATAAGTTTACATTATTGTAACTCAAATCCGTAAGTATAGTAAACAAAAGTAGATACGAAATTTTTATTTTAGTTATACAAAATACAATATTATGTCGTACTTACAAACAAAAAAAAAACATTGAAGAAATGAGATAGTCGCTCAACACTTGGAAAGCTTCTTTTCCGCGACATTCTTGAATGTTTTTTTAAACAGTCCCTTTTTAAAACTCCAGCAGTAATCTGCCATCATGTGCATATCCCATCTTCCTTGGTAGCGGTCCTCCATAACTTTAATATCTTGGTGAAATCTTTCACCTTGTTCCTCACTCATGTCTCCTAAATTTTCTGGAAAACGGTCTAAGTGGCTGTGTAAATAGTGTATTTTAATACTCATATTGCACCCTAAGGATTTGAAACTATTAAGCATCTTGTTAACCATTTCAACATAGTTTTGAGCTTTATGTTTGCCTAGAAAATTTTCTACAACTTGATTCATTGAATTTATGAAGGCAGGATCCTTAATTAATTGTCTTATTTGTGGGCCGTCAAATATCCCTGCTTTGAGTTTTTCTGTGCTCAACTGATGCATTTTTATCCCTATATATGCAAAACAAGACCCATTCTTATCAAGAGCCTTTACAAATTGCTTCATTAAGCCCAACTTTATATGTAACGGAGGAAGTATGATTTTTTCTCTTTCAACCAAGGCGTCGTTAATGACATTCTTTTCCCCAACGTCCATGTTTTCTCTCTGAGGCCAATCTTTTCTAACCCAGTGGTGTGTTTTGTCCCTACTATCCCAGAGGCACAAGAAACACGGATATTTCGTGTAGCCACTTTGCTGCCCAAGAAGAAAGTTTACCATTTTTAAGTCTACACAAATCATCCATTGATGTTCGTAATACTTTATCTTCTGCAAGACCAAAGCTATGGTATTATATTCTTCTTTCAGTTTCGTTGAGTGAGCTAGTGGTATTGAACCATATTTATTCCCATTATGTAGAAGGACACATTTTAAACTTCGCTTTGAACTGTCAATAAATAGGCGCCAATCATCTCGAATATATTCAGAAAGTTCCATTTCTTTCATGAGTCCCCTAATTTCGTGACAAAATACAAGATTGTCTTCTTGAGAAAAGAATGGTAGCAGATCTTTTTCTCTTGTACGGTAAAAGGTAATTTTGGTTCCTTGTTCCAGTAAATTTTTGTCGTTCAACCTAGAAGCCAGTACTTCAGAAGCTTTTTTCGATAAATTGAGATCCCTGGTGAGATCATTTAATTCATTTTGAAGCGTTGAGGAACTGATGACGTCCCCTCATAGTCACTGTTAGTTTCATTAGCATCAGAACTTTTATTAGCATCAGAAGAGCGATCAGAGGGAAAATATTCGTCATCAGAGATATGTGGTAGCTGATGAAATGTTGGAATCGGTATTTCATCTGAGTGCGGGATAGGGCGTATTGCCGAGTCTAAATTGGGATAAGTCCACTTACTGCGGTTATTCCGATTGATTCCATTAGTATTTACTAAACAGAAATAACAATCATTGAAGTGGTTTTTTGGTTCTCTCCAAACCATTGGTACGCCGAATTTTAGACATTTTCTTTTCCCGGTAGTCGACTGCCGTAAATGCTCTGTACACGTTTTACATACGAGATGCGGGGCCCACGTTTTGTCCTGATCACCAAGCTTAACTCCAAAGTATCCAAGATACGCTCGCTTTACAAAGTCAGTAATAGTTTGTCTGTTTTGTTGAAACATGTATTCTCCGCATATATAGCAAAACGCATCAGGTTGATTTACACAACTTCTTCTTGAACTGGAACCTGAACTCATTTTAATTCTGTTCAATAACACAAAAACACTCTTTTTTTCTTAACATAAAATAACACGCCGAATTCGATCTACTTTCATTAGTAAGAACGCACAAACTGACGAGACTTACCCGAGTTAGGTGATTAAAAGGGTCACTTCAGGTACCTGATAGGCAATGGTTCCACTATTTATAGATTTACCTGGAATTTACTCAATTATAGACTGACAATAAAACCATTGTACCTACATTAATGAATATATAATAATTTTAGAACTCTCATAAATGAATATACTGAATAAAAACCACATTGGTAGATAAGTTGATGTATCTAAAAAAGTAGAGCTGATAGAGAAAAACGGATTGCATGTATAGATTTAGCGTCCCAAATATAGTTAAAATCAGCTCTAAAATCCCAGGCACCAAAACAAAAATATTTTTTTGTTGCCCTGTGTAATCTACTATAATTGTGGCCCTGATGAAAAAAATGAAATATTTTCGAAAGCTTGGCGTAGCTAAAAAATTGTCTGAAACTTTTTAGTACTTTTCCAAAGACCGCTTACCCCAAGAAATAATACTGCTACATTTATATATATATATATATATATATATATATATATATATATATATATATATAATACATTAAAATTCCGGGTTTCAATCCGTTCGTCTAACAATGAATTTGCACGACGTTTCGCCAAAATCTCATTTGACATTTTCAAGTGCTCTCGCTGCTGCTGCTACTCGATACTGTAATCTTGCCCATTGCTTTGCTGAACGGTATTTTTTTCCATCAAAAAACAGTATTTAATGAACACACGAAATTAGATTTTTTCCATTGTTTTGAAAATATCAAAAGTAGTGTCACTAAAACCACTGTAACTTGTAAACTAATTATCGAAACGTCATGAAATTTTGACACGTATCGTTTAAAGGTTGGTACTTACTAAAAATTGGCTTTTCGAAAAGGGCGACATCTATGTGTCAGACCAAAAACTTTTCAGCCTACGTGTATAAATATATATATATATATATATATATATATATATATATATATATATATATATATATATATATATATATATATATATATATATATAATCAAATTTAATGAATAATAAGTGAAATTAAAAATGCCTTTCTATGAAACTAATTTTATAGTTCTTATTATTTTTGGTCGGTGTATATTCAGTAGGCCGAAATAGATAAATTGGTGGACAACAAAAAATAGATATTTTTAGCAACAAATGCAAAATCTATTACTTCAGAAACCAGTGCACCCAATTTAGAGTATTTTTTGAACATTAAAATATTATTTCATTCACTAAGGATGCTTCAACATATTGTAATGAATTCTTATCCACCAATTATAATTAATGGTTTAGTAAATAGCATGCTTTTTTCTCAAAAATATTAATTACTCGGAAGTTTTAAGTATTTGAGAGTAGCGTTCTAATGTCACTATTAATTTGACTCGACTTTACTCGTCATGTACTTTCTTAGCCCCCGTATAAGAAAAATGCGTTATATTCTTTGTAATAAGCTTTCAGATATAAAAAACTGAATAACTTAAAAACCTTTGTTTACTTCTAATGCGACATGAAGTCAGCATTAGGAAAAACTATATGCAAAAGTTAAAGAAGTATCATCAATTACTTAATTTCTTTGTTTAATTTTCCAGTACATAAATTCTGAAAAAAGGACAAAACAATTCTTATACTGACTTTCTTGCCGTATAGTGCTATAAGTTCTATGTTACTTAAGTTAAACTATTTACAATGCTCGCTACTTCTTTCTCTCTCTCTCTCCCTTTTTGTGGTT
This sequence comes from Pachyrhynchus sulphureomaculatus, assembly GCA_019049505.1. Lineage (NCBI taxonomy): Eukaryota > Metazoa > Arthropoda > Insecta > Coleoptera > Curculionidae > Pachyrhynchus > Pachyrhynchus sulphureomaculatus. The sequence continues at coordinate 53,715,892 of CM032448.1, forward strand.
AAAAGTTTTTATGTTTTCAAATATTTATAAAGAACATGTCTTTCTTGCTATTATTTCTTTTTTTCAGGTTGGTTTATTTCGAAACATGCAAAAAGAAGCTTTCATTGTATGTGTTTTTTTTAAATATTATTTAGAATTGTTAAGATGTGACTTACATCTGACTCCGAAGAGTCTCCAAAAAAAATTAATTTAGCAAACTTGAAAGTCTTTTTACATTCCCAATGTTACAAAGTTATTACAGAGTGAAGTTTTCAGTCGGGCACATATAAATTTGGAAGGTATAATTTTGCCTCTTCAGTTCATATTTAATGCAAGAACATACATTGTTCTTCTATAAAACTTTACTTTTAAAGCTTATTTTTGTTATTTATTAAATAGGTTCCATCTGCAATCTATCCTAAAATACTGTTAAGGGAAAAGTAAACTAAGTTCAGTTACTCATCAGTTAATTGTTTTCAATTAACTAATAAGCAAAATTGCTTGGTAATACAAAGTTAGGGTATAAAGCTTAAATGTTTATACAAGTTTTATTCTAGAAGTACGCCATTTTGCAAGTTCATGAAATTGGCTTCCAAGGACATTTTTACAAGTACTATCATTATAATTAGAAACCTTCTTTGATGAGCAGTACATTTTTATATTGGTGTCTTTTTTCCAATTTTTAACTATTACCGTACTCTATTTATTTGAAACTGTTAGTCATAAAAATGCCAGTGGACTGACCGGCGGTCCTATAACAGAGAAGTGCTGTTTATTTCCAAGTATTTTTCAGGTAACAATTCTCTTTTGTAACGAAGTTTTATTGCCGATCAAATCATTTTATTTCATAAGTCAATTAGTGTGTTAACAAAATGTCTTCTCCAGCGAAACGCCAACATTTCGGACAGTTAATCCATAATGAAAAGCGTATAGTTAAAAATGTGTTTGACTACGTTAAAACGATCAAAATTGTGATTTAAGTGTGGACGATTATGTGACAATATGTTCCTTTATGACCGGAGTTCGTAAAGCCACAGTTTACAAAATTTTAAGGGAAGGAGGGGGTATAGTCTCTCCAAAAAGGAGACCAGGCAGAAAAGAACTTTAGCTGATAGACAACACAAAACAAGCAAGGAAAAAAGAATTCCAACGTCGGATATGATCTTGCAGGTTACGACAAGCCGCCCAGAAATACCAAAAATGAGTAGAGGAAAACCAGGAAAAAAGGAAATGATGCGAATTTTTATTGGAAAATGTGTGAAAGAAAATATTTATTGATAAAAAGTGGAGAAATTGTACAATGGGGGAGAGACTATTTAAGGAAAGTTATAAAAGCTCGTTCTGAAGGAAATAGAATATATTATCTAGATAAGACATGGATAAATGAAGGGTACACAGTCAAGACATTTTGGTAAGATGGTAATATCAAAAATGGTTGCCAAGCATTTAATGAAGGTCTCTCTATTGGTATTAAACCACTATCTGGTAAGGGACGTAGGTTAATTATTACGCATATAGGAAGCAAAAGTGGTTTTGCAGATGGAGGCCTTTTAACATTCGTATCCAAGAAAGCAGGAAATTATCACGAAGACAGGAATTCCGATGTATTTGAAGATTAGTTTTCGCAGATGATAGACTTAATACCAGACAGTTCTCTTATTGTAATCGATAACGCAAACTATCATTCTAAAAAATTAGAACGAGTTCCAACCTTTGTTTGGCTGAAAAAGAACATCCAATCTTGGATGACCGAGAAAAACATTTCATTTTCAAAGAGCGTTTAGAGAGAATTATTAGAACTTGTAAAGTTCTCAGAAATACCATAAAGACAAGTACACAAGTTTCGTCAGCGACGAAGTGGCAAAAAAACGTAATACAGTAGAACCCCGGTTATCCGAGGTAACGTGTGGGGGCACCCTCCTCGGATAACTGAAAACTCGGATATTCCGGATTTGTTTTTTATTCATTAAAAAAATAAACACCAATACTTTAAACCGATGTATTGACGTTTTTAACATATAAATAGGTATATACATTATAAAACAGTGAAATAGGTACCTATGCGCTTCTGTTTCATATTGCATCTTCTTTTTCTCGCTGCAATGTTTCTCCATCTATTGAAAAGAAGCAAATCCGCTGGGGTTGCCTTTGGTTGTTGTTCGATATACCTCAAAGCTTTTTCCAAAGAAGCAAAACCTTCTTGATAAGAGATCTTAGAGTTATTTCTTCAATCGTCATCTGTTGTAATCCATTCAACAACATCTTCTCTTGTCACATTTTCGCAACCTTTTAATTTTTGCATTAATTCAAATAAGCTTTTTTCTTTTTCTTCTATCTCGCTGTCAAAATTTGAATAGGGCATTTTTCTATGGCTTCTCAATTTCAAAGCTAATTCATTTAATGGAGTATCATCTTCACTGTCATTACAGTCCTCAAAATCAATAACTTTTGACCAAGATTTTTGAATAGTGGTAGTACGCACAGAATCCCAAGCTTGACTTACCCAGTAAATAACATTTTTCAGTGTAACCTTTCTCATCCCATTGATAATATCCTCCTTTTCTGTGTATTCCAACAGATGTTCAAGATATAAACGCCTATAATTTTTTAAAATGTTTTCGAGGATGCCTTGATTCATTGGTTGCATTATGCTGGTTACATTTGGAGGAAAAAATTTTACAACAATTTCGTTATCCATAAACAAAATTGCTTTAATAGGAAGACGGTTTCTGTTCAAAAATTTAGTCAGATGGCACGAACTTTTCGTCAAACCAGTTAGTAATTAAGGTCGCATCCATCCATGCGCTCTTCTGACTTTTGTAATAGACTGGGTAGGGCTTTGGGTGAGATGTCTTTTAAAGCTCTTGGACGTGCAGACTTGCCAATCACCATCAGTGGGATTTTGTGCTTGCCAGATGCATTGGAACATACCATTATAGTTAATCTTTCCTTACTTCGTTTGTGTGAGGAGCTGATTTTTCCTGTCGAGATGCCAATGTTTTTGATGGAAGCGTTTTATAATTCAGTCACAGTTGTAAATTTGATCACATGTGTATCCACAATCTTCGATTTGCTTTTTAAAGTTCTGTTTAAACTTCTCAATTGATGAGACATCAGCAGAAAGTTTTTTACCACATACAGTCAATTGTCGTACACCGTACCGTTTTTTCCAGCGGTCAAGCCATCCAGAACTGGTGGTAAACTGATCTATCTCTGGGAATTGCCTACTAATCATTATTGCTTTCCGCTGTAAAATTGGACCTGACAGAGGCATACCTTTTGATCTCTGTTGGTTAAACGACTTGAATAAAGCTTCGTTAACCTTTTCATAGTCGCCGGTTTTCATTGATTTTCTTCCTGAGGACGAGGAGGCTTGATTTATACACCACTCTTCTATTTTTGTGAGGTTTCTTTTCCAATCTCCAACTGTTAGCTCACCTACTCCATAATCTCGTGCAACAACTTTAATTGTCTCTCCTGCTTCAATTCTTCTGATGGCTTTTAATTTTTCTTTAATAGGAACGATAATTCTTTTACGCTTGTTTTGCGCCATTATAATACGACAAACAATAATTCAAACAAAGCAATTCGTAATAATTACACTTAACTACCAGAACTCCAACCAAATAAATTATGTGAGTATACTCGTACTTCTCCGTAGTAAAACGCTATAACGCACTGCATTCACCCAAATTTACATGCTGAAAGAGTCCAAAAACATAAATAGGGAACCCCTCACACAGGCCAGGGGATTCCCCGAAGGCCTCGACGATTTTTAAATGGAAATATGTACATACATATTTTAAAAGCTCGGTTAATACGCAGTATAGACGCGCATACCTCGGATAATCAGGTTCTTAGATTGGCTCGGTTAATCCGTAGCTCTTATAATCGCGACTCGGTTAATCGGTGTTCTACTGTATTACTGTTTATCGCCTACCACCATATCATTGTGAGCTCAATCCAATAGAACTTATATGAGAACAAGTTAAAGGTGAAGTCGCCAGGAACAGTACGACCTATAAATTAACAGACGTACAAAACCATTTTCAGAATGACATATTTAATGTTTCCACAGAAAATTGGCGAAAATGCGTCAAACATATATTGAGTGCGGAAGATAAAATGTGGACTGTGGACATGGTAGTGGATGCCTTTGTTAAACCTTTAATTATACACGTAAATTCAAGTGAGTCGGACAATGATAGTTTTTCAAGCATGTCGGAGATAAAAGATTGGTAATATTTTTTTCGTTGCTGTTTGACTTCCTCATTGGTATATTGTTTAATTAATAATGTTTCATTAAAAAACGTTATTTTTTTCTAATAAATGTTAACATTATAAAACTGTTCCATTGATTCTATTCGCCAATAATACGTATACGCCCAAGCGCGCCACCACTGGCCAGAATTATTTCAAGCTCTTTAGCCCCAAACAACAAAAAGGGTCGTTTTCCTGTTGTATTCAAATATAAAAAACTGCGAATATTAGACCGATGCCAGATGGTATCCTAATAAAGTTGTTGAACTGCTAGATTACAGGTAAAATGTAGGTAAAACGTTGGGGCCCTTGATGCTAATTTGCATAATTCTAGATAATTTATTTACTATCACTTTCAAATAAATAGAATATAGGACATCACAAATGTAACAGAGGACTTAATAAAATAACAATCAATTTATAGATGAGTCTCATATTAAAAGTATTTTTTATAAGGCATTTCAGATAAGGTCTAATTGGCATACTTTTTTACCAAAGATTTGCAACTTACAAAAAAAGGGGACATTAGAATTTTAACTCTATATTCTTTTTAAAGGTTTAATTCTGGAAGTGAATTTTCTTATACTGTACTGTACAGGATAAAAATTTTAGTTAGCTTATCAGTACTCTTATCAATTTTTCTATTGATTTAATCGAAAAAAATCTTTTATAATCTTATACTGCCTAGTCTCGTAATTTCAGTTAGTTTTCTGATGCTCATGTCAATTTTGATCCTTGTTTTCGGGATGTAATAGTGGATCTGTGTTTCATTTACAGTCGCAAAACGATGCCCGAATTCCTTCGATTTACGCTGCATCTTTTCCAAACACAATTTTGAAATATCCTTCCTCCAGCGTTTTTGGTTTGGAGTTAAAAAACGCGACAAGCAGCTTTTTTAGAACTTCATGTACCCCTTTATATGACCTAAGCTTAATCCGATGATCTTCCATCACTATATCATGAATTTCATCGACCAGTTCTGCAGAAAAAACCTCAGTCGGACCTCCTGCATGTGTAGTATCTGCAGTCCTCGTACGACTATGTTTAAATTTATTAATTTCCATCGGTTCAATTTCTGTATAGTGTATTTTGTATCTGGGTCCCGGTCCATTTTGCACGATTTTCGGCTTTTTATCGACTGCTATGAAATGTGTAACAATTGCGGGTTTCATCTGTTTGAAACTTCGAACACAACCATTACCAAAATCACACTTACCAATAGTCATTCTAGTTAACAAAATTTTCCTGTTATTTTCTTCATGTAAAAACTTTTCTCACCCACCAACCTCGTCAAGAGTGCTGAACACAATTCTTTTTTTTGACTAATTTATTCAACAAAATTTTTAAATTGAGAAAGAATGCAGTAATGTATCACACACCACAACGTATTCGAAGCTGCCTACTCTAATTTGTTTGAATAATTAAGCCTGAAATTAGTTCATTTCTTAACGTGAAATAATTTATATAATACTACTGTACAAAGTTTATCTGTCTCCCGGGCCTATTATCTCCTTGTCTTTAAACGATATTGTTTAAGGATTATAGATTTCTTCGCTATTTCTAGTACTATATGGGCAATTGATTTGAAATACCTATCTTATTTTATTCCGAAGTTATCGTGCCAAAGTACAAACGGGAAAATAGGCAGATAAAAAACTATAGATACACAAAAAAAAACAACGAAAATTGGAAATTCTGTTTGTCATAAAATATGAAGTTTGCATCGAGAGGAAATTCAAAAAATTCTGATTTTTTCGAGAATACAATATTTCTTTTAATGAAAAAAGTATGAAATTGAAGGGTAAAATAAATATTTTAAAATTGAATTTAAATATAAAAATTATAAGGTATTGACAGAATGTTTTTTTTGTATCAAGAAACAGCCAGAAAAGAGATGATTTTAATATGATCATAATATTTTACTAATTATAGGTATAGATCACTACTTTGTTTGGTGGTCAGGGTGGCGAGAACTTAATTATATAAATAGCTACCCTATATCCCTGTCTTAGCTTCTGAATAAAGTTGCAGACCCATAGTATGAAAAGGGTTGAAACATTGCCTAAAAGGATAGTTAGTTAAATATCGTAAACCACATATGAATTTAGGTCGTATTTAGGCTTTAGATAAATAGAAGACCCAACATTACTTTGACGAGTCAATATTTCAGGATTAACACATGTTTTATAAGAGTGAAAGGAAAATAGGCCAGGAATGCATATAAACATACATACAGTAAGATTACAAAATATCATGATGTTATGTTTTTAAAACTTTATTTAGCAATTTCATCTCATATATCCAGTTCTAAAATAAAGACTGAATTGGACTTACTCAAACTAAAGAATAACATAGTTCAAGCACTACAACAGAATATTTTAAATAATAGATTTTTTATGGGTAGACATCAGTTATAATACAAAAGTTCAACAGAGAGAAATGCGTTAGACAACTGAAATTTGTTATTTCCTTCTACATACTGTAACATTCATTTTTTCCTAGATTTTAAGATCATGTTACGACACTGTTTTTCTCCCTATAATGTATATTTTTTTTCCATTTTTAGTGATTTCAATTCATGAGCCATGTAGCTTAAAACATTGTTTTAAATTTTTGAGCAGTTTAATTTATATTTTACAGTGTGTATTGCGGGTTGACTACTGGACTCCTCAATTTGCATCGAATTTCTCTGATTGGCTTTAGATTTGTATATATTAAAGATGTTACTGTAAGGAAGGGAGAAAAATATTAAAGCGTACGGATGGCATTGTTCACAGCTTTTTCCAGCCGAGATGCAGTAACGGCTTTTTCCAGCCGAGATGTAGTAAGGGCTTTTTTCCCATCATAGAGCCGCAGTGAGTTCTCTTTTTGATCATGTAGCCGCCCAGTAGGCATTTTTATCACGTTTGCCGTACTCGTTTATTAGTGATATAGTAGTGCAGAAACGGTTTTAGTTTTCAAGTTCAAGGCCTTTTCCTTGAAATATCCTGCTTATTCCCAGACATTTAGGGGTCAAGAAATGTTTAGCAGCCCAAAGGGAACTTGGGTAGCCAAGGTGGAGACATCAGTGTTATGAATATCTCACCAGGACAGGCAAAAACTCATAGAAAAATCGTAAGTCATCAGTATATCAATCCATAGACCTAGCTTCCTGCTGACATGTGCGTTTACATCATCTATTCAGCACGTGCAACTCGTGAAGTTAATCTCACGAACTTTTAACATCGTGTTTAGCTAAGCCTTAATTAGAATCCTGATTTAAAGACTCTATATAATTGTACCATCTACTAGACTAAGGGATTTTATTTAGTAGAAATAGTAATTTTAAGCATAGCGAAGTTAGAACTTTTATTTTTGTCATTAATAAACAGTTTTCTTTATTTAAATCCAGCGTTTCACTCAATCACCCGTCTTGTCTTTCAAGGCACAACGGTTGTACCATATTAATTTTTTTTTTTTAACAACTACATAACCCTTCAGTATTTTTCATTTTTTTGAGCTGAAGTTAGATTCTTTTTATTTTAAAATGAATGGTGCCCAAAATCTGTACAATCAAATTTCAAACAACTATAGAGACTATTTTGAAAAGACGTACAAAAATTATCTCTTATCCATATTTCTCTACCAAAAAACTGAGCTATTTAGTTCTTTCAGTATTAATATCCATTCAATCCATTCTCACAAATTAAGATATACGTAAGGGGCAAATAACGACTTATATTTAATAAATAATATATTCATTAAAAGCAAAGAAGTTAAGACGTTTCAAAAATTGCGCCTCAACGTGCGGGCGAAACGAAGAGGGTTCAAAATTGGGCCCAAACGAGAGGACAATTAGTTAACACGCCACAATACTCTTCATGTTTGTATTAAAAATAATGAAAAAATGTTGATCCCCACCTCTGTCACCCCCTTCCTCTACGGAGACATCGTTCAAAATGTAGGTTACTTCTACTGTATATGTGGCAAATTTGAGATCGATATCGACAGTTCTCGTGTTTAAAGTTTTTTGTGATCTAAGAACCCTGAAACGTGGTCAACTATAAACATCTCGAAGAATAATTTCTGCAAAGATTTAAGGACGAAAATAAAAATATGGATAGTAGAAAAAAAACTGTGAATATGAGAATAAAACACTAAATTTTTATTAAAATTTCCACTTGAGGAAAGCTCAACTCAGGTTTATGGACAAGGCGTTCCAGCACCTCAACCCAACCATCAGGGACGCCTTCCGAACCCCCCTCCATATGCCGGCCGCTAATTCCCGAGACCATCAGACCCCCTCTCGGATGAAAACGATGGCCGTTCCCACCCACTATGACAGAATTTTAAACTAGGTTAAGTTAAGTCTTAGGCTAAGTTAACATTAAGGACTAGGTTAAGCTAGCATAAGTCCTAGGTTAAGATAGCATAAGTCCTAAGTTAAGTTAGCATAGGATAATTATGTTAAAAAAAATCTAGGTTAAGCTAGTATAGGACCACTAGTTTAAATGCTTAGGTTAAGATAGAATAAGCAAACATTCACTGCATGTAGTAACATATTTTATAAATAGAAGTAACAGGCTATGTTTTACTTGTAATTCAATAAAGAAAATGGAAAGGAAATAGTTTATTTCATTCTATACTCATACTTTGATAAAGCTAATGTTCAGTGAAACACGTGTAAGTATAAAAATATTATTAAAAATTTAATGTTTTATTCTCATTGAATATGAATTTCCAACAAGTAACGACCGAGCCAGTTAATTTACTAAAAATTTATTTTAGGAAATCTTTAACGCATATCTTTAAATTGCAAATATGTTTAAGGCCCTTGCTACGGGGAAGTACTGTATTCGCGAAAAAACATTTTTTGGGATTATTATAGTTCATCACGTATCAGAATTCTTAGATTGATTTAGACCCCCTATTTCTGTCGGTTTGTCTTTCTCTTGGCGCGGTAGCACTCGAGTGAAATGAAATATCGATTTCAAATTTGCTACACATACCTGAAACAGAAATGGAAGCGCCAGTTTTGAGCAATATCATTTTGCGGGAAGGGGATGAAGCACGATAACAATGATTATTTATGGTCAAACATATTAGGGGCTAAAGAAATACAAGAAGGGTGTTAAAAATGTTGCTTCTTATGTATCGTGTTACACGTTCTTTTCTGGGTTCTTGGCGTAAATGAATTTAAAAATTATATATTTTCAGTTATTTTTGGTCAAACATGTAAAGGATGTTTAATGTGGAATAAGAGTAGTGCTTCGTATATTTCGTCTTATACGCCCTTGGCAAGGTTCTTGAAGGTTTTTTTTAAATGTGAAAATTGAAATATTTTTAATTATTTTCAATTTTATAATAAATATTATGTAGCGTAAATTGTCAGATTTCAGTTATAAGCATCTCTTAAGCTCTTGTCCTACTTAACTTCTCTTCTGATTAATATATTACCATAAAGTATCTACCATTTACATTATCGACTTGTATTGCTTAGACCAAATTATTCTTTAGTTGTGAGAAAATCAAATTCAGTACTTATTTCAGAACTAAGTATTTCAAAACGAAGTACTGGGTAAAACACTTACGGACTTTAGCAAACAATAATCGTAATCATCGACGATCTGGAAGAATTAAAACTTGTCGTAAAATTTTATCGATTTTTAGGCATAGGAGAGATGGTATCATGGCCGCTCGTTTGGATTACTTTCTGATGCTAATTATATTTTTATTAAAATGTTTATAATTTTAATGTAAGCTTTGCTTGTTCCATGGTGCATTTTCCCTTTTAAAAATGAAGTTTGAAGTGCTTTTATTGTAATTATTTTCTGAGCAGCATATAATTTTGATAAAATACTGTACTGTGCTGTCTATTATAAAATTAAAACGAAAGAAATGTAGGTTGTAAGCTCATCTTGTATAAATTTAAAAAGTGTTTTTACTGAGATCATCAAAAGCCACAACTAAACTTTTCGCTGTTTTAATATTTTTGAGAAGTTAATTTATATAAATTTATTTTACAGCCTAAAGCGATATTTTATGCAATGAACGATCAACATATTCTGTTGTAATGTTATTGGTTCATAGTAGTATATTGAACCGAAAGTGCATGTATGTACGTGCATTTCTAAATATACTTTGGAAATCAAATTCTGAAATCAAGGCAAAATTTTCAAGAATTAGAATTTTCGAAAGCAAAATTTTTAAATGAACAAATTTTCAAGCAATGACCCTTTCCAAAGGCAATTTTTCAACAAAAAACGATAAAATACAACATCCTTGAATCAATTTTCTGGTTCAGTTAGATACAAGTTTGTTTCAAGTAATTCTGTGGTTAAATTTTAATTTATCGTTTTTGGGACAACGTTTAGTTTAAGTAAATTGATGCAATTCTCAATTAGAAATAATTGTTAGTTTAAGTTAAGTGGAGTCTTAATTAGACGAATTAATATCTTATTTCGCTTATAGTTTAATTTAAAATAATTACATTAGTAATATTTAAATTAACACTGTTCGGTAAGAACTGGTTTAGATAGGTGAATTTGTCTAGTCATGGACAGAGATTAAACTGTTCTCTGTTGATTTAATTAATTTTAAATTAAAATCCAACCTAGTTAAATTAATCTTATCTTAACTAATTACGCGTTTATTTGTTAAAATTAGAAAATAAAATACTTTAAAAAAATTTTCAGTTCTTAATCTTTTTCCTCAAAAAATCATTTATGGGATATATTTGCCACCGCCCTTACTTACATGTAAATTATATTATATGTTTTATTAAAACCAGGGTTTACCAAATACATATTGACTACGAAAGCCTGTAAATCGTATCTGAAGTTGTGTAATGTTAACATTTGTATAACATTTTAGGAAGGACCTTCCGAAGGTTTATTTATATTTTAACTATACAATACCCATCAAGAAATTTGTTAAATACAGGGTAGGGTCAGAAGATGAACCTAAAGTATTTTCAAAATATGAGAAATTGTAAATATTTATTAAAGAAAGATTTTTTTCGTGCTCCGTACGGAACACTTATGGGATCATCTCGGTGTCCGCCTGCCCGTCTGTCACATTTCATTTTCTCCGAAACTAATTGACATAAAAAGTTGAAATTGGGCTGAAACATAGGAAATGATGGCCCAATTAGAGCTGTGTAGTACTGAAAGCTAAATTTTGATGTGAGAGGTTAGTTTTATTGGGTGAAATCGGAAGTGAAAAAAAAAGTTACCAGGTCATCGAGTGGAATGTCAAATGAAAGGTTGTGAAAACACGAATTCAAAAATATATATGATGTAATACTTGCGCACACTTTTCTTTGTATTATTTTAAAAAATAGCTAAAAATTCCTATCCCGCCCCCCTATCTTGAAAAGTATTGATCAAAAATTTTGAAAAACTTCTGGAATATTCTCCATAAAGCACAGATTGAGCAAAAATTATCACAAGTGCATAACGTTTGATAATTTGTCTGCTATTAAAAAAACTACGAAAACTATGTTCCTTGAAAATATGGTGGAAATTTTGTTAATACACTTTTCAGTACAATTGAACAAATATTTAGATAGGAAATATTTGTTTTCTACTTTTATTATTAGTTTTTAGATTGAGTTAGATTGATTTATTGGCTGTTAGGTAGCTAACGGGCTATAATTATTATACATTATTGACTAAAAAAAATGAAAAAATAGATACTTGATCTTAATATATATATATATATATATATATATATATATATATATATATATATATATACATATATATATATATATATATATATATATATATATATATATATATATATATATATATATATGTCAGTGGCCTAATTAACTTACCCTAGGAAAAGATTTTATTTCATTTAAAAAATAATCACCGTACGCAACACTAATTGCGTTGGCCGACGTGCAATGGGCCGTTTTTCTGTTGAATATTAATGCTATTTAATACACCATAAAGAAAAAATAACTATGTGAAATTTGAAATGAGTATCAATTTATGTCCGGATGAGTAAAAAAGAAATGCGAAAATTCTACATAAATTTGTACTAATTTTAATATTCCTTTTTCATGTAATAAGTATTTTTTAGTACTAACTTGGAGTTTAGTTTAACTAATTTATGTGGGAACTCTTTACACCTAAAAATTGTCAGCTAAAAGTATTGCTAATCTAGCCTATAGTAAGGACAGTTACATTTTTAGAATTTTTTGGTTCTTTATTGTTACAAAGAAAAAAAATGAATTATAGATGGCAATTAAGAACAAAAAAACCGCATTTTTTAATATTTAATTATTTTAATTTAAATGAAAGATCAGCACTATGACAACATTTTTTGGATGGTTGTAGCTTCTACTTGATGGAAATTCATTATGAATGATGTATTAATGAATGAAATAATGAATTTCCATCAAATAGAAGCTACAACCATCTAAAATTTGAAACAAGCTGATATAAGCTTTCTAGCTTCAAACTACTTCAAGTTACTTCTAAAATATGCAACAACTACGCAAAATATTTGGTTTTTCAATCAGTGCCTCCAAAACCAAGTAACACATAAGTATATAAATCTTAAAACTCACAACACCGGCAAAGCAGCCAAAGAAGCAGTTATACTCGCCAAAAGAAAATGGATATATACAGAGAGAAAAATCCAGTATAGCATTAGAGACTCATATAACATGTATCTCAAGGTAATCCACACAGGATTATTATTTAAACTAAATTTTATAGAATTTATGGTCTTAGATTCAAACACACGTGAAAAAGTAAAAACAATAATTCATAAAAAATATTTGAAACAATACGATAAACTACAGTATCTCATTCAACAAAAACGTATAACAACATAAAATAAGAAAGAAAAAGGATTTTTTTACTGATTATCAATTCTTTAATCGATTTATTAACATTTCCAACACACCTTTTTCGGACAGGGAAAAAAATCTTCTAACAAAAGGTTTCAAACACAGTATTCAAACTAACTTCAATATCAAAGAATCGGAGACACTAGGTATTGATACTGAGATTGCCTTGAAAGATAGTGCTAACAACATATTATCAAAATTTCAAACAGCCGAAATTATTAAAAAAGAATTCATATCTAACAATAACATTATCAACCAAGCCTTAAGGACAATAAAAACCATTCAGAGTAAAGCAAAACAAAATGGTGTAATCTTTACCAAAGCAGATAAAAGTAACACAGTAATAGCAATAGACAAAATCGACTATATTAAGAAAACGTTAGATTTTTTCAAAACAGGAAAGTACGAAATTTCAAATAAAGATCCAACAAATATTTATCAAAAAGAAATAAAACAACAAATTGACTAGGCTAAAAGTATCATTCACGATGAAGATAAGTTTAAATTGATAAATATGAATCCCCAAATCCCAAAACTTTATTCACTCATAAAACTACACAAACTTGACCACCCAATCAGACCAGTTGTTTCCTATATGTCTGCTCCAGCATATAAGACGTCATCCTTTTTAATTGATTTAATCAAATATAATACCAAATTTGAACCCAAATATAGTATCAAAAACTCATATGAACTCGTGAATAAAGTTAAGAATATATCAATACCAGATAATTCTAAATTAGTCTCTTTCGATGTCAAAAACTTATTTCCAAGTGTTCCCCAGACGAAACAATAATTTTAATAGAGAACCTATTTACCAAAAACAAAGCAAATGAAGTTATAAAAATGGACATAATTAATTTTATTAATAACTTGCCTAACACAAAATTATTTTTTATTTAACAATACATTCTACAATAGTAAAGAAGGGTTAATTATGGGGAGTCCATTAAGTCCATTACTTGCCGAAATTTTCATGGACAGTATTGAAACAATGATATATAACAACCATATTAACAATAGTAATAATTGTCTATACTGGTATCGATACGTAGACGATATAATTGTATGCTTTACAGGTACGGACAGACAATTAACTCACTTTTTACAGTATATTAATTGTTTACATAGAAATATCAGTTTTACAATGGAAGAAGAAGTCGAAGAAAAAATCAAATTTCTAGACTTAACAATCAGTAAAACCATGAAAAAACATGAATTTGCAATATATCATGAACCTTGTCAAACAGATACTATAATTCACAATAGTTCTTACCACCCTAACCATCATAAACTCACAGCTTATCATAGTTTTATACATAGACTAACTAATATCCTCTTATCAGAGGAAAATTTTACTAAAGAATTAAACTACATAAAACAAGTAGCCGTCAACAACGGTTATTCGGTTACTTTAATCATTAATATCGTTAGGAAAAAACTTAGAAACAAGGCAATCTCAGAAATATACCCACGTTTTAAGGACAGAGATACCACATTTAGATGCTTAAACCTATTTCGACAAACCAACGGAAAAACTGGGGAAATTTTTAAATCAAAAAAATATCAACATAGCTTACAAGACTAACAATATTATAGGGAAATACCTTAAAAACTACAAACCACAAATCAATAAAGACAATAAATCAGGGGTTTATCAATTAACATGTGGGTCATGTCCTAAAACATACATAGGACAAACTGGACGTACGTTTATACAAAGGATTACAGAACACGAAAAAAGTTTCATCCATAGAAAATCTAATTCAACATATGCTAATCATCTTTTAACAGAAAATCACACATTTAACAATAATTTCAAAATTTTACACACCCAACAAAAAGGTTTAAAACTAAACCTTAGAGACAATACAAATAAATCGATTAAGGACTACAGGTACTTTACTCAACGACCAGGTAGATTTAAGCAATTCACCATTATTGAATTAATTTTCCTAATTCCAAATTTGTGTGGATTTTCCAATACTATCAATGTAATTTAATTAGGTGTAAAATTATAATTAAGAAATTATATAAAATTGTGAACATTAAACCTAACTTGACAATGTAAAATGTAGATCTGAAGAAGCTGCATCGACAGCGAAACGCGTCATCGCAATTTAAATAAACCAGTGGAAATTGACTAAAAACAGTCTTTTATTGACGACATTTTACCTTTTTTATGGTAGACTGTTATGCACTTACTTACACAGACTTTCTATGACGACATTTTACCTTTTTTATGGTAGACTGTTATGCACTTACAATATGTCCTTTGCGAATAGAATCTGTCTTTGCTCTTTGGGTTCATAGAACTCACAAAAAAACGACATATTATAAAAATGGCATTGCTCCACGCAATTTTTAACCTTTTAAAAATATTCAATACTGCTAGATTATATTGTAAACTGAAATAATATGTTACGACGCGATAACTTCCCTATATACATCCGAGTTAAATATTCCCTTTCCAAAACTCGCGATTCAAGCAGAAGTAATCAATGCTCAAAAAATTTAATTTTATGTTAAACTGAAACTCGGTTTGCTTAAATAAATTATGAAGAATTAAAATATGAATATACAAGTCATTGTGTTTTCAGACACATTGTTGAGGAGGTAATACATATGAATTTACCCTATACTACGCTGCAATTGTGCTGCAATAATTGAAAATATCTAATCTAGACATCAGGTGACTTGTATCACATTGTAACTATTCCCTATGTTACAATGTAATTTGATAGTATTGCATCTTTTAGAATATTTTAAAAGGTAGTAAAGCACCTGTTGTGAGCACAAACAAATTTTCAATATAATCTAATTTTGGCTTCTTCCATATTTTTAGTATGTCATTGAGTTTGGAGAACCCTGTATATTAGAGAATTTCAACACAATAAATTACTTGGAACATAATCACGTAAATCCACTGTTAAGAATATAATTTACGTTTCAGTTTCGAATTGACAACAAAAGTTGACAGTAATAAGTTATTGCAGACACATGCCGTTACCCTAATAATCTATCCTGCTAACCATCCAAAGGAGATATATTGCTATCACAGATTCCTATTAATTTCCTGTGACCTCTGGCTTATATTATTACAATTAATGAAATATTGGTTTCTCAAACTAGATGATAATCAATAAGGTGTTAAATAGTGGAAAAATTAAGGATATTGTTAAGTTTGGTCTTTAAAATATAAGGAAGTTTGTAATGCAATTATGAATGCAATTTTATTCACCTTGAGAACTGATGTACGAGGCTGGTTTGAAAACCTTTTTTATTTTTCGACATAGTCTCCTTTTAGGCTTATACACTTCGTCCAACGATGTTCTAGTTTGTTGATCCCTTCCGAATAATAGGATTTGTCCAAGTCTGCAAAATATCCATTAGTGTCTGCAATCACCTCCTCGTTTGAATAAAATCTTTGTCCCGCCAGACATTTCTTCAAATTGGGGAACAAATAGTAGTCAGAGGGAGCCAAGTCTGGAGAATAGGGGGATGTGAAACGAGTTGGAATCCTATTTCCATTAATGTTGCGACCACAACTGCTGAGGTGTATGCTGGTGCGTTGTCGTGATGGAAAAGGACTTTCTTGTGGACCAATCGCGGGCGTTTTTCTTGCAGCTCGGTTTTCAAACGGTCCAATAACGATGAATAATATTCACCTGTAATAGTTTTACCCTTTTCCAGATAGTCGATGAGGATTATCCCTTGCGAATTCCAAAAGACAGTCGCCATAACCTTTCCGGCCGAAGGAACGGTCTTCGCCTTTTTTGGTGCAGATTCCCCCTTGGTAATCCATTGTTTAGATTGTTGTTTGGTCTCAGGAGTATAGTAATGTATCCATGTTTTATCCACAGTGACGAAACGAAGCTTAAAGTCCTCCGGATTCTTCTGGAACAGCTGCAAACCATCCTTGCAACACTTCACACGATTCCGTTTTTGGACAAGCGTGAGCAATCGCGGCACCCATCTTGCGGATAGCTTTCTCATGTCCAAATGTTTATGCAAAATATTATCTACCCGTTCAGTCGAGATGCCCACAGCACTAGCAATCTCACGCACCTTAACTCTTCTGTCATCCATCACTATATCATGGATTTGATGAATGATTTCTGGAGTCGTAACCTCCACAGGCCGTCCAGAACGTTCAGCGTCACTTGTGCCCATATGGCCAGTCCGAAAATTTTGAAACCACTTATAAACTGTTCTAATCGAAGGTGCAGAGTCACCATAATGTTTATCAAGCTTCTCTTTAGTCTCCTGAGGCGTTTTGCCTTTCATAAAGTAATGTTTAATCACCACACGAAATTCTTTTTCGTCCATTTCTTGAAAATCACTCGACTTCCTTGATTCACACGAATGCCAAACACAAAGAAATAGACCAATATGGCTGAAACTTGGTGTGCGTTCATTCAAGAGATGCTACTAACTAAACATGACCTCGATACGCGCCGGTGGTGCCATCTCTCGGACTTTGCACGGACTTTTCAAACCAGCCTCGTAATTAAGTAAAATTATTATGCTACAGTTGAATTTTATTGAATTTGATCGGGAGACTGAAAAGTAGTAAAATATAACTTTTTAAGATCAAAAAACTATTGAAAGAAAATTAAATATAGTTTTGACTGAAATACAATATTTTAAAATTATGTAAAAACAACACTATGTTTTAATTTCCAATATATTTAAAGTAACTTGACGATTGTTTCTTCAGAAGTAAATAATTTTGTTTTCTTATTTACTTCTGAAGAAGCCATTGTATGGTGAAACAATTGTCAAGTTACTTTAAATATATTGGAAATTAAAACATAGTGTTGTTTTTATATAATTTTATTATGAATTTCCAACAAGGTTCGGCTAACACAATCAAAGATAGAATATTTTAGTTATTTTTTCTACTTCATGATGATAAATCAGATGTGCTTTATTTTGCATAACCCTTTCTGCTCTCTTCCGGTTTATAATCGTCGAAAATTGCAAAGTAGATAATGAATAACAAAAATTCAAGGAATTCAAAAATTGAGTTATTTTTTCATTATTTTCATGTAATCCAAGACAGGAGTGAAAAGGGTGGGTGTCGTTAAATATTGTATAATTCCTTTTTTTTGGTCGATATAACTGATAAATTTTAACAATATTATTCTTAATAAAATATATAAATAATTAATGCGATGAGGTAGAGGGTTAGAGGTGCTCAATACATGTCCTTTTCAGGGTTCTTGGTCTAGGGTTAGTTATTTTTTACAACTATCAATTTTAATGGGGTAAGGGATTAGAAGAGGTGGAAGAATCTTTTATAGTTTTAATAGTTTTTCCAATTTTGAATAGGGGAATGAGCAAATTTTAACCTAATATTTTATAATTAAACATATAAGATGACGAAGGGGTGGAGAAGGGAAGTAGAAGAATGACTTCGTATTTGTGCTCTTATAGGTCTTTTTGAAGTTCTTTTAGACAAGGGTTTGTTTGGGATACTGGATATTCAATATAAAATATTTTTTCTATAGTAAATTATATATGAGGTGAAAGGGATAGGATAGGGGGATAAAAAAGTAGTTGCTCGTATGTCGTAATATACTTTTATTTCAGTGTTCTTATGTGATTATGGTGTAACCTGAAAAAATATCGAGTTGAATACAGAGCAAGTTTTAGAAATTCAACCGGTTAAGTTGGCGGAAATGTACCTACGGAACAGCAGTATTGTTTTTGCTTTCCCTGCTAGCGAGAAGTATTGTTATCGTGAAAAAAATTGCTCTCAAGAATTGTTTTTTTTTTTTTCAAGTCCTCAGTTTTTGAGATCACGAAAAAACATATTTCATTATTTTCCAACTTTATAATAAATAATATTAAATATTGTAAAAATAATAATATAGCTCTAGATCACAAAAAAGATTTATTTTTATTTACATATCGAGAGGTTTTCCTGAGTACATCTGACAATTTTGTTATTTGTATAGTCCACATTTGAATTTTACTCTTTAACGTATGTTCGTTTTCATTGACAAAGAGTAGATATTTTATTTGATGTGATTTTACAGGGAATAATGTTGTTCATTAACTATTTCTTTTGATTATTTAAATAAGGTAAATTTGTTTGTTCCTATATTTATCTATTTCCCAATAAACTGAATAATATTAACTTATCCTTTAGTACGAGTTAGTCAAATTTAGTGTTTATTTTAGGACTGCATGTTTACAAAGGTCAATTATTGTACAGTTTTTTGTTATAAATTCGTAAATGCACAAGAAGTAACCAACTTTTTAGTTCAAAAGAAATTTTAGCTAGGACTTTATAAAGAAAGCTTTTTCTTGTAATTGCTTTTCAGTATTTTTTACTGTTATACATCGAAAGAAGACCAAGTCCAAGGCAGACAATTCGAGATTCTCAATTTTTACCTCAAAGGGAATTATTTTTGAATGTTTAAAAGGAAAAATTTATTTTATTTTGTAATATTTTTTTGTACACCCTCTAATACCTGTTTCAATATAATATAATGAAGAATCTTTTCCTTCTGTTTCTATATGTATTGTCGACCTCTACTAAATATATTGCAATCGGAATGTTCAATTAATTGCTTTGTGAAATAAAGAAATTGGTTAATTATGGCTATTATTTTTCGTAGAACGTATTATTAATATTTCAGCAAACAGAAACTAAACAAAGCTACAAAAAACTAGTCACAATTATGCTACAATTTTTTGGGGAAATGACAAATATTTACCATCCCGCGAACTTCTGATTATTGTACACAAAGTTTGGGTATGACAAATATTTGTTTTTTTACAACTAAATTTTTACAATGACCTTTTTTTACAGACGAAAATAAACTACACAACAGTTTCAAAATATCTTTATTATTACACTTCTGGTGAAGCAAAATTTTCTTACCACTAAATTTTTACAAATACCGTCTACTCTAATAAGTACACACTATTTAAACCTTGTGAATGTATTAAGTTTTTGTTTAGTCGACTTTGTCTTTTATGACTTTTTACGGATTTGTCTTTTTTGGGTGGGTGTTTTTGAGGAAATTTTTATTTATTTTGGGTGTGCTTTTTAAAATAGGGTTTATTGGAAAAAATTACAGCACAAAAAACCCATTTTGATGTAGTCAGGTACTTGGGTAGCATATTCAAAGTTTAATTTTTGTTTCTTATATTCTAATCTCCTTCTAGTCTTCTTCTTGCATCCATCACTCTTTCTATCCCGCTCTCTCATTCTTACTATTTCACTCGTTTACATGTTTTTATTTGATAGTTTATATACAGGCTTAACTACTTGTATTAATTATATTACTTACATGTGTAATTTCTTTAGATTTTTTATTTATCACTTTTACTAACACTGTTACTACACTATTATTTTTTCCTTTTATAGACAATTTTCAAATCTAATCTTGTTTATGTTATGCGTATGACTGAGATGTTATTTTTCTTTGTGTTGAGACATATGTTTTGGTTGTTTTGTTTAATTTCATGCAGGAATTCGACCCGCCGCCTTTGCAGGTGAATGTATGGTGTGCTATCAGCGTTTAGTGTCAAATCACGGCGGGCACTTAATTGCAGAAGTGCCCCTTCTCGAGCTCCCTGCTCGAAGGCTTAGATGGCGTTGGTGAAGGCTGGGTGGTCTGACCTCTTTGTTTGGAAAGACTTTAAATAAATCACCAACAGAGTGCAGTATAAGCATCTATTTTGTCATGGTTTTCCGTTGGTACCCGGAAAAGAACTGAAATTTTGTTCTTTGTATTTGCTGAACGTAGCCCAACTGAACTGATAAACCGTGAAACGGCGAAACACGTCTTGGGATGGTCCGGCAAATACAAAGAACACTTTGGGAACTTCTGAAGTGCGGATTTTTCGATTCGCCTTTAGTTGCTTCATCATATATATATATATATATATATATATATATATATATATATATATATATTATATATATATATATATATATATATATATATAGATATATATATATATATATATATATATATATATATATATATATATATATATATATATATATAGATATATAGATATATATATATATATATATATATATATATATATATATATATATATATATATATATATAGATATATAGATATATATATATATATATATATATATATATATATATATATATATATATATATATATATGTTTTTCTTTTTTTCCTGACCGTTAATGAATAAATTTAGGACAGTTTTTTGTTCTTGGTCTTGCGGTCAATTTTAATGAAACAAGTTTACTTTTGGTTGACGTTTCGGTTTATTTTATTTAAACCATCTTTAGAACTACAAGAGAGAAAAAAATATTTTTTTATGAGTGTTAATGTTTAAGTTGTAAAATTGATGATTAGTCTTGTTTTATACAGAAATATATGTAGAGAATAAATATTAGTGTTTATTATATTTTTCCTACTTTATATCTAGATGGATCTTTTGGTTTAAATGATTTACATGTTAACAGTTTCAGTTTAAATTTAGTATTACGAAAACTGTGAAACTGTTAACATGTAAATCATTTAAACGAAAAGATCCAACTAGATATAAGGTAGGAAAAATATAATAAACACTAATATTTATTCTCTACATATATTTCTGTATAAAACAACACTAATCATCAATTTTACATCTTAAACATAACACTAATAAAAAAAAATTTTCTCTCTTGTAGTTCTAAAGATTTAAATAAAATAAACCGAAACGTTAACCAAAAGTAAACTTGTTTCATTAAAAATTGACCGCAAAACCAAGAACAAAAAACTGTCCTAAATTTGTATATATATATATATATATATATATATATATATATATATATATATATATATATATATATATATATATATATAAATTTTCAATAGGTTTATGGTTTCTTATTGACAGAGCGGCAGTTTTCGCTGTGGAAAAAGTATAAAGCTCCTGGGAACAGAAAGTTCAGGAGGTAAAATCCTCCTTTCGGATGTCCGAGTAAGAACTGATTTGGGGGGGTTAACATGCCGAGGTCGCAAGATTTTTTGTAATATAATGTATATATATATATATATATATATATATATATATATACATATATATATATATATATATATATATATATATATATATATATATATATATATATATACTACTCGAATATAAATTTAGTGCATGAACACCTGCAAAGAAATAATATACTCGCTCTCTGCGAAACTAAGATCCGTTTATCCACCAGCACAGTAAACTTTCTCTGTTCTGTGTACAACTTCTATTCTTAATTTATGGGTAATTTTTGAATCTGTCTTTTTGTCAGAAGCGACTCCCCTTGCGAATGAGAAGTAGTTCTGGAACCCCGACACTTTGATTTGATATTGTTAAAAATAATGACTCAATAAACCACGGACTTATCTGCTGCCTCTATTCCACCATAAAGTGATACTAACGTTACAATAATTTTTACTTTCCTCGCAGATACTATCCATCATTGGCCGATTATCCAAGTGTCAAAATTTCCATTCTTGACCGACTTTAATATCCAAAACATCAACTGACTTAGGTATTCAAATACAATCGACGGACGAGGCCGTGAAGCGAAATAATTCTCAATCAGTTGTGGTTTTACAGAGCTTATCCTGTTTTTACTCACCAGTCCAAATATTTACACTGTTACCGTAAATCCACAGTTAGATTTTTCCGACCATAAACTGCTTTCCGTGTCGAGAATTCTACCGACCAGTGACTGAAAGGCGCCTAAGCTACGCTAGATTTGGCATTCATGAAATGTTTTTGAATTTTGCTTTGGTTAGATGTTACTTTTAGATCCGACGACTCATCTGTGCTAAGGAGTTTTCCGATGTCCTTTTGGTAGGCTGCGGTTCTAGCGAATATGCAAAGAAGTGGTTGCTTTTAAACATCTTACCTGCCGATAACGGCGTGAAAATCCTAACATCATAAATCGTAACGTCTTCGCTCGTACCCGGAATAAATACAAAGAAATTATTGACGAAATCGAGGAGGCACACAACCAAAGAATTAAGAAAAAACATCTTGCTTGCCCCAATAATTCCAGGTCTTTTTACTAAAAATTTCACCTATACCACCACAAACATGATCTGTTAATGATATTGCAACAGCACCTGTTGGGATAGCCAACATGTTTGCTTAACGCTATACTTCACATTCTACTTTCGATTTCCAAGGTAAAACACCATCTATTATACCCAATTCAGATACTGTCAGCGTGTCATCGAAGGTAACTGAACGAAGCTAAACTCCAAAAGAGCTTCTGACGCTCACGGAATACCTGCCATAGTATTAAAAAAATGAGCGAACGAATTAACACAAGTTTTCTGTAGACTTTTCAACCTACTCCACAAAAAGGTAATATTTCCTTCCTACGGGAAATGTGTTACAGTTGAGTCGATATCCAAAAAAGGCAAGAAGGCCTTGCCAAACAACTACCGACCGGTCGTACTGCTTTCAATAATATCGAAAGTTATGGAAAAGGCTATCGATCAGCCTCTTCTAAAATATCTAGGAGAATTCGACATTAGTAGCGAACATCAATATGATTTTCGTAAGCAAAGATCAACAACAAAACTTCTAATTTATGTCACACTTATTTCAAACAAGGTGACTGAACATTTTGGAGAACCTCGAGCGGTTGCACTTGATATAATCAACGCGTTCGATCGTGTTTGGCATGACGGACTTTTGACTAAGCTACGCTCTTGTCGTATGTCTAAAAGGTTTTGTATATGGCTCTTGTGTTTTCTCAGAGAGTGTTCTTTACGAGTGGCAGTCAATGGATTTATTTTTAATATCACTATGAATGCCGGTATGCCCCAGGCCTCCATACTGTCTCCTACTCTCTTTTTTATTTACATTCACGGTCTGCTGGAAATGACCAGGAATTCAATATACAGCTTTGCCCGTAACGCTACGCTTATTTTTTTATTCGCTTAAATGCTCGAACATCGGCTGCTCATGCAAATATCCACACATAGTAGGAAGTCGTTCAACTTTATAAAGACCTGGAAGAAATTCTACCTTGAGTAGAATTTAACGCTACAAAAACCTAGGCGGCAGTTTTTCTAAAAAAGCCAACGTTACGGAACCCGACAAAGTTAACTCGGGACATTCGATCGTTACTCAATTTGTTGACCGTTAAATTGGGAGTAAATATGTCTTGGTATGAACACGTTACATGCTTAGCAGAGAAAGCTTCTTAAAAGCTGGGAATATTATTTCCCACTAGAAAGGTTTGCACTTTACCATAACTGTTCATTCTCTACAGAACTTAAATTCGACCAACTAGTGCTCCCATATTTGGGGCTCTGCTCCCAAACATATACGGTATTTGTTGGATTCTATTCTGATCATAGCTATACCCCCGATTGGAGACCCAGGACTCATCAGCAACCTCGATTTCTTGTAATATCGAAGAACAATTGGCGATTCGGGTCTATTCTATAACTACTTTCATGGAAAGTGTTCGATGG
The DNA here is from genome assembly GCA_019049505.1 of Pachyrhynchus sulphureomaculatus. NCBI lineage: Eukaryota > Metazoa > Arthropoda > Insecta > Coleoptera > Curculionidae > Pachyrhynchus > Pachyrhynchus sulphureomaculatus. The sequence goes on from CM032448.1 coordinate 53,740,458, forward strand.
ATGTATCCCGCTGAATTGCTGCCAGAGCTGTGCATACTAGGACTACGCGTCGCGCTAATACATCACATCCGTATAAGTTTCAGCTTGGCATTCCTGTTACAACCTTTTTCAAGCAGTCTTTTATACGGAGACCTTCATCCCTTGAAAATGACTTACCCAGAATTTTGTTCCCCACCAAGTACAATTTACAGCGATTCAAAACACACGTGAATTGCTTTTTTTGCACATGCGTCGCTCCTGTAGAGCTTTAGGAGTTTCTCTGCAGCACGTGTGCTCTGCCTATAGAAAAAGAGATATTCTGTGCATTGGAAAAATTGCTAAATAAGGATTTTTATAGTTTATAAGCAACAGCTCCTCGGCAGATATATTTAATTTATGCAATGGTTTCCTGGAATTGATAAAGGAATTCAGATATTAGAGGTTACTCCGAAGATACTTAGTTGAATCATGTAAGGGTAGGCCATACGTATTTCTGCCGTGTATTGTTTTCTAGTAATTTGTAGATCCCTAGCTGTTTAAATGGGGATCTATTTTTTCAACAAAATCTAGCTTTCACAGAATTTTTTGGAAGCAGAGTTAAAAATATGGGATGAATATTTCAATAGAAGTATATATCTTAGCATTCTGTAGCATTATAAGCTACTGTGGTGTAAGAAGTTTATTGTTCCAACCAATTTAGATGCTAGTCTTACCATAGTAATAAGATATATCTATTTCTATTAAGTTGAGTAACGAAGACAGTAAAATAGAATCCTTTATAACTTTATCAAATTTGACGGTCTATGATAAAATAAGAAATGTTTTTTCCCGACGAAAAATGTGTCTTGGTCTTTCCAGCAGGTTGCTGACAGTTGTAGAAAGAAACAAATATGATACAGTAAAACAGAAAATAACAGTATTAAGAAAATTTCGTTTTCATTTTTATCATTTTTGTGATAGGAAAATTGAAAGAGAAGAAAATAAAGTAACTGTTCATTTTTCTTGGATCCAGTGTATTATCTGGATTTAAAAGTTTTTTTGAAGTGTAATTGCACTAGAGCGTAATATCGTATTTAATCTGCATTTCATAAATTTTGTTTACAAATTTCAGTACACTATAGAACACACTGTTCGAAATGGTGCATAGTCTAATTCGGAAAGTAATTATAATAAAAAAATCTATGTAGATTTGTACATCCTATTACTTATTTAATAATATTATACAAAAATCAATAATACAATTAACAGAAGAAATAAATTTAAATTTTAAGAAAAGACAATAGCCACGTAAACCGATTTAAAATATAAGCAAAAAATACACACACACATATACATATATATATATATATATATATATATATATATATATATATATATATATATATATATATATATATACATATATATATATATATATATATATATATATATATATATATATATATATATATATATATAAAATAAAATCTTAGTTGGGGAACTCGGTAAAAAGGGGCGTGATAAGAGATCACACAATTTTCATTAAGCCAATATTTCGGTCCTAGATTGGGACCTTCTTCAGGGCAAGAACTGAAAAGAAGAACAAAACATATTCACTGATCGTGTTTGGGAGAAATTTAAATTAATGATGTTAACATTAAGTTGTTATAATAAATAAAATTAGTGTAGAACAAGAATAAGATATTAGTCATAATAAAGTCAAAAAACTTACATGAGAAGTGCAGAGTTTCGATAGCCTGAAAGGCCGTAGGTAGCTTATACATAAAAAAGTTGGTTAATCCATAAAATATATAAAATATACACTATAACACTGTAGACAAAATTATAAAAACCAAATTTAAACCATGGATGTAATTGAGAACCTTGGATGTTGAAAACATTGTTAATTATTTCACCTGTGACCACCACACATGGCCACCGCCATATAGGAAAGATGACAAGGACGACAGGAGACAGCTGACCGACAGCGATAAGGGGTTTAGTTAAGAAAACTCAATTAACCAGAATACGGGGTCGACACCCGGAAGGAACCGATCAAAATTGGGAAGTGCATCTATTGGACCTTTAAGCAGGAAGGAGATAGCCAATTGAGCGACCAAAAACCGGTATAGAGCCGAGAAAGGATAAATCATAACCTAATTATAGGTAAAGGGTGAGCGAGGGAGCGAGAGAGAGAGAGAAAATAATGTTAGCAACAAAGAGGAAGATTGTCTATTATATTAATTATTAATTTTTTAATTTCTTGTTGAAATATGATTGGAGGAAGAGATTGTTTGCAGAGACAAATGAAGATTGAAAGCAACAGGAGGTAATGAAGGGGTGATGCTAGATACTGTCAATGGAAGGAAGACAGTAATCGATAAGTGAACAAGATGGCCCAGATAAAGTGGAATGAACCTGTGGAACCCAGGATCAACGAAACCCGTAAACAAAGAAAGAAAGGAGGAAAGAAAACCCTGGAAGTTACACAGCTAAGAGAGAGAAGACTACCATTTCAATTCAGATGGATCATAAAACACTTGAAGACAGGGAATTATCGTGTGGAGTTGATTTATCACAAGAGAGGAGGAAACTATATATGTTACTGAGACAATCTAGGTCGGTTCTTTTATTGATATTAAGGTGATTCTCCTGGATGTAGCACATTTCAAGGAATTCTCTCTTGGAAAGATTTTTAGAGAAATGAAGAATTTTGGGTTCCCTGAAATTAAAAGAATGACCATTGTCAACAGAATGGGTCGCTAAAGCACATCTGCGTGGATGGCATCTTTTATGGAGTGCAATACGACTATTCGAGGATTGAGAAGTCTGGCCAATATAGATTGATGGACAATTGAGGTAGGAAATTGAGTACACTAAGTCTGACATGGAAAGAACTGGCAACGGGGCCTTCAGCTTGCTGAAAACACGTCTGTTTTTGAAGAAGTAATATTTAGCAATTTTAATGTTATGAATGACACGCAAAATATGGACCAATTTGTTTGTAAGGCCAAGAATGAACGGTAAAGAAAGCTCCCTCCCCCAGTCGAAATAAATTGGTCGCTGCTGAAATAAATTTAAATTTTAAGAAAAGACAATACACACTGTATTTTATATGTTTTATGGATTAACCAACTTTTTTATGTATAAGCTACCTACGGCCATTCAGGCTAACGAAACTTTGTACTTCTCATGTGAGTTTTTTGACTTTATTATGACTAATATCTTATTCTTGTTCTACACTCATTTTATTTATTATAACAACTTAATGTTAACATCATTAATTTAAATTTCTCCCCAAACACGATCAGTGAATATGTTTTGTTCTTCTTTTCAGTTCTTGCCCTGAAGAAGGTCCCAATCTAGGACCGAAATATTGGCTTAATGAAAATTGTGTGATCTCTTATCACGCCCCTTTTTGCCGAGTTCCCTAACTAAGATTTTATTTTTAAGAATTTTGGTAGATACGGCAATCTTTTGCTTTTTTTCTTTATTATATATATATATATATATATATATATATATATATATATATATATATAAATCAGAAGAGGAATTATCGAGTGTCGGTCCGTATGAGGATATGAAACTCAATTATTTCTTACAACTCAATATTTCGTCAATTTATTTTCGACATCATCAGGAGTTAACTACAAAACAAAATCTTTACTAGTTGCGTGTACCCAGCTAGTAAAGATTTTGTACGTACATATTTGTGACAAAACGTTCATGAAAATCAGGGATCGCACTTGGGTCCTCTTCTGTTTAACTTTTGTTTAACTTATTTATTAATGACTTGACTCATCATTTTGCACATAGTGAGGTCCTCCTTTTTGCCGATGATTTAAAGTTGTATATTGAGGTGTCTGTATTTGATGATTGTTACAAACTTCAGACAGATTTGAATCAGCTTGTAGCTTGGTGCAAGAACAATGGTATGGAGCTAAATGCGACTAAGTGCCATTCTATCGTTTTCAGTAAGTCCTGGACTCAGTTAGGTTATCCATACAAGATCGGGGATACTGTTCTTTAACGAGTGTCTGAAGTCAAGGATCTAGGGCTTATTATTGACTGAAAATTAACCTTTATATCTTATATACAGAATATTGTTTCCAAGTCTCTCCAGCTTTTGGGATTTATTAAGCGTATTACACTGGGCTTTAATAGTATAGCTGCAATCAAGCAGCTGTACTGTTCACCGATTAGAGCTCGTTTAGAGTATTCCTCCAGTGTATGGAGTCCTTGCTATGGTACTCACGTTCAATGCATTGAGAGAGTGTAGCACAAATTTCTAAGATACATTGCCTTTAAGATCAATAGACCTGAGCTTACCTACCCTCAGATAGAATCTGAGCTTCACATTCAAACTTTACAAGATCGCAGAGCTGTTATCGATCTCAAAATGCTTTATAATATTCTCCATAGTAACTCCCATTGTCCCTTTCTGCTGGACAAAATTGGCCTGCATGTACCTTCCAGGGTGACCCGTTCGACGCACACTTTTTTTGTGCCATCCCACAGGACCAACTACGGATGCAATAATTTTGTATCTAGGTCATGTCGCCTTGCCAATGAGCACCCTAGTCTGCATTTTTTCGTTGGAAGATCTGTGTTTTATAGACAGTTGTGTGGAGTATGATGTGCATTTTGTTACTTATTGTTACAGTCATTATTCCCTTTTCTATTTTTATTATTATTATTATAATTTTCTTTTTTCTCTTTCCCTCATTCTTACTCTAAAATTTTCTTTTTTACTTTATTGTCGTCTTAAGATATTTTATTGTATTGTTTTGAAATTGGGCATTGACCGTTAATTAATTAAAAAAAATTAAACCCAACAAGATTATAAAAAGAATATAGTACTCGAGAAATTAGAAAATACGAACATTTCGAAGCTAATATACGGCATTCCATTTTTCTTTAGATACTTGTACGATCGTATCATTGTCAAAGCGCAAAATATGCAAAGTGATATTTTGAGTAACTTCAACACGTTTCATCCAAATTTACAATTTACCATTGAATCAGAAACAGATAAAAAATAAATTTTCTAGATATGACCCTACATCACACAACCAAATCAAGAGAGAATGATATATCATAATATCTTAATTTCTACTCTCAATATCCAATGACCTCAAAAAAAATCAGTAATAATAGGATTAGACAGAACCAAAAAATTAAGTGACTTAGAATACCAACAAAAAGCAATTCAAAAAGCAAAAAAAAACTTTCTTTAAAAACAGTTGCCCTTTGAAATTAATTAATAAAATATTCAAATCACGAATTAAAAAACTAAAAAATAACACAGAAACAAAACAAAATAACCAAAATAACAAGAAAAAACTATCTCATTCTACCAGTATAAACGGTCTGTCAGAAAACCTCCAAACTATGTTTCAAAAACATAATATAAAAACATTCCACAAAAGTTGTAACTTATTACAACAAGACTTCATCATATTAAAAACTAAAACACAAAAAATAAAAAAAATGTTATATATGAAATCCTATGCAACGACAGCTCGGGTATATATGGTACCTCTCAATATCTTTCGAATAAAATTAAACAATAAATTTGACAAAAAAAATAAGATAAGTGTTGAGCAACCACGAAAACATAAAGAAACACTCTTTTGATTTTAATTATGTAAAAGTATTAAAAATGGAGCCATAAATTTGAATTTCTAGAAATGAATTATACTAAAAATAATAAAAATGTCATATATGATAGCAATGATTGAGCAAAATATATTATAATATCATCTAACAATATAAATTCAAAAGAAAATTACGTGATGCTACACCAGCATATAATAAAATAACATAAATATATTGATATTTCTAACAAATAAAAAATAAAACCTAACAAAGAAAATATAATATAAAAAAAAAATAAACTAAGGGAAAGGAAAAAAGGAAACATATCACATCTAAATATTATGATATATGTATTAACCTAATGCTATACCAAATTCAAATGTAAATGTCGATGAGAAATGTTCTATGTGATGTTCCCATGTATCATTTTAGTTTATTTTTAATTTATATCTGTATAAGAATTTAAAATAAATAAGTTGCCAAAATCAGTGATATTATGTAGAATAAATACAATGTAAATAGGGACAATATAGCATAACTAAAAAAATTTAAAAAAATATACTGTAGATTAAACAACTGATAAAGACCAGATTGTGTGGTCGAAACGTTTTGTCACAAATATATACTATAATATAAAACAAGTCTTTTAAATTCATGGACATTAAAAGTATATATATATATATATATATATATATATATATATATATATATATATATATATATATATATATATATATATATAGTAATACGTAGGTTAAGAAAAAAAAAACTATAGTCAGAAAAGAATATATTGTAATTATTTGCCAATCGGTGCAGAAATGCGCTTAAACTCAATTTTTTTCTCTGATATGGTTCATAAAATAATCGTAATTGTGTCGTACGTCTATTTGAAACTGACAATAAAACTGGCCTGAGCAAATAGCTACAGATAATATAGCCCTTAAGAAGCTTGAAAAGGAATAGAAGATTCCTTCATTTCTTCGTCGATGTTCAAAACTTTTAACACCACAGAGCAAAAGTCTAACATCATATGTTAAAGTATTCTATAATGTGGAAAATTACGTTTATAGGAAAGGTATTTAAAAAACTTATTTTGAATCCTTTCAAGCCTGTCAACATGAGGAGTATAACATGCAAATCATATCACAAAGCAATATTCTAAAATATGACATCTTTGTGTCACTGATATGCTTGGTGTTTCTCTTAATAAAGCCAAGCACTCTGAAACCCTACCGAACAATAATATCGATATGCAAGCTAAAAGCTAGCTTAGTGTTAAAAGTAACCCCAAGGTCATTTATTGAGGGTACACTTTCAATGGCCAAATTTTCAATAGTATAATCTGTCTTAAAGGGATTACGACTTTAATAGAAGCTAACAGAGTTAAATTTGAGCATCTTAGTTTTCACAAAATTGTGCCTACACGAAGTGATAAATTTTTCAAAATCAGACTGCAGACCCGTAGAACCTGGGCTTTCAATACTGTAAAAATTAACAACGTCCACATATAAAAAGCAGTTATGTGTTTTAAAATGAGAAACCATATATATCAATTATAAATAACGAAAATAGTACTGGCTCAAATGAGAAATCTGTGGAATTCCTGACGTCACGAGAAATTCGTATAAAACAGCGCCACAAGATTGAAAGGGTAAGAACGAACGAAACTGAAACAATCCACTGCAGAAAGTTTCCTGAGATACCAGTCTCAGACAGTTTCCTTAGCAGCAGGGGATGGCAAACTCTGTCGAAAGCCCTGGGTAAATCAGCCTCCATAGACGAAACGAAACGAAACGAAATTTTGGAAGGCAGCCAGATTAGCAGTAGTTGAGCATCCTCTATAGAAGCCCTGATGTTTAGGTATAATGTAATTTCTAAAATTTTAATATTCTTTATGAGAAAATATCTGACTAAATAAGGGAAAGAAATTACGACCCCTTTTCATTCTCTTTTTCATTACTTTCTAATTTATATACCTTATGCGCCGTATATTTAAATTCCAAGGTTGTATACTTTTTTAACATTCAATTTGACGTTCAATAATTAGTACGCAAAGTCGTACCTAAAAAAGCTACACACGATATTAGTTACATTAGTCAACCAAGACTTTCTGAGAATTATTAACACATAACTACTCTTATTTATTGTGGTATTTTTACGAGAAGTCTCGAATACACTGTTAATTCTCTCGGGAAATTAAGGTTATCTAAATTTCTCAAGTCAAGTTCTGACGTTTATACACAGCGCCAATGTCAAAATGTCTGCCGCTTTAACCGAAGCCTGATAAGCTAGGAAACATGTATTTATAGTACATAATAATCCCCTATAACATAAACTGTAAGATAGTAAAGCCAATAGAAATAGGATAAAGCTATTAGGATTCCTATGTTACAATTTATGACAGGCAGCTACAACAAAAAAAGCAAAAAAATATTTTCCTTTTAGCAAAATATTACATTTTTATTTACATTAATTAGAAGAAATAATATCATTTTTAGTGTTCCGTACGGAACACTTATAAGATCACTTCGGTGTCTGTCTGTCTGTCTGTCTGTCTGTCTGTCTGTCTGTCACACCCGATTTTCTCCGAAACTATTTGACATGGAAAGATGATATTTGGTAATAATATAGGAAATGATGGCCTCATCAGAGCCATGTAGTCTTGAGAATTAAATTTTGACTTAAGGGGTTAGTTTTGGGGGGTGAAGTCGGAAGTGAAAAAAAAAATTTTTTACTAGGTCATCGAGTGTGGTGTCAAATGAAAGCTTATGAAAACACGAGTAAAAAATATATATAATATTATACTTGCGAGCACTTTTCTTTGTATTATTTTTAAAAATTCGCGAGAAATCGCTGTCCCGGGCCTTATCTCAAAAAAGTACTTATCAAAAAATTTCGAAAAAATTCTGGAATATTCTCCACGGGGTGTAGATTGAACGAAAATTATCACGAGTGCATTACCTTTAATAATTTATATGGTATATAAAAAAAAAAACAAAAATTTCAAGGTCATCGGATTTCAGTAAAGATTGGAAACAAACTTTGTTGAAAACTCATTTGGGGTGTGTTTTGTGAAGTCACTGATCATTTTATACGACCGTAACATAAATTTTGACTTAAGGGGTTCGTTTTGAGGGGTGAAAACGGAAGTGAAAAAAAATTTATTTTACTAGGTCATCGAGTGTGGTGTCAAATGAAAGCTTGTGAAAACACGAGTAAAATATATATATATATATATATATATATATATATATATATATATATATATATATATATATATATATATATAATGTAATACTTGCGCACACTTTTCTTCGTATTACTTTTAAAAAATCGCTGTCCCCTACCTTATCTCGAAAAGTACTGATCAAAAAATTTTGAAAAAATCTTGGAATATTCTAGACGGGGTATAGATTGAACGAAAATTATCACGAGTGTATTACCTTTAATATTTATTTGGTATATAAAAAAAAAAACAAAATTTCAAGGTCACCAGTTTTCAGTAAAGATTGGAAACAAACTTTGTTGAAAACTCATTTGGGGTGTGTTTTGTGAAGTCGCTGATCATTTTATACCACCCTAACAAAAAATTTTTATTTTAAAAACAATCAACGTACGGAACACTAATTGTGCAAGTTCAACTTGCACTTGACCGGTTTTTTTTAGTATTAAGTACTTAAAATTATTCAAGTAGATCACATGCAGTAAAATTATTTTTGTCATTTTTTATATCCAAGCCCGATGTTGCCCGATGTTGTCTTCAGACAGCGAATCATAAAACGTATTTGAATGCAGCTAGACACCAAAAAACTTCTGGCGCTGACGGAATACCTGCCATAGTTCTCAAAAACTGTGCGAGAGAACTGACACCAGTTTTCTGTAGACTTTTCAACCTATCCTACAGAAAGGGAATATTTCCTTCCTGCTGGAAGTATGTCACAGTTCGGCCGAGAGCTAAAAAAGGCAAGAAGACCTTGCCAAATAACTACCGACCAATCGCACTGCTTTCAATAATATCGAAAGTCATGGAAAAGGCTATCAATCAACATCTTCTAAAATATCAACATTATTAGCGATCACCAATATGGCTTTCGTAACCATAGATCAACAAGAGATCTTCTGACTTATGTAACATGTGTTTGGGACAACGCAATTGAACACTTTGTAGAATCTCGAGCGGTTGCTTTTGACATATCCAAGGCATTAGACCATGTTTGGCACGATGGACTGTTGGCTAAGCTACGCTCTTATGGTATGTCTGAAAAGTTCTGTTTGTGGCTCTCATGTTTCCTCAGTGAGCATTCTTTAAGGAGTAGCGGTCGACGGATTTCTTTCTAACACCTTCACTATCAACGCCGGTGTGCCTCAAGGCTCCATATTATCTCCTACTCTCTTTCTCATTTACATTAACGATCTGCTGAAAAAGACCGGAAATCCAATCTACAGCTTTGCAGACGACAGTACGCTTATTTCTTCATTCGCTTTGGACGCTCGGACATCGGCTGCTCAGGCGAGTGTCCGCAGACAGCGGGAAGTTGTTCAACTTAACAAAGACCTGGAAAAAATTCTATCTTGGCGTGACAGTAACCAAGTGGAATTTAACGCTACAAGAACCCAGGCGGCAGTTTTTCTAAAAAAGTTAACATTGCTGAACCCGACATAGTTATGTCGGGGCACTCCATTCCTCTAACATCGTCACTCAAATTGTTGGGCGTTAATTTGGGAGCAAATATGTCCTGGCATGAGCATGTTGCAGGCATAGCAAGGAGAGCTTCTCAAAAGTTGGGAATATTATTTCGATCCAGAAAGCTTTACACTCCACAACAACTGTTAATTCTTTACAAAGCTCAAATTCTACCAACTATGGAATACTGCCCCCCCCATGTTTGGGGCTCTGCATTTGTTGGATTCTATTAGAGAAGAGCTGTTCGTCTGATTGGAGACCCGGAACTGACCGGCGGTTGGCGACTTGAGCCTATTCTACAAGTATTTTCATGGAAGGTGTTCGGAGGATGTGGCCCGTTTAATTCCTCCCAGAGCGGTGCATGTTAGTCGCGCTGATACTTTACATCCGTATGAGGTTCAGCTTGTTACTCCTCGTACAACGTTTTTCAAGCAGTCTTTTATATGAAGAACATCGTCCCTGCTGCCCAGGACATACTTTACATCCGTATGAGGTTCAGCTTGTTACTCCTCGTACAACGTTTTTCAAGCAGTCTTTTATATGAAGAACATCGTCCCTGCTGCCCAGGATTGTGTTTCCCACCGATTACAATTTACAGCGATTCAAGAGCAGCTTGAATCGCTTTTTCCGCACAGGTGCCGCTCCTGTAGCGCTTTAGGGACGTCCCTGCAGCACGTATGCTAGATCCATAAAAAAAAATCCAAGTAGCTACTAAATGTAATGCTAATTTTCAAGGAGGTGACAGTACTTGGAGAGTACAAATAAAGTAAGAACAATGTTCTCTATTTTTCAGTTAGAAACTGTTTCTGGAATAATGTATTAAAGTTTTGAAATTTTTTCAGTTGTTCTTGCTTTTTTTTAACATTTTTAAAAATAACTCTTTCAAGTTAGGCAAACTATATTGGCGAGTATCTGTGACCGATTTTCGCCAATTTGCATCTTCCTCTAATGGCCTTCCTAGGGCCTAGGCGGGCATAGACGACTTCTTAAAAAACCCTCGTGCAATGAAACTTTTACACTTAAACAATGAAATAAAATAGCTTAGGGCGCTTTTTTTTTAAAAAAAAAAACCTCTTGTAACCAATAAGGCCAAAAGCAAGCAAGGGCGCTTTATGAGCTCAAACCCCTCCCCATACTATAAAATGAGATAGACGAGTGAGGAGGAGGGGAAATTTAAATATTTATATTCCTTTTCGAGACAATACAAGAAAAGCTCTATATTTACTAGGAAAGCACGTTTTAAAATCCATAAGGGAAGCATATTCCCCCCGGCAACATCACTGCCTTCCTTAATTTCTTCTGGTAGGTATATGAAAAATGCCTCAATTTATTATTTTAAATCGTTTACTGTAACTAATCTAAATATAATATGAATTTGTAAACTTCACTCAAATATGGGAGAGACTGATAGTCATGAAATGTTGATAGAACTGGACAGCGGCAGCATTTGTTCCATTTGTGTTTACATAGTTGCCATATCATAAAAGGAGAAGATCAAAAAGTGGCGTACTTGAGAAAATGTTTTAATTCGTTGCAACCAACAACCCCTATGTGCATTTTTTTTTTTTGGAATAAGTACACCGTCCTTGTAGTTTTTCTCGATAAATGAATTTTTACCAAATCTAGCACATAAAAATTAGAAACCAGGATTTTAAGTTTGGTTAATAAGCGACTATAGTAAATATATGGGGAATGTTACGTTTAAATTGAGAGTTAAGTGGTTTTAAAGAAGAATAAAAAATGTTGGCAGCATCGCTAAGAACAGATTTTAATTCAATTAGTTACCTTACCGCACTAAATTTTATTTAGATCGTTTCAATGTTTTAAAGAACCGTTCCGGTAGATTTCCTTACTTTATATGTCCTTGAATTGAAATTATTCACTCAAGTATATATTCATATAGATTATCCTAGTGTAAATTTAATGACACTGAAAATACATAAAAGTGTATTTCATTATTAAAAGCGTGGTGAGACAATTTTACATACTACTAACTAAATATGGTATATTTTTCCATATGAACTTTGAGGTAATATTTTACTACATACACTGGAAATGTTAATATATCTAATTTTTCATTTTTATAGTATTTCATTCTATGATATAAGTTTCACTAAGAAAAATAACTTTGGAGATAATATTAAATTTAAACGAATAATTTTTAATAACTAAAAATAAAAATAAAACAGATTGATGCGTCTTTGAACATCTTGTATTCCAAAGTAAAAGGCACTTAGAACATGCCTCTATGAATCCTTAAGACTCATGAAACAAGAACCTTCTGCGATTTACTTTAATTAATAAATTAACCTAATCATTGACATTAGTTTTGTAAAGCTGAGATGTTCAAAAACATAATAAAAACGTTAATAATCTGTAATATCTTGAAGGATTCAACATTATTAGCGATCACCAATATGGCTTTCGTAAACATAGATCAACAGGAGATCTTCTGACTTATGTAACACATGTTTGGAACAACACAATTGAACACTTTGAGAATCTCGAGCGGTTGCTCTTGACATATCCAAGGCATTCGACCGTGTTTGACACGATGGCCTGTTGGCTGAGCTGCGCTCTTATGGTATATCTGAAAAGTTCTGTTTGTGGCTATCATGTTTCCTCAGAGAGCGTTCTTTAGGAGTGGCGGCCGACGGATTTGTTTCTAACACATTCACTATCAAGGCCGGTGTGCCCCAAGGCTCCATACTGTCTCCTACTCTCTTTCTTATTTACATTAATGATCTGCTGGAAAAGACCGGGAAGCCAATCTACAGCTTTGCAGATAACAGTACGTTTATCTCTTCATTCACTTTGAACGCTCGGACATCGGCTACTCAGGCGAATATCCGCAGGCAGCAGGAGACCTGGAAGAAATTCTATCTTGGGGTGACTGTAACCAAGTGGAATTTAACGCTACAAAAACCCAGGCGGCAATTTTTTCTAAAAAGTTAACGTTGCTGAACCTGACATAGTCATGTCGGGGCACTCCATTCCCCTAGCATCGTCACTCAATTTGTTGGGCATTAATTTGGTAGCTAATGGCATGAACATCTTGCAGGCATAGCAAGGAGAGCTTCTCAAAAGTTGGGAATATTATTTCGAACCAGAAAGCTTTACCTCTACAACAACTGTTAATTTTTTACAAAGCTCAAATTCGACCAACTATGGAATACTGCTCCCATGTTTGGGGCTCCGCTCCCAAACACACACTGCATTTGTTAGATTCTGTTCAGAGAAGAGCTATGCGTCTGACTGGAGACCCGGAACTGACCGGCGGCCTTGCTTCGCTGGAACATCGAAGAACGGTTGGCGACTTGAGCCTATTCTGCAAGTATTTTCATGGAAGTGTTCGAAGGATGTAGCCCGCTTATTTCCTCCCAGAGCGGTGCATGTTAGAAACACAAGTCGCACTGATGCTTCACATCCGTATGAGGTTCAGCTTCTTACTCCGCGTACAATGCTTTTCAGGCAGTCTTTTATATGGAGAGCATCATCCCTTTGGAATAATTTGCCCAGGGATGTGTTTCCCAGCGACTACAATTTACAGCGATTCAAGAATAACGTGAATAGCTTTTTCTGCACACATGCCGCTCCTAAAGCGCTTTAGGGACTTCCCTCTAGCACGTGCGCAAGGAAGACAAAAAATGATTATGTTCTTGAGATTTAGATTTTCTTTATTAATTCAAATCTTTTTGACTATTTTAGAGTTTTTTCAGATTTTCAGATATTTATATGCGACAGCGTGTATTTTTTTTTTTAGAATTTAAGTAAAAAGATATTTACCTGGGTTACTAATTTTTAATAGAAATTCTAGTTCTGAGAAATTGTATTTAATTTATGTTATGTAGGGAGAATGGATTCATCACCAGGTATGATTTTAAATAATTTCTTTCCCAACACGAAGTTTAAACTTTAATTTCAGTTTTTTAATTAGAGCATTAAAACCAACTGCTATCGTAAATAACATTTTTTTAAAATTTTGACAATAACTCAAGTTTAGAAAAAGAAAAGATAGTGATTATGTAAGGACTTTTTAAAGTTAAATTGAGCGAACATATTTAAAAAAGGCACTTTAATTTTGCTTAATCGCTTTTTAAGAAAAAATACAACAAAACTTTTCTTTAATATTACAAATTTGGGAAGTTAAAAAACCACTTCGCAAATTTTTATTTTATACAGAACCTTGAAATTAATTAGGACATAAGAATTCCAATATTATCAATTTTAAAACTCGTACTATATGAAATATTTTATAACTTCTGCCCAATTTCATTATCACCTAAACATCACAAAAACTCCAGCCTTAAGTGATCTTGTCAATATAACTAAAGCGATCATCGGAAAAGCAATCCACTTGTAAAAATAGTGATCTGTTGGTCGAAAACCTACCCCACAAAAGCTTATGTTTTCAACTAAATAAGTAATATTTTTACACTTTAAAAAAGCCGGTTCTGTTGCCGAGTGCTACTTACTTTGGCTTCATCGGGTAGGACTGGTTCGAATTCTGTAACAGCCACTAGACGGGACTTGGATATTACAAGTATAAAAGTAAGTAACCAGGCGAAAGCACTGACTAGCCAAGCCAAAAAAATTAAACCATTAACACATCATAAAACTCAGTAACTAAGTAAATATACACAAAAGCGATTTTCAATTAAACTGGATATGTGTTGTTTTCCGAAGGAACAACTCAATTTCAGTTGACAGTTTTGTCTAAATTTAATTTTAAAAAATGCTTCATTCTGTTATCATCTACAATATGCTGGTTTTTACAAAAAAAAAAGACAAAATAGTTGTAATACCGAGATAAGTGGAGGACGGAATACACTGGAATGTGTAATAATTTGTTTTTTTTTATCGGTCTAGCATACGTGCTGCAGGGAAATCCCTAAAACGCTACGGGAGCGACACGTGTGCGGAAAAAAGCGACTCACGTTAGTTTTGAATCGCTGTAAATTGTACTCGGTCGGAAACGCAGCCCTGGGCAAATTATTCCAAAGGGATGAGGTGCTCCATATAAACAACTACTTGAAAAGTGTATACTAGGAGTAATAAGCTGAACTCCATACGGATGTGAAGTATTAGCGCGACGTGTATTTCTAGCAGGCACCGCTTTGGAAGGAATTAAGCGGGCTACACCCATCGAATACTTTTCATGAAAATACTTGTAGAATAGACTCAAGTCAAAGAATCAAGGTTGCTGGCCAGTTCCGGGTTACCAATCAGGCGAACAGCTCTCTTCGGAATAGCATCCAACAATGGATGGGTTACAATGGATACCTAGGCGTTCCGAATAATCGCACGTGGTAATCATAGTCAGAGTGCATATGTCAGCTTTTATATTACTACTATTTCATCAAAATCATCAAATTGTGTTGGAGGATGTTATGTCGCTGATGTAAGTCCAACGTATATAATCAGTTAAAGTGAATTATTATATAGTATTGAATAGCTATTCCAATCAATCTATTTCAGTAAAGTTAAATTTAGCTTGAGAGACAAAATAATAAACATTTAACATAACTTTAGAGCAGCTAATATTATCCCATTCCAGATCAAAGCAGGTTTATAGAAAGATTTATATATCAAACTTTGAAACGAACAGCAAACTTAGACATTTGCCATAAGGTCTCTAGATGATATGTTTATAAATAATAAACTATCCATAGTACTGAGTAAAACTTGTTAAAGAATAAAGTTATTTTATCAATAAATGAAATGTCAAAGTATTGGTATAACATGGGTAGATGACTTTCCTCCGAATAACTTTTGAATTTTGGTGACATGCGAAACGTATTGAAATATGTATAAAATATTTATAAATACAACTTTTTATATAGTAGAAAGTTAGTTGTAGCAAAAGTTGTAAAAAGTTCATCATGGCAAATGACAATTTCCGACAGTATAGAATATATTTGAATATAAATATTTTAAACCACCTAATACTACATGTACTAGGAACAGTACAGGATGAATCAACGATAGAGTAAAGTTCATTATCTCATTTGTTTCGGGAATGACGAAAAAATGTTAAATACAATAGTTTTGGGGAATGTTAAGGTGCATAGTTTAAAATTATTTTTGAGTATACAGGGTACTTCAAAAAAATGTTATAACATATGTTTTTTTTTTGAATGGAACATCCTATTTTCTAATTTATTTTTAAATTCTGCGTAAAATTTTATAACTTATTATTAACTAGCCGGGCCCGCGGCTCCGCTCGTGTGGACTTGATTCACCACTATCGTCACTACTTATTCCTTAATTTACCCAACGTAATAGAATATCTCCCATTATTTCCCCTTATCTCTCAATATTTCTCCTTATCTCCCATTATCTCTACATAATTTCGATTATCTAGGCTTAACTCTGCTCGCCTCCCATTATTTCTCCTTATCTCCCCTTATTTCTCCTTATCTCCCATTATTTCTCCTTATCTCCCATTATCTAGGCTTATCTCGACTTATCTCTCAATATTTCTCCTTATCTCCCATTATTTCTCCTTATCTCCGATTATCTCACCATAACTCCCATTATCTAGACTTATCTTTGCTTATCTCCCATTATTTCTCCTTATCTCCCATTATTTATATTTATCTCCCATTATCTCTCCTTATCTCCCATTATCGAGCCTTATCTCGACTTATCTCCCATTATTTCTCCTTATCTTCCATTATCTAGGCTTATATCGAATTATATAGAACATATGTTTAAATTTATAAAAACACGTAAATCGGATAAGGGGTTCTCGAGTGATAAGCGCACTAACGGACAGACACACAGACAGAGAGACGTTGCATTTTATATATATTATATTCTTTGCTACATGATATTGTTCCATATTTAATGGTTTAGGCAGTGTATTGCAAGAGAACGCGCTAGCGGCAAACTTTTCTCCGACTTGATTCACTATTATCGGCACTGCTTATTCCTTATGTCACCTAACGTAACGTAATAAAATATATCCTATAACCTGGCCAGAGAACATATGTATGTTTAACAAAAAAGCACGTAAATCAGATTAGTGGTTCTCCAGTGATAAGCGCACTAACGGACAGACAGACAGAGAGACGTTGCATTTTATATATATTATAGATATTCTTTGCTACATCATATTGTTCCATATTTAATGGTTTAGCATGTTTAAAAAATAAGCACGTAAATCGGATAAGTGGTTCTCCAGTGATAAGCGCACAAACGGACAAACAGACAAATATACGTTACATTTTATATATTATAGATGTAATAAAATATATATCTATAACCTGGTCACAGAACATATGTATGAATTTAAAAAATCACGTAAATCGGATAAGTGGATCTCGAGGGATAAGCGCACTAATGGACAGACAGAGAGACGTTACATTTTATATATATTATAGATATAGATTATTATTATTATTATTATTATGTAACCTGGCCAAAGAATATATGTATGAATTTAAAAAACAGACACATAAATCGGATAAATGGTTTTCGCGTGATAAAAGCACTAATGGACAGACAGACAGGCAGAGAGACATTGCATTTTATATATATTATAGATTATAGATATTCTCTGCTACATAATATTGTTCCATATTTAATGGTTTAGGCGGTGTATTGCAAGGCAACGCGCTAGCGGCAAACTTTTTTCCGACATCATTCACTGTTTTACGTCACTACTCATTCCTTATGCTACCTATCGTAATAAAATATAGTCTATAACCTGGCCAGAGAACATATGTATGTTTA
Source organism: Pachyrhynchus sulphureomaculatus (assembly GCA_019049505.1). Lineage (NCBI taxonomy): Eukaryota > Metazoa > Arthropoda > Insecta > Coleoptera > Curculionidae > Pachyrhynchus > Pachyrhynchus sulphureomaculatus. Next base: position 53,758,438 of record CM032448.1, read on the forward strand.
AAAAAAAAAAAGTACGTAAATCGGATAAGTGGTTCTCCAGTGATAAGCGCACTAACGGACAGACAGACAGACAGACAGACAGACAGACAGAGAGACGTTGCATTTTATATATATTATAGATAATGTTATATGTAAAAATTTGCCAGTAGCGCCGTTGTTTCTGAAGATGGAATACTCATAATTGTTGCGAGCGTTCTATAGAGATGAAAAAAGAGATATATGTATTCATTAATGTAGGTACAATGGTTTTATTGTCAGTCTGTAATTGAGTAAATTCCAGGTAAATATATAAATAGTGGAACCATTGCCTATCAGGTACCTGGACTGACCCTTTTAATCACCTAACTCGGGTAAGTCTCGTCAGTTTGTGCGTTCTTACTAATGAGAGTAGATCGAATTCGGCGTGTTATTTTATGTTAAGAAAAGAGTGTTTTTGTGTTATTGAAGATAATTAAAATGAGTTCAGGTTCCAGTTCAAGAAGAAGTTGTGTAAATCAACCTGATGTGTTTTGCTATATATGCGGAGAATACATGTTTCAACAAAACAGACAAACTATTACTGACTTTGTAAAGCGAACGTATCTTGGATACTTTGGAGTTAAGCTTGGTGATCAGGACAAAACGTGGGCCCCGCATCTCGTATGTAAAACTTGTACAGAGTATTTACGGCAGTGGACTACCGGGAAAAGAAAATGTCTAAAATTCGGCGTACCAGTGGTTTGGAGAGAACCAAAAAACCACTTCAATGATTGTTATTTCTGTTTAGTAAATACTAATGGAATCAATCGAAATAACCGCAGTAAGTGGACTTATCCCAATTTACACTCGGCAATACGCCCTATCCCGCACTCAGATGAAATACCGATTCCAACATTTCATCAGCTACCACATATCTCTGATGACGAATATTTTCCCTCTGATCGCTCTTCTGATGCTAATGAAACTAACAGTGACTATGAGGGGACGTCATCAGTTCCTCAACGCTTCAATCAAAATGAATTAAATGATCTCACCAGGGATCTCAATTTATCGAAAAAAAAGCTTCTGAAGTACTGGCTTCTAGGTTTGAACGACAAAAATTTACTGGAACAAGGAACCAAAATTACCTTTTACCGTACAAGAGAAAAAGATCTGCTACCATTCTTTTCTCAAGAAGACAATTTTGTATTTTGTCACAAAATTAGGGGACTCATGAAAGAAATGGGACTTTCTGAATATATTCCAGATGATTGGCGCCTATTTATTGACAGTTCAAAGCGAAGTTTTAAAATGTGTCCTTCTACATAATGGGAATAAATATGGTTCAATACCACTAGCTCACTCAACGAAACTGAAAGAAGAATATAATACCATAGCTTTGGTCTTGCAGAAGATAAAGTATTACGAACATCAATGGATGATTTGTGTAGACTTAAAAATGGTAAACTTTCTTCTTGGGCAGCAAAGTGGTTACACGAAATATCCGTGTTTCTTGTGCCTCTGGGATAGTAGGGACAAAACACACCACTGGGTTAGAAAAGATTGGCCTCAGAGAGAAAACACATGGACGTTGGGGAAAAGAATGTCATTAACGACGCTTTAGTTGAAAGAGAAAAAATCATACTTCCTCCGTTACATATAAAGTTGGGCTTAATGAAGCAATTTGTAAAGGCTCTTGATAAGAATGGGTCTTGTTTTGCATATATAGGGGTAAAAATGCATCAGTTGAGCACAGAAAAACTCAAAGCAGGGATATTTGACGGCCCACAAATAAGACAATTAATTAAGGATCCTGCCTTCATAAATTCAATGAATCAAGTTGAACGAGAAGCTTGGACATCATTTGTTGCAGTTGTAGAAAATTTTCTAGGCAAACATAAAGCTCAAAACTGTGTTGAAATGGTTAACAAGATGCTTAATAGTTTCAAATCCTTAGGGTGCAATATGAGTATTAAAATACACTATTTACACAGCCACTTAGACCGTTTTCCAAAAAATTTAGGAGACATGAGTGAGGAACAAGGTGAAAGATTTCACCAAGATATTAAAGTTATGGAGGACCGCTACCAAGGAAGATGGGACATGCACATGATGGCAGATTACTGCTGGAGTTTAAAAAGGACTGTTTAAAAAAACATTCAAGAATGTCGCGGAAAAGAAGCTTTCCAAGTGTTGAGTGACTATTTCATTTCTTCAATGTTTTTTTTTTGTTTGTAAGTACGACATAATATTGTATTTTGTATAACTAAAATAAAAATTTCGTATCTACTTTTGTTTACCACACTTACGGATTTGAGTTACAATAATGTAACTTATATTTCTCTAAAATTGTATATCTTAAAAATTTGAGCTCCTAGGTACAAATGAATACGTTATTTGAATTCAGGACATCAAATTGATATAGAATCAGCTCAAAAAACCTCGACACCAAAACAGCTGTTCCCCTGTGTTATAGTTTAATTTAAAATTTTCATAAAACATATTAAAAAAAAATATATTATTAAAATATAGGAGTCAATAACTAGACCCAAGTTTGCAGGTATGTTGTAGTTGTTGATCCTCAAATTCTAACCTTTTACAAACAAGGTTATCTGTTTATTCACATATCGAAACGTCAAAATGTAAATATTTATTATAATTATTTATTATTTTTGGTCATTTTTTATTATTATAGTAATAAATTACCATTAAATATTTATTTTATTAAATAAAAAGTTATATTTGTCATTAAAAAAAAAATATTTTGAGTAATAAAATAATTATTATAAAAAGAATTTAAATATGGAGTCTTGGTACCTGTTATTGATAATTATATGGACGTTGTAAATGAAGAGCTAGGTAATAAACCAGCAAGTTCACAAGATAAAATCTCATCTAGAGATCCTAATACATACATAAATGATTTTTTTTTTTATGGGTCTAGCACACGTGCTACAGGGAAATCCCTAAAGCGCTAAGGGAGCGACACGTGTGCGGAGAAAGCGATTCACGTTGTTCTTGAATCGCTGTAGATTGTACTCGATGGGAAACACAGTCCTGGGCAAACTATTCCAAAGGTATGATGTTCTCCATATAAAAGACTGCTTGAAATCTCCACCGCCCGTTACCAAAATGACACCTCCTAATGTACCTTCTGCATTTAGGAAGGCATTGTTTTGGCCTTTGAATTATAAATCTCCTAAAAAAAGAAAGGCTAAAAAAGGTGCTAACCGTTTATACCTCTGGCAGGAATATTATAAGAGAAAAGAAGCCAACAAATAAAAAAAAGAAGATGAAAAAGAATTTAAAAAAGCTGAAAGGTTAAGAAATATATCAATTAAAGAAGCAGAAATGAAAATCAAAAAAGGAAAATTTGAAGAAAAAAAAGAGAGAAAAAAAGTTGCTAAAAGTAAAAAAAAAAAGTTGCTAAAATTAAAAAAAAAAATGAACAAAAATAATTTTTTGTTTATATTAATATTTTATATCATGATTTCTATTATTTATGTTTTAAAATGAGAATAAAAGGTTTTTGTTATAATAAATATTTAATTTTTATGAAATTAATGATTTTAATTTATTTAAACTTAATAATAAATAACTTTAAAAATAATATATCTTTTCTAAATATGAAAGTCAGTAACTGGGCCACTGTGGGGGTCAGAACTTACAACATGAGAATTTGTGAGGGTCAGAAACTGAGTTTTTAAAAAATTATTTAAAATTATTAATTTAGTTCTAATAATTATACTACCCACATGATCTTGTCCAGAAAATCCTAAAGTGATTGATAAAATCATTAAATGTTTGTTGCAAGATTTATTTTATTGTAACATCAACTGTTACTCTTAAAATATCAGAAACTGAGCCCCTTACCTTAGTAAACTGGCATGACTATAATTGGAATATTTTACAGCATGTAAAAGTCAAATGAGTGGAATTTCAAATAACTCGCTCAATAAACGAATTGACATTTTTAGTGTTCCGTACGAAACACTTATGGGATCACTTCCGTATCCGTCTGACTGTCTGTCACACCCGATTTTTCTCCAGAACTATTTGGGAGAGAAAGTTGAAATTTTGCACAAACATAAAAGCTGATGGCCCAATAAAAGCCGTGTAATTTTGAAAGTTAAATTTTGACTTAAGGGGTTAATGTTGGCGGGGTGAAATCGGAAGTGATTTTTTTTTGCCAGGTCATTAAGTGGGGTGTCAAATGAAAGCTTGTAAAAATACGAGTTAAAAAATATATGTGATGTAATACTTGCGCACATTTTTCTCTGTATTATTTTAAAAAAATCGCTGCCTCCTCCTATCTTGAAAAGTACTTTTTTGAAAAAATGCTGAAATATTCACCATAAAATGTAGCTTAAATGAAAATTATCAGGAGTGAATTACGTTTATTAATTTATAAATAATAATATAATGGTATAAAAAAAGCTACTTGACTTGGTGGAGGTTTTTTTAACCTCCGTGGGCTACCAGTAGGTACCGAAACAAGTAAATATCTGTTTTACACTTTTAATACTAGATTTTAGGTTTAGGTAGCTACGATGCTGTTATTATTTGAGGATAGTGGAGTGCAGAGATAAGGTGGAAGCTAACAAACTGAAGAATGCTATAGAAAGCAGGATGGGTCAGAATTTTAAGGCAACAATTCCAAACAAAAAAGACCCTCCAGTTTTTTAATCAGAACAGTGAACTGAAGATCATAGTTATGAAAAAAATGGTAAATACCTATCTTGCTATAATAGAGTGTGATCCAGCTACATTCAGGAAAGTTCAGAGTGGGGCCGCGTGCAGATTATTTATTGGATGCCGTTCGTGTCAATGTTTTGAATATATTAGTATAAATAGGTGCTTTGACTGTAATAAATATGGCCATATTTCGAAGAACTACTCGGAGGTGAGATCGTGTGGAAGGTGCTCGAGCTTGGAGTATGACACCAGGGACTGTGTAAGCAGGGAAAGTAAACTTCAGTCATCAGATTAACACATTAGTTTCGGATGCGATGAAGATGATGGGGTTTGTAATCAGAAATTGTAAGCCTTTTCAGAATATTGCGACTCTTATTACAGTATTTAATGCATTGGTTAGAAGCAGGCTTGGGTATGGGTCTGTTGTCTGGGCACCATTCTATATATATATATATATATATATATATATATATATATATATATATATATATATATATATATATATATATATATTGTCTGTAAATATATTGTTGCTTTGGAGAGGGTTCAGAGGAAGTTTTTGAAGTATATATCTGGAAGATTGGATGGAGTATGCCCGCAGGTTGATATAAACAACGATATCTTGTTGGGAAGGTTCAATTTTCTGAGCTTGAAGAAGCGTAGAAATATAGCGACGGTGATGTTCCTAAATAAGCTAGTTAATGGTAGGATTCAGTGTCCATCACAGCTGGAAGAATTGAAATTTATTATCCCCAGATTTTCAAATCGGGTTGGTAACTTCTTTTACCTTCCTAAGGCGCATACAAATGTATTGTATGCATCTCCTCTTTACGGGATATGTTCTGTTTACAACAAAGTGTCGCACGCATGTGATCTCTCCATGACTCAAAATGACTTCTTCCATACTTGTTTGGACCTACTTTAATGACTGTAATGGTGTGTGATATGATATTAATCATCGTGTTTATTAAACTATAAGGTTAATTTTAGTCTTGAGTTACTGTCTATGTTGTATTGTTGTATATTGATGTTGTGTAATAGCTGTTATCGGCCGTATTAATTACTTTTATTGAGTTTGTGGTAAATAAATAAATAAAATAAAAAATAAAAATTATTGATTAAGAGAAAAGTGAAAATACATATTGGATCTAAATATGTCACTCAACCTAGGTAAGAATTTTATTTTATTTTAAAAGTAGTCACCTAACGGAATACTAACTGCACAAGTCCGACTTGTGTTTCTAAAGAAGATAGTTATAAACAATTAAAATTTTATACCGCAGGAACTCTTTAATTAAACTTATAAAACTTTACTTCACAGTATAAAGCAGCTTTTGTCCGTTTAATTAAAACAAAAACTTCTGAAGACTATAAAACTCCGTAAAACAAAAATAAAACCAATTGAATTTTTCACACAAACTCTGACTTATTTTCCCGTTTATTAGTTCCTAAGTCTTGAAATAGCATTGTGCTAAAATTGATACGCGTTTCATGCCTGGACTTCAATCTCAGTTTGAAAGTTGTCAGTAAAGATAAGTTGTTTCTAAGGAAGTTAAGAACTGGAAGTTACAACTTTTGTACTTTGTCATTGTTAAGTTTAAATTTAAGAAAATTATTATCGAATCTTTAGCTGCCTGTTATAAATATACTGGAAAGATTTATTGTAGCTAAAGGGTGGTAAAAGTAAAAACCGGGGTGATTTTTGTAATATACAATAAAGAACCTTGGGTATGATGGCTATGATTTCAAATTTTATAATCATTTTAAAGGCTTGTATTTCAATGTAGTTAATACATTTATTAGAATGGTATTTAGTGTTAAGTTAGTAGCAATTTTAATCATTTTAATTTTTGAAGTTATATAGAGGCTCAAACAAGATTGTTTAGAATTTTAGTCTGATGTGGCGATATACTCCTAAAAAGCCTAATAGAATTTTATGAATGTTATGAAGATGCACTAAATCTTAAGACAATAGGTGGGTTATATTTTAAAGACTTAAATGGATTCAAAGAGGTGTGGTAAACTATTTCCCTTTCATGTTTATAATGTAAAACATTATAGATCTAAATTGAATAGTTCTTGAGATATTAATGGGAACGACTACAAGATTCCTTCTTAAATTTCTTCTTGTTTTGATGATATAGTGAAAATAAGAAAGCTATGCAAAATGGTCAATGTGTTTACAGAAGACGTTAACACCGCTTGTATCTTATTTTAACGTCTTATTCACTTACACTAAATTCCAGACTTGCTACCTTTCTCTTTTTCGATTTTGTAAAATTTTGAGATTTTATATTGTTTCTCTTTTTTTTATAATTTTTTGAACTAGTAAATGATAAAAAAGTCAAAGCATATATTTGTTTTGTTACGTTCATCTATTTGTTTGCGGCTTCTGATGAGATTAACGGAATAATCTAAGGAGTATTTTTTTATTTTTAGTTATTGGCTTAGTTATAAACTGCGATAATAATAAGAAGTTTTTAATTTTAAAAATTACATAGCCCTGCAAAAAAAAAAAGTGGGGTATACTTTTGATGCGATATATCAGATCCGTAGTACTTTTGCCCGCTGATCACGAATCTGACGTCAGAATATCGCCATCACATCTCAATTTTTTTCTAACCTCAAAAAATAGGTAAAAATTAGTAAAAATTAAGAAAAATATACTCCTAAAAAATTGATTCAAGCTTTTTTCATGAATCCAAAGATGTATTAATATGTATTCGGACACGCTAAGCTAATATTCATCGGTTGGATTGAGCCATACAGTTCTGTTTTCTTTCTAACCTCAATAAATCAGACAGACATAGTGCTTCTCGAATGCAAAAACGAATTCAAATTAAAATTCAACCGATCCTTACCAAATTTGGTACACGGGGATTTTTTGGGTCGCTGATCACGAATCTGAGGTTGGATTTGCAAAATTCAAGATGGCAGATGTTTTCGCGCCATTTTGAACGCCGAGAAAATTCATCGGTCGATTTTTATTCTTCTACCTGCATCCAGGGCACCTCCACGTGGTGACGATGGGCAACGGTGTTACTCCACTAGCCGGCAGAGTCCCTGGATAACGGCTTAGATGCCGTCATGGCAGGTAGAAGAAAGAGAATTACGATGCAGGGACTCGGAAACCCAGTATCGGCGGTTGGTCAGGGTGGGAAAGCGGGCCCGCAGCCGTCGTCATCCAGCGACCGTAGCTCTTCATGTGTGGGTGACTTGGCTCATGTAGAGTATAATGCTACAAGAAAACGGTCTCACGGTACAAGGACTTTTCATAAGTGCGATAAAAACAGTGATTCATTTTGTTATATTTGCTGTCAACACGTATTGAGTAAAATGGGGTCACCGATAACGGATAAGATTAAAACCTTATATAAGGATTGTTTTAACATTGAAATACAGCACCAGGATACAGATTGGGTTCCCCAAATCATTTGCAGTTCTTACAAAATAATGTTGTACATCAATAAGAAGGCGATTAAATATTCCAGACCAGCAATATGGAATAGACCATACAGTGAAAATGATTGCTACTTTTGTATGAATGTTGTGTCTAGGCATAACCGAAAAAATAAAAGCACTGTTACTTATAACGATGTTTCGACAGTAACAAGACCAACTAAACTAATTCCGCCTCCTGAACCACTTGATGCTGATGTTATGGAAACAAATGATTTCACCTTATCAGTTCATGCCGAAAACATTGAGACTGTCGAAAAAGATTCAAACACTGTCTAAGGTTTCAGGGTTTAGGATTTAAGAGTATCAGGTTTGAGGATTCCCAACTGTATACCAAATTTGGTAGGAATCGGTTGGTTTTCAAAAATTTTGTCCGCCATCTTGGATCCGCCATTTTGAATTTTGCAAATCCGACCTCAGATTCATGATCAGCAACCCAAAAAACCCCCGTGTACCAAATTTGGTAAGAATCGGTTGAATTTTAATTTGAATTCGTTTTCGCATTCGAGAAGCACTATATCTGTCTGATTTATTGAGGTTAGAAAGAAAACAGAACTGTATGGCTTAATCCAACCGATAAATATTAGCTTAGCGTGTCCGAATACATATTAATACATCTTTGGATTCATGAAAAAGCTTGAATTAATTTTTTAGAAGTATATTTTTCTTAATTTTTACTAATTTTTACCTATTTTTTGAGGTTAGAAAAAAATTTAGATGTGATGGCGATATTCTGACGTCAGAATCGTGATCAGCGGGCAAAAATACTACGGATCTGATATATCGCATCAAAAGTATACCCCACTTTTTTTTGTGGGGCTGTGTTATCTTCTAAAATTAAAAAAAAAAAGTGGTTTAATTAGACTAGTGCTAAATTATAACTATAGGAAATAAATAAAATATAGTGAAATAAAACTGAAATTGTCACAAATTAGTAGTGTGACCACATATTATTTTAGTATAAATGGACAAGACTTCAAAGAATCTATTTCAAGCTCGAGTAGTTCTATAAATAAAACAACTTTTTTAGAATTCGTATAACTGGTACGACACCACAGACCGAAATACAAAAAAAAAAAAACTAATACTATGTATTTCACTTCAGTAATTTTTAAAATGTTATAAAATTTGACAATTACTTTGTTGAGTTACACTGTATAATTTTCCTTTAACTCTTCTGACATAGTAGCTTTTAATTTATCATTTTTATTGTAGGTACACCATGTGAATATGTATGTCATGTCAATTAGGTATATTTCTATTAAAAAAAGTTCACTAAATATAAGAAAATAAGGTCAGCGTAGTACGATAACATTAGTAGAATACTTTAAACTACATAAGACAATTTTCAGTTTGAACCGTGGAAAATAGTTTTATTTATTTCTAATAAATAAGAAACGAAATATTTTTATTTAAATATTGCAATTTAATCAAGATTTTTAGCAATATGTTATATATAAAGTAGGTTTTTTTTTTGTTACATAACAGTCCTAAAATGGATTATTGCAAGTGATGTGATTTATGTAGTTGATTTATTTTACCCACAAAATAATGTCATGTGTTTTGGGTTTCAATTTTAAAGTAAAAAAATATTATAAATTATTTGTTTATGCAATTATTTCATAAAATCCCTGTTTCTAAAAGAGGAAATAATTATTTTATTTTTTTTTATGGGCCTAGCACACGTGCTATAGGGAAATCCCTAAAGCGCTACAGGAGCGACACGTGTGCGGAGAAAGCGATTCACGTTGTTCTTGAATCGCTGTAGATTGTACTCGATGGAAAACACAGTCCTAGGCAAACTATTCCAAAGGTATGATGTTCTCCATATAAAAGACTGCTTGAAAAGCGTTGTATGAGGAGTAACAAGCTGAACCTCATACGAATGTGAAGTATTAGCGTGACGTGTACTCCTAACATGCACCGCTCTGGGAGGAATTAAGCGGGCCACATCTTTCGAACACTTTCCATGAAAGTACTTGTAGAATAGGCTCAAGTCGCCAACCGTTCTTCGATGTTCCAGCGAATCAAGGCCGTCGGTCAGTTCCGGGTGTCCAATCAGACGAACAGCTCTTCTCTGGATAGAATCCAACAAATGCAGTGTATGTTTGGGAGCGGAGTATTCCATAGTTGGTCGAATTTGAGCTTTGTAAAGAATTAACAGTTGTTGTGGAGTGTAAAGCTTTCTGGTTCGAAACAATATTCCCAACTTTTGAGAAGCTCTCCTTGCTATGCCTGCAACATGTTCATGCCAGCACATATTTGCTCCCAAATTAACGCCTAACAGATTGAGTGACGATGTTAGAGGGATGGAGTGCCCCGACATAACTATGTCGGGTTCTGCAACGTTAACTTTTTTAGAAAAAACTGCCGCCTGGGTTTTTGTAGCGTTAAATTCCACTTGGTTACTGTCACCCCAAGATAGAATTTCTTCCAGGTCTTTGTTAAGTTGAATGACTTCCTGCTGTCTGCGGATATTCGTCTGAGTAGTCGATGTCCGAGCATTCAAAGTGAATGAAGAGATAAGTGTACTGTCATCTGCAAAGCTGTAGATTCGATTCTCGGTCTTTTCCAGCAGATCGTTAATATAAATAAGGAAGAGAGTAGGAGATAGTATGGAACCTTGGGGCACACCGGCGTTGATAGTGAAGGTGTTAGAAAGAAATCCCTCGACTGCCACTCGTAAAGAACGCTCTCTGAGGAAACATGAGAGCCACGAACAGAACTTTTCAGACATACCATAAGAACGTAACTTAGCCAACAGCCCATTGTGCCAAACACGGTCAAATGCCTTGGATATGTCAAGAGCAACCGCTCGAGATTCTCCAAAGTGTTCAATTGCGTTGTTCCAAACATGTGTTACATAAGTGAGAAGATCTCCTGTTGATCTATTTTTACGAAAGCCATATTGGTGATCACTAATAATGTTGAATCCTTCAAGATATTTTAGAAGATGCTGATTGATAGCCTTTTCCATGACTTTCGATATTATTGAGAGTAGTGCGATTGTTCGGTAGTTATTTGGCAAGGTCTTCTTGCCTTTTTTAGGTATCGGCTGAACTGTGGCACATTTCCAGCAGGAAGGAAATATTCCCTTTCTGTAGGATAGGTTGAAAAGTCTACAGAAAACTGGTGTTAGTTCCCTTGCATAGTTCTTGAGAACTATGGCAGGTATTCCGTCAGCGCCAGAAGCCTTTTTGGTGTCTAGCTTCATCAAAATACGTTTTATGATGATACGAATTAATTCTATATGCAGAAATTAACTACGAATCGAGCTCCCTAAATACATTTGACGTAAGACTTGTATATAATTTTGTAAATAATAGCCTCTTAAAAATTATTTTAAAATATACTGGCCTTTAAATCATACATAGTTGCAAGTATCTGATGTGGTAGGCTTAAATAGTTTCAATTTAGGACGGTAGGAATATTACTACAAAAGTTTATCTATAATAGAATCTATGTTGGGAATGTGGAATCTTTGGCACAATGACACTACTCATTATGTACCACCAATACACCAAACACTTTATTTTTGCACTCAACGGGTGTTTCGCTAAACATGTTAGCTTCATCAGGAGTGATGATTGACACAGTGACAATTATCACTCCTGATGAAGCTAACATGGTTGACACAGTGACAATTATCATTCCTGATGAAGCTAACATGGTTAGCGAAACGCGCGTTGAGTACAAAAATAAAGTGTTCCGTGTAGTGGTGTTATATACTGAGTGGTATATAGAAACCATAAATATTTCAACCATAGTAAAACTACATTTTACGGCAAGTCAGTAATTTTTCGGGTATGAAATAAAATATATCTTCAGTTAATTATAAACCGAATCACGGTTATATTGAAGAATAATACCATTAATATTTGAAAAAACCATTTCATCTCTCGGAATACAATATGAGAATGAATAAAAATAACTCATATGCATATTTTTCATGTACGAGGACAATTGGGATGTTAAACCAAACTTTTCGGTCAAACGGTATTATTTCAAAGTATCAAATATTTCTGGAAATATTCTATTTATATATATTTATATATATATATATATATGTATATATATATAGATATATATATATATATACGAGGCTGGTTTGAAAAGTCCGTGCAAGGTCCGAGAGATGGCACTACCGGCTTGTATCGAGGTCATGTTTAGTTAGTAGCATCTCTTGAATGAACGCACACCAAGTTTCAGCCATATTGGTCTATTTCTTTGTGTTTGGCATTCGTGTGAATCAAGGAAGTCGAGTGATTTTCAAGAAATGGACGAAAAAGAATTTCGTGTGGTGATTAAACATTACTTTATGAAAGGCAAAACGCCTCAGGAGACTAAAGAGAAGCTTGATAAACATTATGGCGACTCTGCACCTTCGATTAGAACAGTTTATAAGTGGTTTTAAAATTTTCGGACTGGCCATGTGGGCACAAGTGACGCTGAACATTCTGGACGGCCTGTGGAGGTTACGACTCCAGAAATCATTGATCAAATCCATGATATGGTGATGGATGACAGAAGAGTTAAGGTGCGTGAGATTGCTAGTGCTGTGGGCATCTCGACTGAACGGGTACATAATATTTTGCATAAACATTTGGACATGAGAAAGCTATCCGCAAGATGGGTGTCGCGATTGCTCACGCTTGATCAAAAACGGAATCGTGTGAAGTGTTGCAAGGATGGTTTGCAGCTGTTCCAGAAGAATCCGGAGGACTTTAAGCGTTTTTTCGTCACTGTGGACGAAACATGGATACATTACTATACTCCTGAGACCAAACAACAATCTAAACAATGGGTTACCAAGGGGGAATCTGCACCAAAAAAGGCGAAGATCGTTCCTTCGGCCGGAAAGGTTATGGTGACTGTCTTTTGGGATTCGCAAGGGATAATCCTCATCGACTATCTGGAAAAGGGTAAAACTATTACAGGTGAATATTATTCATCGTTATTGGGCCGTTTGAAAATCGAGCTGCAAGAAAAACGCCCGCGATTGGCCCACAAGAAAGTCCTTTTCCATCACGACAACGCACCAGCACACACCTCAGCAATTGTGGTCGCAAAATTAATGGAAATAGGATTCCAACTCGTTTCACATCCCCCCTATTCTCCAGACTTGGCTCCCTCGGAATACTATTTGTTCCCCAATTTGAAGAAATGGCTGGCGGGACAAAGATTTTATTCAAACGAGGAGGTGATTGCAGACACTAATGGATATTTTGCACACTTAGACAAACCTATTATTCGGAAGGGATCAACAAACTAGAACATCGTTGGACGAAGTGTATAAGCCTAAAAGGAGACTATGTCGAAAAATAAAAAAGGTTTACCCCAAACACATAAGTAGTTTTTATTTTTGCACGGACTTTTCAAACCAGCCTCGTATATATATATATATATATATATATATATATATATATATATATATATATATATATATATATATATATATATATATATGTATATATATATATATATATGTATATATATATATATATATATATATATATATATATATATATATATATATATATATATGTATATATATATATATATATATATATATATATATATATATATATATATATATATATATATATACATATATATATATACATAATAAAAATTTAAAAAAATGACATGTGGTCAACCGGCTACAGTCTTCGTGTAAAATTTGATTATATTTCAGGAGTTTTTTCTTTCTCCTGCATTATGGACACCAGCAAAAATTTAAACTGCATCTTCTTAGAAAAACATGTGAAAACCCATGTTCAAATCGATGTTCATTCAGCCAGGAAATGCTTATTTCATTTTAGTAATTATTTTCGTTAATATAGATTATATGTTAGTAAATTTAATGATGTTGACAATACTCGATAAATGTATGGTGTAATAAAGTATTATTATTCTTATTATATTTAATTAATACTCACCTTGTACTCGGTAATAAACCAAGACACACCGTCTAAAAGTCATGGTAGTCATTTGTAAATTATTTAAAAATCAGTATTTTGCAAGAATAGCACAAGAGGAAATAATTTGGGCACAAAAAAGAAATTAATAAGGTTAGGGTATAATATTTCTTGTTATTAATACCATGGACATGAGATTGTTCTCGATATATAAATAGGTATCGATATATTTAAAAACAACATGTATAAGTCAAATTTTCAGTATAGCGTTAGTTATCACTTTGAGAAAGTGGTAAAATTATACTATCAGAGAGAGTTCTTCTTTTGGAAATCATCCTTAACCATCAATTTTAAGTAAAAAAATTAAAATTGGAATTTTATTAATTACAATAAATTATATAAAAATTAAATATAATAACAATAATAATAAATAAATTGAATCAATTGAAATCATGCTATGATTTTTTAATTAATTTACTTTAGCCTATTATTTGTTTTGATAAAAAAAATAATAATCCGTTTTAAAATTTGTCATTCATTAACCTAAAATAAAGCTTGTATCTGACTTTTTTAACTAGAGAATAATCTTACTTAGCAAATTAAACTTTCTTTGGTTGAATTTTCAGAGATTTTAGCCAAATAGATTGTTAAATTTGCAAATTTAAAAGACACCAACTTATTCTCTATTTAAGAGAAGTGTTTTACTAGTGAAGGCTTCAAGCGTTCCACAAATATTGACAGTCACTATCAAAAACGAAAGAAAACAGTTTTGTACCACATATAGAGGGTTATTAGATTAATGTTAAAATATAGTAAGTTGAAAAAGAAAAGTACAAACAATTATGTTTATTAAAATTGAAATGCCTTAACTTTCTTTACTTTAAATAAATATTTTATTTATTAAATAGCGCCTTATGTATATCTTAATTTTGAGAATGTATTGAGTGGATATTAATACTGATAGAGGACAGAATTAAGACATCAGCTAGCTCGTTTTTTACTGGTAGAGTACATGGAGATTGAGGTAATTTTTGTACTCCTTTTGAAAATAGTCGCTATAGTTGTTTAAAATTTGGTTGTACAGTTTTTGGGCACCATTCATTTTAGAATAAAAATAATCTCAGCTCAAAAAATGAAAAAATACTGAAGAGTTATTGAGTTATTGAAATAAAATTAATTTACGTACAACCGTTGCGCCCTGAAAGGAAGAGCAGGAGTTTAGTGAGACACTACACATTTAAATAAAAAAGGGTATATTTATTTAAAAATAAAAATTCCTACCTTTATTACACTCCTAAAAATTACTTCTGCTAAATAAAAACCCTTTAAGCTAGAAGAGTGTACACTATGGCATAGAGTCTTTAATTTATGATTATTAAGTTTTTTTAATAAAAGGCTTGATAAAACTCGATATTAAAAGTTTTTGAAATTAACTCCGCGAATTACACGTGTAGAGTAGTCGATGGAAACGCACTCGTAGACAGGAAGTAAGATTTTTAGACTGGTGTGCTTATGACTTGCGGATTGGTTTTCTCCTCGTGGGTTTTCCATAAGTTATTTGGCCTCTCCTGGTGAGATTTTCATAAAAATATTGTCTCAGCCATCACCATCCTAGTTTCATTTGGGCTACTAAACACTTTTTGACCCGAAAGGCCTGAGGATGAGCAGGATATTTCCAGAAAGGAAAAAGCCTTAAACTTGAGAGCTAACCATTACTGCACTACTACATCACAAAAAAAAAACACTCTCTGGCGTGCTGGAAAAGAAAGCCACTACGGCTTCATGGTCGAAAAAGCCACTACCGCTTCATGATGAAAAAAAAGCCCGTACCAATTCGAAATGGCTCCTTAAATATCTTCGTCCCTTCTTATTCAAAGTGACGTCTTTACAATGGCTCGCTTCCGGACGAAAAATTAATGCAAATTAAATAAGTCAAGTCGGCAACACGCGTTACACACTGCCGGTTTAAATTAAACTGCTCAAAAATTTAAAACACTGTTTTAAGCTACACTGCTATAGAATTGAAATCACTGTAATAAATGTAAAAATGTAATAAAATATAAATTACAGGGAGAAAAACAGTGTCGAAATATGATCTTAAAATCTAGGAAAAAATGAATGTTATAAAATCAAAACTTCTTAATTAAAGTAAAGGCATGTGAAGCGATGAGGTTAAACAGGCATTTTCGAGCAAGCTGCTTTCATACTAGTTTAAATATCTACCGGTTGAACCATTTTTTACAATAATTTTGTATCATTTTAATAAATTCAACAACGTGGTTTACGACGAACCTTTTATGTTTGGAACATAATCTTGAACCATGTGTAGACAAATTATATTCATAATTTCCTAAATCTACTCCTAATATTTTCATATTAAGCAGTAATATTTAACGTTTATATAATTTGTGAAGACTTTACGATCCACCAATAATAATTAAATAAAAAATGAAAATCTGATTCCTATTAAGTAATTTCTGTACCTTTGCAATAATATATTAATAAATAAAAAACTTGTATACCCAACAAAAACTTTGACCGCTTAGTTCATCGAGGACAGGTTGATGACTCCAGTCTCTTCTGTATATACTGCCATAGACGGGCTTAATGTAGCCCGTTTTATTCTTCCCACAGCAGTATATGGTAGGAATACAATTCTCACTATTACACTGTACCCCTATAAGGTTAATCTTAATCTTCGTCCTTCCCCTTACAACAAGAACTATGATATATGAACTGCCCAGGACTATGGTTTTCACCGAGTAGAGCCGGCAGCGTTTTCAAACCTATCTGAAGCGCTCCTTCCGCGAAAACACCGCTCTTGTACGGGTTTAGGAATTTTTCATAAGTTTACATAAACAAAATTAAGTTTCGACCAGAAATTTGAACTAGCTTTCAAATCGTAACTGCATTTGGATTAAAAAGAACTTGAGTAATTTGACATGCAGAGACATTCGTCAAACTCTAAAGATAACGCTTCAGACGTTACTTAATTTATATTTATCGTATCGTGGTGTCAAGCCAAATCTAAAAAAATGGAAATAAACACACATTATGCTGACAAAACAATTTTCGCAGATATCCCTATCAATCTGCCATCCTATTTATTAATCGTTATTAATAGTTATTTATATTTATCGTATTATTTAATCGTTTTTAGTTAGTTATATTCTATTCTCCATTACAAAAGTTAATACCAACGGATGATCTATATAAGTTTGATAATTTTGACGTAAAATAATTTGGCGACACAAGAGAAGAAAGATTCACGAATAGCAATCAATGTGTTTTTTAGTAAATCTATAATATATATAAAATGCAACGTCTCTCTGTCTGTCTGTCTGTCTGCCTGTCTGTCCGTTAGTGCGCCTATCACTGAAAAACCACTTATCCAATTTACGTACTTTTTTTTTTTAAAAACATACATATGTTCTCTGGCCAGGTTATAGGCTATATTTTATTACGATAGGTAGCATAAGGAATGAGCAGTGACGTAAAATAGTAAATGATGTCGGAAATAAGTTTGCCGCTAGCGCGTGCCTTTGCAATACACAGCCTAAAAACCATTAAATATGGAACAATATTATGTAGCAAAGAATATCTGTAATGTATAATCTATAATATATATAAAATGCAATGTGTCTCTGTCTGTCTGTCTGTCCATTAGTGCGTTTATCACGCGGGGAACCACTTATCCGATTTACCTGTCTTTTTTTAAATTCATGCATATATTCTTTGGCCAGGTTATATAATAATAATCTATAACTATAATATATATAAAATGCATTGTTTGTCTGTCTGTCTGTCTGTCCGTTAATGCGCTTATCCCTCGAGAACCACTTATCCGATTTACGTGATTTTTTAAATTCATATATATGTTCTCTGACCAGGTTATAGGTACATATTTTATTACATCTATAATATATATAAAATGCAACGTATTCTGTCTGTCTGTCTGTCCGTTAGTGCGCTTAGCACTGGAGAACCACTTATCCGATTTTTGTACTTTTTTTTTAAAAACATACATATGTTCTCCGGCCAGGTTATAGGCTATATTTTATTACGATAGGTAGCATAAGGAATGAGCAGTAACAATAATAGTAAATGAAGTCGGACAAACTTTGCCGCTAGCGCGTTCTCTTGCAATACACAGTCCAAACCATTAAATATGGAACAATATTTTGTAGCAGAGAATATCTATAATATATATAAAATGCAATGTCTCTCTGTCCGTCTGTCTGTCTGTCTGTCTGTCTGTCCGTCCGTCCGTTAGTGTGCTTATCACTGGAGAACTACTTATCCGATTTACGTGCTTTTTTTAACCGTACGTATGTTCTCTGGCCAGGTTATAGGATATATTTTATTAGGTGACATAAGGAATAACCAGTGATGATAATAGTGAATTAAGTCGGAGAAAAGTTTGCCGCTAGCGCGTTCTCTTGCAATGCACTCCCTAAAGCATTAAATATGGAACAATATCATGTAGCAAAAAATACAATATATATAAAATGCAACGTCTCTCTGTCTGTCTGTCTGTCCGTTAGTGCGCTTATCACTCGAGAACCACTTATCCGATTTACGTGTTTTTATAAATTTATACATATGTTCTATATAATTCGATATAAGCCTAGATAATGGGAGATAAGGTGAGATAATGGGAGATAAGGAGAAATAATGGGAGATAAGTCGAGATAAGCCTCGATAATGGGAGATAAGGTGAGATAATGGGAGATAAGTATATATAATGGGAGATAAGGAGAGATAATGGGAGATAAGCAGAGATAAGTCTAGATAATGGGAGTTATGGTGAGATAATGGGAGATAAGGAGAAATAATGGGAGATAAGGAGAAATAATGGGAGATAAGGAGAAATAATGGGAGATGAGCAGAGATAAGCCTAGATAATGGAAATTATGTAGAGATAATGGGAAATAAGGAGAAATATTGGGAGATAAGGAGAAATAATGGGAGATATTTTAATACGTTTGGTAACATAAGGAATAAGCAGTGACGATAGTAGTGAATCAAGTCCACGCGAGCGGAGCCGCGGGCCCGGCTAGTTGAATATAAATTAGTTTCTACACTAATTTTTTCTAGGACATACGTTGCAGATCTTCTGACTACATGTCAACAACAAATTAATTATATTCTTAAAAAATTTATCACAAATCGCAGTAAAAGATAAAAATGTATTTTAGCCTCTAACTTCTTTTGTATATGATTTACTATTTATGATAACTATGTTTTGTGTTCGGAACAGGCATACAAATTAATAATAAATCCAGTTGGTTTTTAACTTCTTTTTACTATTCTAAACGCGTAACCAACTTTTATTTTATTTTCCAAGTTAAAGTTTACTGTGACTTCACGTGCTCCTATTTTATTATTGTGGCCGTTTGTAAGTCTTTCGTAGCGTTTTAATAAACTTTTTATCCAGTAGATATAAAAATAAAGTAATTTAGCTTTTGTAATGGAGAATAGAAACTAACTGATCGAAAACTGTTAAATAAGTCGATTAATAAAAATAATTATCAATAACAATTAATAAATGGAATGAGGAATTGATAGCGGTATGTGAGAAAATTTTCTTATTAGCGTGGTGAGTGTTTATTCTAAAAATTCTTCTGAAAAATAGTACACTTTATATAAATATTTACAAGTAAGGATTGAAACGTTATCTTTGGAGTTTGATGTCTATGATTCCAGTTCTTCTTCTTCTTCTTCTTGTTTTTCCTACGTTAGGACCATGTCCTGTGTTCACTTCAAAGGTTTCCCAGAAACAATTGCGATGATGAAGACCAGCTCTCATACCATCTTATTGGTGGTCTTTCAAGCGGTCGCGGTGTGTTTGGTCGCTTCTCTTTTGCAACCTTAGCCAACCGGTCATTTGGCATTCTGTTCACATGGTCTCTCCATTCTCTTCTCCTATTCCTTGCCCATCTCACATCCTGTATTTCGCACATTTCCATTATTTCTTCACATGTCTTCCTGTCAAATGAGTGTTCGCATTTCTGTTCTTAGGAGTCGTTTTGTTATTGTGTTCTCCGCTCTGGTTTCTATCGCGTACATGATCGGTCTTACGCACGTTTGTATATTCTTACTTTGCTCCTGGTGCTCATATATTTTGTTTCTCCAAATTATATCTCTTAAATATCCTGATATTAATGATGCCTTTGTTGTTTGCATTTTTACTTCCTCCTTAAGGTTCCTGGTACTTGTTATGTTTGCCCCTAGATATTTGAAGGACATCACTTGTTCTACACTCCGATCATAAATCGCGAGTTTGCATCTTTTCGGTTCTTTAGATATTGTAAGGGATTTTGTTTTCTTTAGAGATATTTGCATATTAAAATCTCTGTAAGTTATCTTCGTCTTCTAATATAATTACTGCATCATCGGCGTAGCATATTATTTTTATTTCTTTGTCTCCCAATCGATATCCTCTCCCAGTTTTCTTTACTTCGTTTATAATTTCATCCATTATGATGTTAAATAAGATTGGGCTTAGGCTATCTCCTTGTCTGATTCCGGTTGTCATAGGTATTTTATTGCTTAATTTATTTGCCACTCTTACATATGTGTGGTTGATGATCTTCGATAGTTTTTATTATATTCGGATGAATTCCCCTTTTTTGTAGTAGGGTTATGACATCAGTTAACCGTACCCTATCGAATGCCTGAGTAAGATCAATCAAACACATAAAGGCTATCTTATTAAACTCTGTGGCTTTTTCGGTAATTTGGCGGATTATAAATATGGCGTCTACAGTAGACCTGTTCTTTCTGAACCCTAGCTGTTCTTCACAGATTCCAGTTAACATTATTTCTTCTGCTAAAATTTTAGTGAACAATTTTAGTACCGCACTCATTAAGCTGATATCTGGAGAGTTTTTTGGATCTGCCCTTTCTCCTTTTCTGAAAATTGGTATCAGGATGCTTTCTTTCCATTCGGATGGTATAATTTTGGCTGTGAGTATTTTGTTAAAGAAAATCTGTAATTCTTCTAGTAATTTATCACCTCTATATTTGATCATTTCGTTCTTAATTTCGTCCATGCCCGGGGCTTTTCTATTTTTTAGTTTCGCTGCCATGTGCTGTATTTGATTCAAGGAAATGGTCCCATTTGGTTGGGCAACATTTTTAACTTCATGCTGTATTTCCTGTATTAATTAATTGGTTTCTGATGGACTATAGAGTTTTTCGAAATATCTTTCCCATTCTTCTTAATACGTTTCGGTTTGACTAGTAGTACAAATTTCTGAGTGACAGTTAATTTTCTTTATATATAACTAGCCAGGCCCGCGGCTCCGCTCGCGTGGACTTGATTCACTACTATCGTCACTGCTTATTCCTTATGTTACCCAACGTAATAAAATATCTCCCATTATTTCTTCTTATCTCCCAATATTTCTCCTTTTCTCCCATTATCTCTACATAATTTCCATTATCTAGGCTTATCTCTGCTCATCGCCCATTATTTCTCCTGATCTCCCATTATTTCTCCTTATCTCCCATTATCTCACCTTATTTCCCATTATCTAGGCTTATCTCGACTTATCTCCCATTATTTCTCCTTATCTCCCATTATTTCTCCTTATCTCCCATTATCTCACCATAACTCCCATTATCTAGACTTATCTCTGCTTATCTCCCATTATCTCTCCTTATCTCCTATTATTTATACTTATCTCCCATTATCTCACCTTATCTCCCATTATCTCACCTTATCTCCCATTATCTCACCTTATCTCCCATTATTTAGGCTTATATCGAATTATATAAAACATATGTATAAATTTATCGGATAAGTGGTTCTCGAGTGATAAGCGCACTAACGGACAGACAGACAGACAGAGAGACGTTGCATTTTATATATATTGTATTCTTTGCTACATGATATTGTTCCATATTTAATGCTTCAGGGAGTGTATTGCAAGAGAACGCGCTAGCGGTAAACTTTTCTCCGACTTGATTCACTATTGTCGTCACTGCTTATTCCTTATGTCACCTAATAAAATATATCCTATAACCTGGCCAGAGAACATACGTATGTTTAAAAAAAAGGCACGTAAATCGGATAAGTGGTTCTCCAGTGATAAGCACACTAACGGACGGACAGACAGACATACAGACAGACGGACAGAGAGACATTGCATTTTATATATATTTATAGATATTCTCTGCTACATAATATTGTTCCATATTTAATGGTTTGGACTGTGTATTGCAAGAGAACGCGCTAGCGGCAAACTTTGTCCGACATCATTTACTATTATTGTCACTGCTCATTCCTTATGCTACCTATCGTAATAAAAATATAGCCTATAACCTGGCCGGAGAACATATGTAAGTTTAAAAAAAAAAAGTACGAAAATCGGATAAGTGGTTCTCCAATGATAAGCGCACTAACGGACAGACAGAGATACGTTGCATTTTATATATATTATAGATGTAATAAAATATATACCTATAACCTGGTCAGAGAACATATATATGAATTTAAAAAATCACGTAAATCGGATAAGTGGTTCTCGAGGGATAAGCGCATTAACGGACAGACAGACAGACAGACAAACATTGCATTTTATATATATTATAGATATAGATTATTATTATTATTATATAACCGGGCCAAAGAATATATGTATGAATTTAAAAAAAGACAGGTAAATCGGATAAGTTGTTCCTGCGTGATAAACGCACTAATGGACAGACAGACAGACAGAGAGACATTGCATTTTATATATATTATAGATTATAGATTACAGATATTCTTTGCTACATAATATTGTTCCATATTTAATGGTTTAGGCTGTGTATTGCAAAGGCACGCGCTAGCGGCATACTTATTTCAGACATCATTCGCTATTTTACGTCACTGCTAATTCCTTATGCTACATATCGTAATAAGTACGTAAATCGGATAAGTGGTTCTTCAGTGATAGGCGCACTACCGGACAGACAGAGAGACGTTGCATTTTATATATATTATAGATTAATGGATAATTCCTAATCCTCTATAGTAGCGGTGTTTTCGCGGAAGTGGAGATTTACATTGATTTGGAATCGCTGCCGGTTATACTAGGTGGAAGTTACGGTCCTTGGCAGTTCATATAATATGCTTCTTGATGAAGGTGAAAGAAAGAGGGATAAATTTCACCTTATAGGGCTATAGTTTATTAGTGACACGTGTATTTATAACATGTACTGGTCTGGAAAGAAAGAAACAGGTTGCATTAATCGAATACTCCCTATGAAACTATTTACAGAAGAGATTGAAGTCAACAACTTTTCCTCGAATCAAAGTGTTTGATGAGTACACAGGTGTTTTTTAGTTATTAATATATTATTGCGAAGACCAGAAATTACGTACCTAATATTATATATTATTAGTAATTATTAGTTAATATATTATCGCGAAGGCGCAGAAATTACCTACTTAATAAAAAAGATTTCTATTTTTTATCTAATGTGGTTGATCGTAAAGTATTCACAAATAATATAAAGCTTAAATATTACTGGGAAATATAAAAATATTAGAAGTATCTCCAGGAGAAGGTGAATATAATATGTCTCCCACAGGGTTCATGATTATGTTCAAAATATGACGTGTTTGTCGTAAACCACATTATTGAATTTATTAAAATGATTATTGTAACATACAGAATTATTGTAGATATTGTACAACAGGTAGTTATTTAAATTAATATGAAAAAATTTGCATACTGCAAGTATATTTTTTGTAATCAAAAATATATGAAACAGGTTACTTGAAAATGCCTGTTTAATTTTATCACTTTCCTCATCTTTACTTCGATTAAAAAAACTTAGATTTTAATAAACATAAACTCTTGCATTTTTTTTATTACTTATTACATTTTTGACAGTAATCTAATACTCCTCTATATGTGATATAAAAACTGTCTTTAACGTTTTAGACTGTCTTAAGTAGCAGTAGATTTTTTCAAGGTTATTACTTTTGCATATACAATAATAATTGTTACCATACCTAAAATATTTATGTCAGATGAAAAAAAGGCTATTGTTTAACTTCCTCTATAGTTTCTGGAGAGGGAAAAAGAAACAGTATTTTGTACACGTATTTTTTGTAAATCTTTTAAATAAATATGATTTCATTTTATTACGCCATATCATCGTGCAGATATTGACACGTTTAAGTTTCCAAATTATGAATTAGTGTCAAAATTTAGTGAGAAGAGTAAAATTTTTTCACATCTTTTCAATTTTAAACACCATGCCTCCACATAAATCTTTAACGGTTGTTGAAAAATTCCTAAATTTTGTTAAAATATATAGATAATCTTTGGTTATATCCCATATCTAAAAATGTTGATAATTTTAAATGAAAACTGCGATTTTGAAAGTCTTACGAGGTTGCTAGTAAAATGTTTTTTCATTAGTAAAAATAATTCGAAAATATAGTTGCAACAAAGTAAAGACAAAAATTAGGTCGATTCACCTCTGCTTTT
>CM032448.1:53785457-53906280 GCA_019049505.1 Pachyrhynchus sulphureomaculatus
TGACCAAAAACGGAATCGTGTGAAGTGTTGCAAGGATGGTTTGCAGCTGTTCCAGAAGAATCCGGAGGACTTTAAGCGTCGTTTCGTCACTGTGGATGAAACATGGATACATTACTATACTCCTGAGACCAAACAACAATCTAAACAATGGGTTACTAAGGGGGGAATCTGCACCAAAAAAGGCGAAGACCGTTCCTTCGGCCGGAAAGGTTATGGCGACTGTCTTTTGGGATTCGCAAGGGATAATCCTCATCGACTATCTGGAAAAGGGTAAAACTATTACAGGTGAATATTATTCATCGTTATTGGACCGTTTGAAAACCGAACTGCAAGAAAAACGCCCGCGATTGGCCCACAAGAAAGTCCTTTTCCATCGCGATAACGCACCAGCACACACCTCAGCAGTTGTGGTCGCAAAATTAATGGAAATAGGATTCTAACTCGTTTCACATCCCCCCTATTCTCCAGACTTGGCTCCCTCGGACTACTATTTGTTCCCCAATTTGAAGAAATGGCTGGCGGGACAAAGATTTTATTCAAACGAGGAGGTGATTGCAGACACTAATGGATATTTTGCAGACTTTGACAAATCCTATTATTCGGAAGGGATATATATATATATATATATATATATATATATATATATATATATATATATATATATATATATAAATATATATATATATATAAATATATATATATATAATATATATATATATATATATATATATATATATATATATTTATATATATATATATATATATATATATATATATATATATATATATATATATATATATATATATATCAAAAATTCACTGCCTCTTCTCTGGCACAACATGCACAAAATACCGGTCACAAAATCGATTTTGACAAAACCAGAACCCTACAAAAAAATAAAATCATACAAAAAATAGTTCGTTCCGCCACGGACACACGTATGTTGTACGCCAGCCTTTGACTGAAATATATCAATCAAGTTCACTTATTTTCGAGGTACAAATGACATAAAATATGTAGATAATAAGTTAATTTTATTTATATATATATATATATATATATATATATATATATATATATATATATATATATATATATATATATATATATATATATATATATATATATATATATATATATATATATATATATATATATATATATATATATATATATATATATATATATATATATATATATATATATATATATATATATATATATATATATCAAAAATTCACTACCTCTTCTCTAGCACAACGTGCACAAAAAAAAAGTAAAAACCTATCCACTAGGGGACTCAAAGAAGCCATAGAAATAGAAAAGAGGCCCAACAACTGAAATAATCGGGATGACAGCCAACGTTTACCAAACTCTTGGAAACATATTCTATCCCAATACCAAGTTAAACCAAGAGCAACAATAATTCAACCATATGTTACTTCACCAACAGAAACATTACAAAGAACCACAGAACCGAAAACGCGCAGTCAAAGCCGAGCCTCTTTTGGTCAGATCCGTTCGACCAATAGAGCCACGCCCCAGCACATAAAATCAGGACCCTGGGAGCCAATCTCGATATTCAACACCAAGACACCGTCCAGTGATCAACGCTTTGAAAAAAATGGATGAGATTCCATTGAAACATCAGCGAACCAGAAAGCTTTACACCCCACAACAACTGTTAGAGCTGTCCGTCTGATTGGAGACCCGGAATTGACCGGCGGCCTTGATTCGCTGAAACATCGAAGAACGGTTGGCGACTTGAGTCTGTTCTACAAGTATTTTTATGGAAAGTGTTCGAAGGATGTAGCCCGCTTAATTCCTCCCAAAGCGGTGCATGTTAGAAATACACGTCGCGCTGGTGCCTCACATCCGTATGAGGTTCAGCTTGTTACTCCGCGTACAACGCTTTTCAAGCAGTCTTTTATATGGAGAACATCATCCCTTTGGAATAATTTGTCCAGCGCTGTGTTTCCCACCGAGTACAATTTACAGCTATTCAAGAACAACGTGAATCGCTTTTTCCGCATACATGCCGCTCCTGGAGCGCTTTAGGGACTTCCCTGCCGCACGTGGGCTGGACCTATAAAAAAAAAGAAACCGTCCATCAAGGAACTTTAAGCTAACACGGGATACCCGAAAAACCACTACTACACCTACGCCTACCTTATGTATGATAAAGAAATATACCGACAAAGAGAAGGTGCAACCATGTAAATGAAGCTATGGATTCAATGCGTTGATGACGTAGTGTAAAAAGTATTTATCCAAATATAAGGAAGAAATGTCAGAACTACTAATTGTTTTTTTATTTGTTTAAGGTAAAAAAAATTGGAAAGGTATTCCGGAATAAAGAGCTGTGTTTTCCCACCGAATACAATTTACAGCGATTCAAGAACAACGTGAATCGCTTTTTCCGCACACATGCCGCTCCTGGAGCTCTTTAGGGACTTCCCTGTCGCACGTGTACTGGACCCATAAAAAAAAAATTGGAAAGGTATTCCGGAATAAAGAGCTACTTTATAAAAAAAATCGGTCTAGCATTGCACTATTTCCGTAATAATTCAATGTTAGTATTTTGATAAACTATTTTTTGGCTCTGCTGCTCTTTTTTTAATAAACCTGTGTTTATGAAAACAATATCTAAAACTTCTGCATTGTTCAAGGCAGTTTCATGGATCTTCTACGGAACGAAATATTTCGATAATCGATTTGTTAATCGACTTTATTATTATTCCATAAAAATTAAGATGGAACTAGATGACTGATCTAAGGTAGCAAGGATTCACTGAAACTTCTGGAATAGAGGCATTGTTTCTCAGCAGCAAAAATACAACGTTTTCCCTCTAATTGTTGTTCGAACATAATAAACTAGTTATACTCGTAATGTATACTTTACTTTTATATGACGTAGGGTAGCGCTTCTATCTATTAAAATCCCAAATAACAACTATTTCACGTATGTAGCTTTGAATCTGTCGACATATGTCTAAAAAATTGATAGATTTGTGCCAGAGTTCACATAACTTTGCAGAAATCGTGCCGTCAATTGGTCGCGACAAAGTTAAGATATATCCAGAGACTGTAGCAATAAAATGATTATTAAAATGCTGTTGTTAACGAAAAAAAGCACCATTTTTTGACTGCTAACATCATTGCCTCTGACTGCTTTGTTACGTTATTAGTGTTTATGTATGAACAGACATTAAAAACGATGGCACGGTATTGCGCAAGATGTTTAGATGGAAAATGGGGTTGTTTTAAGCAGTTGGCAGTTGTTGCTTTTACAGAAATATGCACAAAATAAGTAGATCTTAGAATTCAAAATTGAAAAAAAAAAAGCTTTTAAAATTGATCTAGAAGCTCATAATTAAAAATATAAGAAAGATCAGAAACTCTCAAAATTTTTGCACCGCTTGAAGTGAGCATAAGTTTAAATTTGCAAATTTAGCTATCTATCTTGCTGAAATCACCGAAAATTCAACCAAAAGAGCTGAATTCGCCAAGTAAGATTATTTATTATTTAAAAAATCATACCATATTAAGAATTTCAAAAGACTGCTATTTATTTATTATTATTATTATTTTGGATTGTTGTAGCTTCTACTTGATGGAAATTCATTATAAATATATAATAAAAGACTGTTTTTAGTCAATTTCCACTGGTTTATTTAAATTGCGATGACGCGTTTCGCTGTCGATGCAGCTTCTTCAGATCTACATTTTACACTGTCAAGTTAGGTTTAATATTCACAGTTTTATATAATTTCTTAATTATAATATTACACCTAATTAAATTACATTGATAGTATTGGAAAATCCACACAGATTTGGAGTTAAGAGAATAAATTCAAAAATGGTGCTTAAATCTACATGGTCGTTGAGTAAAGTACCTGTAGTCCTTAATCGATTTATTTGCAGTCTCTAAAAGGTTTAGTTTTAAACCTTTTTGTTGGGTGTGTAAAATTTTTAAATTCTTGTTAAATGTGTGATTTTCTGTTAATAGATGATTAGCATATGTTGAATTAGATTTTCTATGGATGAAACTTTTTTTCGTGTTCTGTAATTCTTTGTCTAAATGTACGTCCAGTTTGTCCGATGTATGTTTTAGGACATGACCCACATGCTAATTGATAAACCCCTGATTTATTGTCTTTATTGATTTGTGGTTTGTAGTTTTTAAGGTATTTCCCTATAGTATTGTCAGTCTTGTAAACTATGTTGATATTTTTTTGATTTAAAAATTTCCCCAGTTTTTCCGTTAGTTTGCCGAAACAGGTTAAGCATTTAAAAGTGGTATTTCTGTCCTTAAAACGTGGGTATATTTCTGAGATAGTCTTGTTTCTAAGTTTTTTCTTAACGATACTATTGATTAAAGTAACCGAATAACCGTTGTTAACGAGAGTCTCTATAGCATTAGAGACTCATATAACATGTATCTGAAGGTAATCCACACAGAATTATTATTTAAACTAAATTTTATAAAATTTATTATCTTAGATTCGAATACACGTGAAAAAGTAAAAACAATAATACATAAAAAATATTTTAAAACAATACAATAAATTACAGTATCTCATTCAACAAAAACGTATAACAACACAAAATAAGAAAGAAAAAGAATTTTTTACTGATCATCAATTCTTTAATCGATTTATTAATATTTCTAACACACCTTTTTCGGACAGGGAAAAAAATCTTCTAACAAAAGGTTTCAAACACAATATTCAATCTAACTTCAATATCAAAGAATCGGAGACATTAGGTATTGATACTGAGATTGCCTTGAAAGATAGTCCTAACAACATATTATCAAAATTTCAAACAGCCAAAATTATTAAAAAAGAATTCATATCTATCACTAACAACATTAACCAAGACTTAAGGACAATAAAAACAACTCAGAGTAAAGCAAAACAAAATGATGTAATCTTTGCCAAAGCAGACAAAGGTAACACAGTAATAGCAATAGACAAAATCGACTATATTAATAAAACGTTAGATTTTTTCAAAACAGGAAAGTACGAAATTTTAAATAAAGATCCAACAAATATTTTTCAATAAGAAATAAAACAACAAATTGAACAGGCTAAAAGTATCATTCACGATAAAGATAAAATTAAATTGATAAATATGAATCCCCAAATCCCACAACTTTATTCACTCATAAAACTACACAAACTTGACCACCCAATCAGACCAGTTGTTTCCTACATGTCTGCTCCAGCATATAAGACGTCATCCTTTTTAATTGATTTAATCAAATATCATACCAAATTTGAACCTAAATATAGTATCAAAAACTCATACGAACTCGTGAATAAAGTTAAGAATATAACAATTCCAGATAACTCTAAATTAGTCTCTTTCGATGTCAAAAACTTATTTCCTCCAGACGAAATAATAATTTTAATAGAGAACCTATTAACAAAAAACAAAGTAAATGAAGTTATAAAAATGGACATAATTAATTTATTAAGAACTTGCCTAAGACAAAATTATTTTTCATTTAACAATACATTCTACAATAGTAAGGAAGGGTTAATTATGGGGAGTCCATTAAGTCCATTACTTGCCGAAATTTTCATGGACAGCATTGAAACAATGATATTTAACAACCATAACAACAATAGTAGTAATTTCCTATACTGGTATCGATACGTAGACGATATAATTGTATGCTTTACAGGTACGGACAGACAATTAACTCACTTTTTACAGTATATTAATTCTTTACATAGAAATATCAGTTTTACAATGGAAGAAGAAGTCGAAGGGAAAATCAATTTCCTAGACTTAACAATCAGTACAGCCAGGAAAAAACATGAATTTGCAATATATCACAAACCTTATCATACAGATACCACAATTCACAATAGTTCTCACCACCCTAACCATCATAAACTTGCCGCTTATAGTTTTATACATAGACTAACTAATATCCCCCTTATCAGAGGAAAATTTTACTAAAGAATTAAACTACATAAAACAAGTAGCCGTTAACAACGGTTATTCGGTTACTTTAATCAATAGTATCGTTAAGAAAAAACTTAGAAACAAGGCTATCTCAGAAATATACCCACGTTTTAAGGACAGAAATACCACTTTTAAATGCTTAACCTATTTCGGCAAACCAACGGAAAAACTGGGGAAATTTTTAAATCAAAAAAAATATCAACATAGCTTACAAGACTGACAATACTATAGGGAAATACCTTAAAAACTACAAACCACAAATCAATAAAGATAATAAATCAGGGGTTTATCAATTAACATGTGGGTCATGTCCTAAAACATACATCGGACAAACTGGACGTACATTTAGACAAAGAATTACAGAACACGAAAAAAGTTTTATCCATAGAAAATCTAATTCAACATATGCTAATCATCTATTAACAGAAAATCACACATTTAACAAGAATTTCAAAATTTTACACACCCAACAAAAAGGTTTAAAACTAAACCTTTTAGAGACTATGCAAATAAATCGATTAAGGACTACAGGTACTTTACTCAACGACCAGGTAGATTTAAGCAATTCACCATTTTTGAATTTATTCTCTTAACTCCAAATCTGTGTGGATTTTCCAATACTATCAATGTAATTTAATTAGGTGTAATATTATAATTAAGAAATTATATAAAACTGTGAATATTAAACCTAACTTGACAGTGTAAAATGTAGATCTGAAGAAGCTGCATCGACAGCGAAACGCGTCATCGCAATTTAAATAAATCAGTGGAAATTGACTAAAAACAGTCTTTTATTATATATTTATTATTATTATATTAACTTTTTTATGTTATGTATTTTAGTTAACAAAATTTCAATTTTACTTCTTCATTTAAAATTGGTGGTTGAGGGTAGTAGAAGATGTTCAAAAGAAGAACCTTTCCCTGTAGTAAAATTTTACCACTTTTTCAGAGTGATAACTAACGCTATATTGACAAGTTTGAAGTTTGTCTATTGTTATTAAAATTATCGATAAGTATTTATATATCGAGAAAAATATCTTTTCTATTAATAACACGAAATATACCTTCTTATTCATTTCTTTCAATGCTTTTTTGCTATTCTGTCAAGGTCTATTTCTTCTTATGCTATTTTGCAACATAGTAATTTTAAATAACTTAAAAATGAGAACCATAACTTTTAAACGGTGTGTTCTTGTTTAAATTCAACAGATAATGTTTCAGAAAATATATTTATACAGCTTGAAAACGGAAAAACTGTAAACCACTATTCAAATATTAGTTTAGGAACGTCAGGCAACGAGTACAAAGTAAGTATTGTTTAAATATAATAATAATAATGACACTTTACTATCATATACATTTATCGAATATTGTCAACATCTCCAAATACAACTATAATGTAATAAGGAAGAATAATAACAACAAATTATAACTACGAATAGAAAGAGATAATTCAATTAAAATAACTGTACAATTGTCATAAGTTTAAAAATATGTCACTTAATACATAACTAATAAACTTTAACATGACTAAACAATAAAAAAATAATTAAAAAAATGATTCCCCGCACATAACACGTTACAATATTCACTCAAGGAATAGAATTCATTACCGATAAGAAACCTCTTCACTTAATAGAACCTAGAATTTTAATATTTCTCAGATATTCTCGAAATGTATTAAAGGTTTGTATATAACGAAATAAAGGTCCCTTATGGACTAAGGAGGTGTAATCAGGTGGATTGGCACCATCGTGTTAATATTGTCAGAGATATCTCGGTTTCTAAAGAAAAAGCTGGCTTTTTGTATTTCATTCGTTAAACGCCCCGAACTAGTCTTTTCTGCCTCACCAAGCCTTTGGTAGTGTTCCTCGTGGAGAAACAATACCAGAGCATAATACTGTATACAATTATGCTCTGGATACTACCAAAATAAAATAAATTTATTGTAGCTAAACTAATTTGATTTTTCAAATGCTGTTTTGTCACTAGAAGCCCTAAAATAATAAATTTTATATGTATAGTTTTAGTTGCAAATACTTCTACAGTAGTTTTCACAAGAGCGTATGGTTCCGCATTGCATTAATAAGTTGCGCACACATGTTAGGTTAGGTTTGCGTATTCTTTGAACTGTTCGGAATAGTGCTTTGAGGTTATATCGGTAGTGTGGCTTATTTTGTTTTTAACACAGCAGAATAAACACAATGAGTGCTGCATATACAAGTCGATTGGATGCAGTGTTTCTTTGTACACATCCGAAAAGACCGAAAATGACGTATGCAGCTACTGGCCGCTACATGAAAATGTCAGAGGGGTTCGTTAGGAAGTGGGTGAAACGTTACAACGAAACGAAAAGTGTTGGTGATCTACCGGAACGTGGCACTCGGCTCTCAATCAAGAAAAATGGATGACAAAGCTATCATCATAAGATATTTGAACAGAATCCTGGATGTTCGTTACGGAGAGCAAAAAAACTTTTAATGAAAAAGGGTGTAGATGTGAGCCTTAATACTATTAGGCGACGCGACGATTGCTCGATTCTGAATAGAGCTGGCGGTCCATAAACTTAAAACCTTTTTTGAGCGAAGAACACGGCTGGAGAGGGCAAAGGCTAATATTGACCATGATTTTTCCAATGTAATATTTACAGATAAATCATCCTTTTGGGTCTGGACTACCAGAAGGCATGCGTGGTCAACTGGTCGAAATCCCGTTGTTCAACGTACAGTAAAACACTCAGTGAAAGTACACGTTTGGGGATGCTTCTGTGCACAGAGATTTGGTACTTTATATCTTTTCACAGACAATCTGAATGCACAGAAAATGAACATGATATATCAAAAGTGTTTATTGAAATCTGCCCAAAGATGGTTCTGGCTCAGATAATACTTCATGTGTGCTACAAGAGGATGACGACCCAAAACACCGAAGTCGTGCGTGTACGGAGTGGAAACGAGAAAATTGCATCCCTACAATGGATTAGCCTTCCTAGTCGCTTGATGCCAACCCCATCGAAAACGTGTGGGCAGCCATGAAGAATAAACTTGGGGAAAAGAAGGTTTTCAATTTAAAACATTTCGTTCGGCATATACGGGAAATCTGGAGACACCTTCCTGAGATAATGGCTGAATACCTCGTGGAAAGTATGTCCCGATGCTGTCAGGCCATACTCGATAGCAAAGGAGATTGAACAATTTATTAAGTAAACGCATTTTAGTTTATGGAATCTATTAATAGCTCCAAGGGATATTTTTAACAATATTGTGTTTTTTTTTTGAGAAAAATAGCCCTTACGCTCTTATGGAAACTACTGTATCACCATGATTGTGATTCAGTTAAGACAAACATTATTTCTATTCATTCCGATGAGTTTATGTTAGGTCGTTTACGCTCTATGTGGTATCAATTAGGATGTAAAGTACTGTTCGATTCCTCAAATAGCGTGAACTAATCTGTGCAATGGAAGATTCTGATAAAGCAATACTGCTTATTGGGGAGCGAATAAATAATATTTGTTATGCTGGCGATACGGCGGTTTTGGCTGATAACTAAATAGCCTACAACATCTTATGACAAAAATAAATGAAGTCAGTAATTGATACGGCCTCGAACTTAATATCAGCAAAACAAAGAACATGGTAATCAGCAAGTCTACCTTGTTGATGGTTAACAATCAATAAATACAAAGAACTCCACAATATTCATATCTAGGTACCATGATAATCGAATAGTGGGATCATTCGCAGGAAATTCGTTGTTGTATCGAGAGCAGTGTTCCTCAAAATGACATCACTTTTCAAAAGCTCAGCAATAAAATTAGGCACGAAAATAAGACTCCTAAGATGTTATATCTTCAGTGTCTTTTTTTTACGGTGGGGAATCTTGGACACTGACTTAAGCCACTTCTAAGAAACTTGAATTATGGCTATATTGCCGAATTTTAAAAATTTCTTATACTAATCATATGACTAACGAACATGTCTTGAGTCGCATAAACAAGAAACTGGAAATTATGGAACTGTTAAATTAGCAAAATTGTAGTATTTAAGACACATAATGCGAAATTCCCACAGATTTGGATTTCTACAGCAAATACTACAAGGAAAGGTTTTTGGAAAAAGGGGAGCGGGACGCAGACGTATCTTCTGGCTAAACAATCTGCGAAATTGGTTCTCAACAAATATTACCGGTCTTTTCAGAACTACAGTGGATAAAGTAATAATAGCCAGAATGATTGCCAACATTCGAACCGAATAGGCACTTTAAGAAGAAGAATCTGTTTTTGATCGCTTTTTTTACTTCCCTAATAACTTATTAAATAATTTTTTTATTAGTTTTCTGAACAATTCTCTAAAACTGTAATATATAAGAGTATGTTTAGTGTCACTAACTACCCAGTTCTAGAGAGCGATTGTAAATAGATTTTACGAAAACTTTTATAGAGCACAATTCTTCTAGCCAATTATTAGTATTTATAGAGAAAAATAATCTATTTAATCCATATTTACCTAATTTTGACATCGTTTATAATTGTTTAAATAATTCTTGACTAACAAGTTCTAGTATTTTAGAAATTCTTGCCCTTTTCAGCTTTTTCATTGACTGTTTAATAATTTTTTCAAGTATGATATATTCCTGCATTCCTAATATTCCTGGCTATCAAAAAATGTGAAAATATATAGAATTGTTATTTAAAAGAAAAAACTGGTAGTGGTTTACGGAGTCGCTATTTTTAAGAATAATTACTTGCAATAATAGTGTTTAATTATAGTTATAAACAAATTTAGAAAACTTTTCATAAAGTCCATTTTTTGGTGAAGTTTTTGAAAAATATCTGACAGTAATTTTTTTTTAATGTAGCAAAACCTAACCTACTTGAATTAAATTTTAGAATTATTGAGAGTATTTTAGAAATTTAGGCTTGGTGCTCTTTATTTCTGCAATTCAAAAATGTGAATACTTGATAATTTTGACTTTGTCGTACCTATTTTTCTTTACATCATTTTCGAGTCAAAAAGAGTTTTTCTTAATGAATTAGAGAAATTGGAGCGCTAGATGTATTGTGTACCGCCATTTATGACGCAAATTTTAATAAGGAAAATGAACGCGCCGCTTAAAATGAACTAAGTTTCTAAAATTTTCTATTTTGGTATCATCTGATAAATACTAAATTTATTCACACTTTTCATAAATCAAAATAAATTCGCTCCCAGCTTTAAAAGTTTCTATTATCAAAGTTATTTTATTTCTACATCAATGGCCATTACCATTTAAAAAATAAATTTATAACGTAAAAAAACCACTCAGGCTGAAACATTCTATTAAATTGCCTATGTCGCTATATTAAATGGGCAGGCAACAATCTAAAATGCAAAACTGACGGTATAAAAATGTATGAAATGGAAATAAAAATACGGTTTTATATCCGGGCCTTCTCGTGTGCTAAAGACTCAATGCTTTTGTCCAGTAGATTACACGTTTGGAAAAGCTACTGCCTTAAGCAACAGAGATGTATTGTAAAAAATTCGTCATGTAGTAATATAAATAATATTTTCTGTATATTGTTGATTTTTTTAAATTAGAACATTAACACTACCTAATAGAAAATGAGATTGCTGATATAATATGGAATATGGAATTTTCTATCGCCTGTTCTAATATTCTTTTATGATAAAATAAGTAATTGAAGAGCTTACTGTGAGCCATTGAAAAACTGCAAAAGAAAAGTTTAAGAATTAACGCTTCAGAATTTAAAAAAAGAAAAGTTATACCTACTCGATTTATATGAATAGTTATATAGAAGGAGTACTGTGACTGAGGATGGCATGTGTCCATCGGGAGCGGATGTGATTACCGAAGAAGTGGTGCAATATATGCAAGAATTGTTTGTGTATCTGAAGAAGTGATTGATGATTAAGGTATAAAAATGCTTGTTTATTTGAAGAAATGACTGACAATGGCGGAATTGTTTGGTGGTTGCTTGTCAGAAGGGCATTAATGGGGTGTCAAAAAATCGTTAATAAAAGCTTCTTAGAATTGCCAGGTGAAGAGTCCCTGAAAGCGAAGTGCAAGGAGTGATTCCTTATAATTTACACAACCCTCATTAAATTCATTAATGTCCTTTTGACCAACTACCACCATTTTAGAAGTCTGGTCCTCCTCAATGACATCACAGACCTCTGGTCTGTGATGTCATTGTCGACCACTTCAGATAAATAAAAATATCTTCAGTGGATATAAAACTTTGTCTTATGGATCTAAAAATATTTTAGAATATACAATTTCGCCAGATGCAGCCGGTGGCAAAATTGAAGTTTTAAATACGCAGATAGCAGATAAAATTCACGACATATTTTATGTGCATACAATTTATTTAAACTCAGTGACCAAAAATTTGCACATGTGTAATTTGACACACTACTGCTGATTTACCGGGATGTAAAATATTCCGGGTAGAGATTAACAAAATCATTTTCGATTAAAAGATTAGGAAAAATGTTTAGAAGCTACGGCTTATCAAAATCCGCAAAATAAAATATTTAGCTGTAAATAACCATAAAGTAGCTGAATTTAGGCATAGGGTATGTTGAGTGAAAAGTATTTACAATTTCACATAATAAGGTCCAAAATTTCTATTAGCTTGAACACGTTTGGATAATCGCAAATGATTAAAAATATTTCGAGAAGCTAGAAAAGTAGTTTCTACAACCAAAACCCAATTTTTAAAATAATATCTTATATATACATCGATAATAAATAACAATTAATTTGGGGATTATAGGAATTATTAAGCAAAAAAAAAATGGCTTACCTCTCGTCATCCCTTTAAATTCATATATCTTTTACTATAAATAATTCTGCTAAAATTTGACCCAATGTCCCAACCAAAAACCAGCAGCCAGTGTAGTTTATAAAATATGAATATTATTACTGTATGAAATTAAATATTACGAATAATAAACTTAGAAATTAGAATTAAAAAAGTAGACGTAAGTGTTCTAATATTTCCTAAGACAATAGAAAGTAAATAAAAACCCTTCTACCCCTTTTTTCTATTGCCTTTATATTAA
This sequence comes from Pachyrhynchus sulphureomaculatus, assembly GCA_019049505.1. NCBI lineage: Eukaryota > Metazoa > Arthropoda > Insecta > Coleoptera > Curculionidae > Pachyrhynchus > Pachyrhynchus sulphureomaculatus. The sequence continues at coordinate 53,798,511 of CM032448.1, forward strand.
AAATTCTTTTCTGTAACAAATTGTTCTTAGCCTAGTGTACAATGAATTCGATATCTTATTTGGATAAGCCTTTGTGTACAAAGAACACTATCTCTAGGCTATTTTGACAAAGTCATAGGTTCTCATCTATTCTCTCGAGGAACAGCTTGTTAAAAAATGTATATGCCGTAAGAGAGCCTAAGTAAATATGTAAATGATATTTTTCATTCATTTATTTTGACAATATATCTTGCTATGAAGAAAATAAATTACAGGATGTTGATAAAGATTTAATAGAAACTATATATCTAATAAAATTTGTTGAATAAACGACTTTAACACAAGATCGTGTAATATGTATATTTTATGCTACACTTGGCATCATAAAAATTCGCTACTATGTAAACTTTATCAAAAATAATAATAAACTAAATATAATTTTATTTATATTGCTAATTTGCTGTGTTAAATAACTTTTAACTATGCTTAATGCGATATTATGTGGACGCTTTTCAAGCTTTGCGAGTTCCATTGACCAGTCGCTAATACCTTTTACATTTATGTTAATTTGTCTGGTTTGCATTTTTTGGCAATTACAAGCTATGCAAGTGTTAGTAGCAAAAGAGATGCAACCATATTGGCAATTATGAGTATTTTAATATTAATTTATTTTTCTCTTGGATACGTTATTGATATACCGTAAAAGTAGTGACGAACGGGGGAACGAGGGAAAACCTTTTATCAATTTTCAATATATACGAGGCGTAATTGAAAAGTACTGCACTGACTTAGCCGTTACTTGATGGAGATCCATAATAACTAGGAATAAAAATTTGAACAGCTGTTTAAGATCACCACTTATGTTTATTATATTATTGCTGACAATTGTTTCGACACACTGTGTTTTCTTCTGGAGCACGATTTAAATTAACTAACAAAGTATGTTACAGAATATATAGTTTACCTAATTACAAGTACTAAATTCATTAACAATATATACCTTAATACCTAGAACAAGTTCAATAAAGGAGACCCTACCCCATCTAATTGATCGTTGACTAATAAACCTGAGATTTTTTTCTGGTTAATTTCTACCTGTTTTAAACAATTCAGTAATTTTCCTTTCTTTCCATTATGCAAAATTTTGAAATCCTCATTGTACGTATGATTTTCATCTGTTAGATGTTTAGCGTAATGAGATTTGTTATTTTTCATTCTATAGCTTTGCTTATGTTCCTTTATTCTTTTATAAAAAGATCTGCCTGTTTGTCCTATATACGTTTTATTGCAAGTGCCACAGCATAATTCGTAAACCCCCGTTTTATTTTCTTTTTTTGGTTTATTTTTATTATTTTTCATATGTCAAGCTAAAGTGTTATTTGTATGGAAAGCGATGTTTACATCATTTTTATGGAAAAAATTTGGAATTTTATTAGGCAATTTTCCGATACAAGTGAGTGTATTAAATTTTTCTTTGTTTAGTTGTTTGTACGGGTACACCAGTCCTATTGCTTTTTTAAATTGTTTTTTCATTAAAATATTATTTACGAAATCGCTCCTGTACCCATTCTACCAACTAACAAAGAGTAAATATCTCAAATATAATGCATAACTGAATTAGCTCTGCGTAGTCAAGGGGAAATCTAACTAAAGATTTCAGCAAAATCCTCTCTGCTTCGTCCTTTCTGCTGAATTACTAGTAATAAGAGGCTACCTAAGAATAGCACTCAAATCAAAACACAAACAAAACCATGTAATTATTAATGACTTTTTAAATTCCCTCAAATTACTTAAATCCCGAAACTTTTCTTTCTTCTCGTAACTTAGATTCTTAACCTGCTTTTATTGGTTTCCTTAAAGATACAGTCTTAATATTTCACTGGATACCGACTCACATCGACTTTAGGGGTAATGAACTAACTGGTACAAATGCTAAAATATTATGACCGTGTCAACTCTTAGGCTTCCCGAGAGATTACACTAATTACGTCAAACTAACTTTCAATTATCTATTTCAGCTCCAATCGGACTTGCAGGAAAACTTAAATAAATTATAAGAAATAAAGCCCCTATTTTATTTACCACCATATCTTCCCCGGTTCACGGAACTTCACTTTGAAATGACCCTCTATGAGTTTTTTTCCCTTCAAACATATTTCCATATTTCAAAAAACACCCCAATCCTTTCTCTTTATCACGTGCCCATTTTCCATCAAATACAGTTCCACCTCCTGGAAAGGAAGGTATCCCTTAAGAAACAAAATACGAATCCAACCAATAAGAAGGCAGGATGGATGTAGATCATCTTAACGAGTGGAAGTGGTTGGTGATTAACATTTTAGTTACTGACTAACTTTATTCCTTCGTTGGTAGAGTCTTAGTCTTGAAGATAGCTCTTTTCTAAGACCGAAAGGCCTTGGCGAATATTTAGAAGAGATATAGACCAACATACAGTTCGACTCCTTCTCCTCTTTAGATTTTTATATCAAAATATAAACCCAAGAAAGATCTGAAATGCGGCTAAATGATCACCAATATCGATGATCGATCTCTAATATCCTTCCTTATCCTATCTCAATATTTTCTTTTCGGTACGGAATGTTCCTTGTGTATTAAAATTTACCACACGCCAGACATTAAACTCGTTATGAGGGACTAAAATGTATACCGGATCTAGTTGCAGTTAAAGTAAAGCTTCTAGTTTCGTAGTTAACTTTATATTTGATACTGTTAGCTTTTGTATGGTGAATATTGCAAAAAAATGTTTTTATTAATAACGTAAAATGAAAACGAATTTTCTGGCTTTATCCTATACTGTACCATAATTTTAGTTGGTTTACTAGTGTTCTTGCTAATTAAAACCCCCACTAGTCAAATTATATTAGTCTTGAAGTCAGACTGTAGGCAGTTAATGTAACGGCATTGAACAGTCGTCAATTATTGCTGGATCGGTCACCCACAATCGAACTGAAAGAATTCTTAACAGAGTCATAATAGAGTTTACGCTATAAATTTAAATATATTAAAGACATGTATCTTTAGTGTGCATTTTTATATTAAGGTTACAAAAAGTTTCAGTCGTGTATCTGTTTTTTGAAATGCCCAATACAAGATTTAAAATTAATTGGAAATATCGTATTGTCACTTCAAAATTGGATCAAAAATAATTCCTGTGTGGTCTGAGCTAAGTCTATCATTTGAACTTAAGTTGCTTGATATTTTAATAGGCCTTCAAGTCTATGTGAATATTCTACTTATATTCCTTAAGTTTAAGTTTTTAAATAAAATTAACATTTTTAAATAATTAGATGTTCAATAAACTTAAAAAAAAACTGGATAAAGCAGAAACTTGATGATTTGTCAAATAGTAAAATCAACATTTTTTATGTAAATTGTTCTACATGTTTAGTTTTCCATTTATCTTGACTTTCAGCACTAATGAATTAAATAATCAAGCGATTGCTGTTAAAATAATTCGTACAAAACTTGCCCTTCCCTTTCAGTTAAACAGAAACGCCTTTTCGGCCTTAAGTGAATTTAATTTTATTCATTTTTAGTGTTCCGTACGGAACACTTATAAGATCACTTCGGTGTCTGTTCATCTGTCCGTCTGTGTGTCTGTCCGTCTGTCTGTCTGTCACACCCGATTTTCTCCGAAACTATTTGTCATAGAAAGTTGAAATTTGGTAATAATATAGGAATTGATGGCCTCATCAGAGCCATGTAGTTTTGAAAGTTAAATTTTGACTTAAGGGGTTAGTTTTGGGGGATGCAATCGGAAGTGAAAAAAAAAAATTTTTACTAGGTAATCGAGTGTGGTGTCAAATAAAAGCTTGTGAAAACACGAGTAATATATATATATATATATATATATATATATATATATATATATATATATATAATGTAATACTTGCGCGCACTTTTCTTTGTATTATTTTTAAAAAATCGCTGTCCACCCGCCTTATCTCGAAAAGTACTTATCAAAAAATTTTGAAAAAATTCTGGAGTATTCTCCGCGGGGTGTAAATTCAACGAAAATTATCACGAGGTATATATAAAAAAAAAATTTCAAGGTCATCAACTTTCTAAAACAGTATAAAGAATTAGGATTCACAATGTCATTGAAAATTAATTTTCACCATTCCCAGCTTTTTTCAAATTTTGTTGAGATTTAACAAATCAGTGAGATTTTGTCTTCGAAAAGCATTATAAATTATGTCGTGATTTATTTATTCAAAGATTTTACTCTCAACTGTGATAATAAAGTAGGCTGAGATAAATTAAAATACAATACTTATTAACATTATACTTACCACTTAAAATGAACTATGTATTACACTCTAAAAAGCCTTACCTGAAAAAAAAAAATAAATACATATTTAAAACATTGTTTTGCAGAGGCATAATACCAAATAAGTTATAAAATGGGACTTTTAGTTTTAATTATTTTCTGTAAGCAATCAGTCAACAGATATTACAAATTAATTGTAAGGGTGTACCAAAAAATTGTGGTTGTGTGGTATAATTAAAGAACCTTAGCTATTGTTATTTGTTGGTGAAAATCGCTTACGTCGGATTTTTATGGATACTGGCTAAGGCACATCAATATTTTACTAAGCCACATTATAACCTAATGGACTCCTTCAGATTTTATCTGTTCGTTTAAGTAAATGTTTTATGTTATTCATACTCGTATGCGTTAGTTAATACTGGTAAAACAATATCTTTTAAAACTATGTAAATAGTGCAGTAAAAAAAGATCAAAATAATGATAAGATAGCCATAGTATAGATACAGCAGTATAACGGAAAGAAATAAAACACTTATTATGTATTATTACCACTATATTGCACAAGTTTTGCGACTGCAGTTTCGACCTATGCGGTCATTATCAAGCTTACGTACTCAACCGAATTAAATAAGTCATATTAAAATTAAAGTTAGGTGGTAGGTATAAAATATTGTTATAAAACATTATTATTTAATTCTAGGGTTAATACAATTGATCTTAAGTCGCAGGTAGTAATTTTATGGTTTTATGACGGTAAATAGCGGTGAATAGAAAAGGTCTAGTTGGTCGTTTAACAGATTACAGTTTTGGTTTTTCCGATGTTTATAAATTTCCAATGATTCTAAGATATCTAATTTGAAACTTTTCTCCGCATAATGTAGAATTTCTGTATTATGTAAATCGGGAAAGGGGTGTTGCTTTTCTGTACAGTGGTTTGCAAATGAGGAATCTGTTTTTTGTAGTCTATTTGATCTAAAATGTTCTGTATATCTGGTTTTAATGTTTCTTCCGCTTTGTCCAATATATATGCTGTTACAGTCCGAGCATTTTAACTTATAAACTCCACATTTTTGAAATTTGTCCGTCTTATCTTTGGCATTGTAAAGGATATTTGATAGGGTATTTTGCGATTTGAACGCAATTTTCAGATTATGTTTTGAAAAAATATTGGCTAATTTTTCGGATAGCGTGCCATGGTAGGGTATTGTAATGTATGTATGTTGTTCCGTGGATTTTATTTTAGGGTATATTAAGCGAAAAGTAAGTTGCATTTGTTTTTTTGTTAATTAATTTTTCAACCCACTCTCGAGAAAAGTTATTTTTTGTGGCAATGTTTTTAATAGTATTTAGTTCGTCTTCTAGGTCAGCTTTGAATAACGATAGTGAAAGGGCTCTATGTATCATTGAGTTGAATGCTGCCATTTTATGTTGGTTTGGGTGGAATGAGTCTTTTGGGATCGTTATACCTGTGAATGTGGGTTTTCTATATACTTTAAATGTGCAACTGTTATTCATATGTAAGATGCTTAGATCTAGAAAGTTAATTTTGTTATCTGCTTCCTGTTCTAGAGTAAACTGAATTTTTGAGTGGATGCTATTAATGAAATTTAAGAGATTGTCTAGTTGTCTTGAGGAGCCTTTGAAACAAGCGAGGATGTCGTCAACATATCTGTACCAAAAAATGAATGTGGTTTTTGCCATGATTAGAGTTAAGAGAAAGAGAAATTCTTAACTCTAATCATGGCAACATCGGAAAAACCAAAACTGTAATCTGTTAAACGACCAACTAGACCTTTTCTATTCACCGCTATTTACCGTCATAAAACCATAAAAATTACTACCTACCACTTAAGATCAATTGTATTAACCCTAGAATTAAATAATAATGTTTTATAATAATATTTTTATACCTACCACCTAACTTTAATTTTAATATGACTTGTCTATTTAATTCAGTTTAGTACGTAAGCTTGATAATGACCGCATAGGTCGAAACTGCAGTCGCAAAACTTGTGCAATATAGTGGTAATAATACATAATAAGTGTTTTATTTCTTTCCGTTAAAATGATAAATTACCACATAGTAACGGCCATGACGATCAACTATTTTATACAGCAGTATTGTGATTTTGTCCTCTCTGGAGAATCACCAGGAGTATTGTACTGAGTTTTGGACCTAGAAAAACTTATGGTCTTTTGTTTATAAACAATTTAAGTTTTCAAAACGGGTTTTTTGAGTTTAAAATGTGAATAACTCCAGTTATATAAGTCAGATCGAGACAAAAAAACCAAACTCTTCATAATGAAATTTCCAACAAATCCTCGTTGATTTTAAGTTGCTCAAGTGCGTACAGAATCTACAAAATTGAGTGTAGGTTTCCGGGTCGGTTAAAAATATTTCCAAGACAAAGATTACCATAATTTCAGATTGGTAAGCTTCTTGTTCTGATATATCTAGGTAAGTAAGTCAAGGCAAATTATTTTTTGCTAGAGAACGACAAATTCCGTGTGAGAAGGAGACCCGATATCTCGGGATGATAATTGAGCTGTAGAGCTAGACGTGCGAAGGTTATGGCATCTAAAAGGACATTAAGAGAATATTTTAAAAATCAGTGATTCACATACATTTCCAATTTTTACTGTATTCTCATAAAAAACTATAACGTCTGAAATACTAGATTAGAGACAATGGAAGCTAATGAATGTGACACTTTGTGGGATTACTATACATTACGTGCGATATTGGAATGAGAAGAAGAGCAAAGAAGCAACAATAGAGCCGAATGATGATTTGGGTGATATAGATAGAAGTGTCTACTTGGTATATATTAGATCAAACATTAGCAAAGATAGCATTTTAGCAGCAAATTATCACTACCAAACCCGAAACGGGAAGGTTTTAATGATTAAGAGACCCAGAACTACTATTTTCCAAAACTCATTGGACTATAGCGCCATAGTATTGTATAATAAGTTATCAACAAAATCTTGAGTGTGAACCAATTTAAGAGCAAAATAAAATACTTTTTGGCAGGAAATGCATTCTATTCCAATAGCGACTTTATGAAATAACTGAAAATACGCATATATCATGAATAGGTTAAAAGAAGAAATCTGAACTAAATAGATTAAAAGAAGAAATCTGAAGTAAATCCTTGATCTTAAGTTTGTACTATGCAGTTTTTAAGGATAGTTTTCGTTTTGTTCTTTTGTGTTTATTTACAATTCTTTGTTTTTGTTTGTCCTTTTATACTATCATTGTTTTGTTATATTTATTTCTAATTATAAACTTAAGGAGGTTGAGGTGGGATAGTCTCAACCAAAAGTTTTGAATGTTGTCATTTAGAAATGCGTTGTATTAAATAATTATAATTTTTTATGAGACTAACGATGGTTACTATTACGATAATAAATCCATTATGGAAAGATTTTAAGTATTATATATTGTTATAGATGTTATTAAATAATTTAGCATGAATGGATTAACTTCTGGATGTTTGGTCCAAACTTATAGAAAAAAAAATATGGAAAATAAAAATTAATTATATCTTATAATTTTTTAAAAAATTATCAAAGCAAATATGAAAAAAAACAAAATAGTAAAAAAAAATTTTAATAGTTAGAAAAATGGGTAATTAATAAAAAATGATAATTAAAAATATTAAAATGCCGGTGTCTCGAAGCGGCAACGCTGTAAAGTAATTTGCTGTTGGCTCAACTATATGCTTGTATACAGATATATTGAATTTTGTGTTTATTATGATGAACTCTTGTAAACAAGTAAAAAAAAATGGATAATAATAAAAAATCAACAATTATTGATAAAAATGGTAAAAAAAAATTATGGGGAAGCGAAAATGTGTTACTGAGGCTATATACAAATAAGGATTAAGCCAACAAAGCGTTGGTAAACGGAACAGAAAATCAAGTCTCCTAACCTATGTGACAGTGGTAGTCGAATTGTTGACATGCGATCACTTGGAGAAAACTTAAAATGTTCTTCATGTAATGAAACACTTTCATTATGTTACATTACTAATGAAAAACGCTGTGGTCTAGCATCACTACTAACCATAAAGTGTGATAAATGTCTAACGTACAACACAGTATCAACAAACAGTGCATATATATCGAAAGACAATAAGAAACATTATAATGTTAACACTGAAGCTGCACTAGGTAATTAGAAGTTAAATAAGTAAACTAATTAAATAATTAAAACAAATGCTTTAAATTATGTTACATTACTAATGAAAAACGCTGTGGTCTAGCATCACTACTAACCATAAAGTGTGATAAATGTCTAACGTACAACACAGTATCAACAAACAGTGCATAAATATCGAAAGACAATAAGAAACATTATAATGTTAACACTGAAGCTGCACTAGGTAATTAGAAGTTAAATAAGTAAACTAATTAAATAATTAAAACAAATGCTTTAAATTATTTACTTTTAATTCAATTATAAAAACTAATACCCATTGCAAATTTATTATTAGTTAAACTTAATATTATTTACTTGCACCATATGTTTTAATTATATAAACTTGTACTATACAATTTAAAATATTTAAATTTCCCGCCATTACTACTAAATACAACGTTGCCGCTATTTCAGAGATAAAAGGTAAATGATTCACAAGTACCTCCAATAATTGTTATTTTTCATAAAGTTAAAGCTTCTAATTAAATTTGAAATTTTTTTTAAAACAATCGCGAAATTTCAATGTCTAACATAGTTAAATTTCCTATTGATGGCATTTTTTTCATTTGTTATAACAAAAAAATGTGTCATTTTTATATCAAATTGGCGTATTCTCCATAAGACTCTATGTATTGTTAATTACGATTTTTATTTAAATAACTTTCCTAAAGACTTTAAATTTTTCATAGAAAATTTTTAAACTCATTAATCTGTCAAAATAAATCTATACAAAATAGTTCTCATATTTTGCGTTTAACGCCTCAACCTCCTTATGTTTTAGGATGCTTAATTGACCAGAGGTACAAGAACTCCTTATACAACTCATTTATATTTTTATTATATTTTATGTATTTGTTTATTATTTATTTTCTATAATTTTACTGTTATATATTATTTTGGCTTTTTTTAATATTACATTGGACGTATCATCATTTTATGTAGAGATAGACTTAATCGATAAATATATTCACTGTAAAAATGCTCAAACTTATACTTAGACTAACTGCTTATACAATAAATAAACTGGTTGACAATTACAAGGAATCTATATCAACTAATAAAATTTAACGAGATCCATATGTCAGCAGTATGCATACCTTAAAAAATTGGACTTACAGCAACCAGAGATACAAATTGTTATATCTTACTGACTTACCGAATTAGTATAGTATAAAATGATCAATGACTTCACAAAACATACCCCAAATGAGTTTTCAATAAAGTTTGTTTCCAATCTTTACTGAAAAGTGATGACCTTGAATTTTTTTTTTTCATATATCAGGTGAATTATTAAAGGTAATGCCCTCGTGATAATTTTCGTTCAATTAGCACCCCGTGGAGAATATTCCAGAATTTTTTCAAAATTTTTTGATCAGTACTTTTCGAGATAAGGTGGCGGAACAGCGATTTTTCGCGATTTTTTAAAAATAATACAAAGAAACGTCTGCGCAAGTATCACATTAGATATATATATATATATATATATATATATATATATATATATATATATATATATATATATATATATATATATTTTTTACTCGTGTTTTCACAAGCTCTCATTTGACACCACACTCGATGACTTAACAAAAAATTTTTTTTCACTTCCGATTTCATCCCCCAAAACTAACCCCTTAAGTCAAAATTTAACTTTCAAAACTACATGGCTCTGATGAGGCCATCAATTCCTATATTATTACCAAATTGCAACTTTCTATGACAAATAGTTTCGTAGAAAATCGGGTGTGACAGGCAGACGGACAGACAGATACCGAAGTTATCTTATAAGTGTTCCGTACGGAACACTAAAAAGCTAAATTTATTGGGCTCTTGCAAAATTCGCAGCTATTTTTCTCCTTTAGTTTACGTCTGTCTAAAAAGCTAAGTGGCTCTGGAATTTATTGAAGGAGGTACAACCGTGTTTTAATTCTACTTTTGAATATTGAATATTATTTTTAAGGATCTTTTTTTGAAACAGTGTATAAAAAAATATTCTTTTTTAAATTTTTTGATGTTGAACATTACTTGTAACAAATTGTTTTTGGCGACACAAGAAAGGTTTGTTATATTATATTTTTGAGCCTATTTCTGATGTTTGCAATTCATTAGCAAACGTGATCTCAATGATTTCATTTGGCAACTAATAGACAAATTAAAACTACCATGTTAAACTAAACATAGTCTTAAGTTCCACTGCTGGACGAAAGCCTCCCTCAAGTCTTGCCACTTTTTTCTGTTTTGGGCCGCATGTACCCAATTTTCAGTCACTCTTTTCAAATCATCAGTCCACTGACTTGGTGGTCTACCTATACTCCGATAGGCTTAGGATTTTGGTCGCCACTCTATGATTCTCTTTGTCCATCGCCCATCCTTAGACCTAGCAACATACACAGCCCAGTTCCATTTAAGATGTAGAATGAATTTGACTGCGTCTTGTACTCACGTTCTCTTCCTGATATATGATTTGGGGTGTGATCTCTAAGAGTAACGCCTAACATTGTCCTCTCCATCTTTCGTTGCATGCATATTTTATTGATGTTTTTCTTCGACATTGTGAGAGTATCGGCTCTGTACGTAAGAACGGGGAGTATGTATCTATCAAATATTTTTCTGTTTAAACATATAGGAGTATTAGATTTGAATACATAAGCCAGTTTGCCATATGCAGCCCAGGAGAGACCTATTCGCCGCTGAATTTCATGTATTTGGTTATCTAGTCCTATGCTGATTTTATGTCCCAGGTATTTATATTGTTGCACTTGCTCTATCTCTACGTTATTCAGTTTTATAGTGTCGCCTAATACAAGATTTGTACAAACTGGGTTTTGGATAGATTGATTTTAGACCAATCTTTCCTGAAACTTTCTGAAGCATGTGTAGCATAGTTTGTGCTTCTTGTATTTTGTCTGTCATTAAGGCAATGTCGTCGGTGAAACAGAGGTGATTTTACTTTCCTAGTTTATTGATTTTAAAATACTTTCTAGAAGTGTTACGAAAAGCTTGGGTGAGAGCGTATCAACCTGCCGTACTCCTCTTTCAATTCGAAATTTGCCGGTGGATTGGTTAATTTGTGTTTTAACAGCGGTGGCATTTTCATATCTGTTAATTATATTGGAATATTGGATACTCGGCAAGTGCTTAAAAAAAGTCTCTGCTGATTTACAAAATCAAAAGCCTTTTTGAAGTCCACAAATATGAGTACAAGAGGCATATTATATTTTTTAATGAGTAAGCAGATGGTCGTTTGTTCCATACCCCGAGCGGAAACCAGCCTGCTCTTTTAAAGGAAAAAACTCGAATTTATTTGCTAGACGTTTGGTAAGTATTTTCGTGAATAGCATGTATACATGGCTCAGGAGGCTAATGGGTCAATGATTTGTAATATCTGAAGTATTTCCTTTTTTATGTATGATGATAATAGTTGCATTATTCCATTGCGATGGAGTTATTCCTTCCAGGAGGCATTTATTGGATAACATTTTAAGTGATTTGATAATTTGTTGTCGTCCTTATTTAATTGCCTCTACTACAATATTGTCTTCACCCGGAGCTTTGTTATTTTTCATGTCCTTCAAGGCTCATGTGATTTCTTCTTCTGCGATATTTGGGATATTCTCCGACCCCTGATTGAAGAATTTTGGTATGTTGATTTCTGTTCTGTTATCTTGTAAGATACATAATTGTTGATAAAAGAGTTCGATGATCTGTAAAATATCTCTTTTGTTTGTTATTACATTACCATTTATGTCTTTAATCTTTTGAGGTTACTAGGTACAAAATAAGAAAAAATATTATTTTTCAACGGATAACATAGAAAATTGTGCTTCTAAATTTCCTTAAAAGTAATTTCTTGGTAATATTTACAATGCAAATTGTAGCAAAATCAAAAACGAAAGAAAACAGGTCAGCTAGAAGTTTCAGATTCCATTGCGAATAGATAGGGTTTAAGTTTTAAACCTTTCTTGGTAATTTGACTGTTAAAGTTTACGTGAAATATGAGTATAATTTGCTTAGGTAAGCCTTTTCCCTACTTGATAACATTTCCGGCTAACCTTCTTTGGAAACGTTATGCTTTATTCGGAATTAAGTTACTTATAGGTATTTTATTGTTTTCTCTAAAATTACGACCTTAAAATAATCAATAGAATTAGGGTGAAGTACTTTAAAACAGAGGCGGCTACATATTAATATTAGACAGTAAATACAATTTATTGATTTGAAATATTACTGTTCCGTACGGAACACTTACAAGATCACTTCGATGTCCGTCTGTGTGTCACACCAGATTTTTTCCGAAATTATTTGACCTAGAAAGTTGAAATTTGGTACCAATATAAGAATTGATGGCCCCATCAGAGCAGTGTAGTTTTGAAAGTTAAATTTTGACTTAAGGGTTAGTTTTGGAGGGTGAAATCGGAAGCAAAAATTTTTTTTTTACCAGGTCATCGAGTGGGGTGTCAAATGTAAAAATACGAGTCCAAAAATATATATAATGTAATTATTTCGAAGAGCACCGATCAAAAAAATTTTGAAAAAATTCTGGAATATTCTCCATAGGGTGCAGATCGAACAAAAATTATCACACCTTTAATAATTTATCTGGTATATAAAAAAAAATAAAATTTAAAGGTGGTCAGTTTTTAGTAAAGATCGGAAAAAACTTTGGGATGTCTTTATACCTCCGTAACAAAAAATTTTATTTTGAAAGCAATCAACGTACGAAACACTAATAGCGCAAGTCCAACTTGCACTTGACCGGTTATTTGTATTGTCCATCGGTAAAAATAATTTACAAATAAAGAAATTTCTGAAACACATAAGAATTCATTGGAGAATGAAAAATATGTTGCTAAACAATAAAGTTAGTAAGTAATAAATCCATAATTACCAATTCGCAAATACTATTGTAGTTTCTTTACATCTTTCGTGGTCTTACTTTGACTGTCATAATCTTCTGACTTTTGCAGTTGTTTAATAATTTACAGAGATCAACGTACTGAGTCTGATTAAAGCATCTAAGTTCTTATCAGGCTTTACTTCCTTAAGACTTTCGTAGTCTAAGTGAAGGTTGTATGATCTTACATTTAGCTACTTTATTTTGTTGTCAAGGGTCCAACACTCACATCCATACAATAGCACGGCGAATACATACGCTCTCGCCATTCTTTTCCAGTTCGAGACTGAGACTTGCGATGGAAAAATGTATTCATATTCATATAAGTAACTCGGGCATGTTCAATTTAGAAATATATTTCCTTTCTTGAGTTCCACTTGTCATTTATATTGATACCCAAATATTTAAATGTGGAGACCTGTTCTACGGTGTTGTCCCTGATTTCGATCAGTTGCTAAAGATCTTTGATATTATTCGCTAATAGAACAGTATTATCAGCATCCCGTATGTTGTTCAGCGTACTCCCATTAAGTGTTATTTCCTCAATGAATTCATGGATAACCTCTTTAAACACAGCATCAGAATAAAGTTGAACAAAAGTGGTGAGAGAATACATATCCCTATCTTACAGCCTGGGTTTATGCTTCCGGAGTTTTTCAGTCCAATTTTAACTTCCACTGATTGATTCCAGTACAGACTTTTAATAATATTTAGATCTCTTTTATCTATATTTGTTGTTTCTAGAATTTTTAATAATTTGTCGTGCATCAGAGAGACGAAAGCTTTATTGTATTCTATAAAACATGCATATGCATCTACGTTCATATCTTTATAACGCTCGACCAGTACATTTAACAAGAATAAAGTTTCCCGTATACCCATGCCTTTTCGGAATCCGAATTGTGTGTTATCTATTTCTGCTTCACAATTTCTATATATTCTGGTATGGATGATTCTCAGAAATGTCTTAAGCACGTGAGACATTAAACTTATTAAGCGATAGTCGTCATATTTCATTGATTTTGACTTTTTCGGAATTAAAATGAAAGTCGACTTTAGCTAGTCAAGAAGGATTTGTACAGTTTCTTGTTAAATAACATTACCAGTCGATTAACAAATGGACTTTCATCCGAATATATTTTGAGGATTTCTCCCTTTATCTCTTCTGGACCAAATGCTTTTCCATCCTTTTGTCGTTGTATAGCATGAATAACTTCTCCTTTTGTTATTTCTGGCCTTATCTCATTATCCATGTTTAGCTGTAGCTGAAAAGAATTGCTCCTATGATTTTATTTTGTCCTTCATGTCCAGTACAATTTCATTACTTTCATTTCTCAGAATTGCTTCTTGTTTTTTCCTCCCAATTTCTTCATCTTCTTAGGTAGGTTGAATGTGTCATATTTCTCTTGCAGCTCCTCTATTTCTCGGCATTTCTCGCTTAACCAGATTTCCTGAGGTTTTCTACATTTTCGACGTATTACTCTATTTAATTCGTTGTACTTTGAGACATCTTTTGTTTTCTGCAATCGTTTTTCGTCCATCGGATTTAGTAGTCATCCATTCTTGTTTGTTTTCTATTCTCCGTTCGTTCCTTTCCTTGATTCTGTACCACTATTAATTCATTCTTCATCTTAACCTATTATGATTCAACACTCTATTTTTCCGTTCTTATTTTCTTTTTAAATTTTTCATCCATTTAGTTTGATAATTGTTTTCTAATTTTAAGGTTCTTCAGCCTATTTGCATCTATGTGATTTATTGTTTGTTTTTTTTTTGTGAATCCTTTTGAACCTGTGCATTCGAAATTCCATGGGCACTGGATTGTGGTCTGAACTTGTGTCCGCCCCAGAGTAGGTTTTTACAGATTTTATAAATTTCTTCATGTTTCGTTTAACGAGAATAAAATCTATCGGGTTCCTAGTCCTATCGCCAGAAGATTTTCGAGTGCAGAACTGCCTGGGCTCGATACAAAATTGGACTAGTCTATCGCCTCTATCATTTCTCAATCCCATGCAATATTGTCCAACCACTTCACCGTCCAGTCCTAAACCCGTCTTAAAATTTATGTTGTTAGTAGTTACTTAATTGTTGTCTAGTAATTATATTTATTGTCTTTTCAGCACAAAGGGACAATCTCTATGTAAAATATTTTTTTAGTTTCATAGTAATTGCATATTGATCATTAATTTTAAAAGTTCTTTGTTGCAGCAAGTAATTCATAAGTAAGTATTTGCAAATAAAATTTCCCATACTATAGAAATCTCTAGCTTTTCGAATTCAGTCCATTTGTGTATTATGCTACACGAGAAACAGATGATCATAGATTGAACTATTAATTCACATGTATAAATTATATTACATGAACACCTAAATCTTGTGGTTATTATTTTATCTACTTTACCAGTCTAACGTATTTAAGAAGTTCCGATGAAGCCATCATACTGGTAGCAGCAACTTGACTATATTCTAAGAGTTATAGCAACCAAATCTTCTCGTCGTTTCCTGTGGTTAATTGTGTCTAACTCGAGTATTTGACACAATATACAGTCAGCCCAAAAAGTCTCCATTCACCACTTGCTTGCTATACTATTTTCTGTCATGTTTAACTAATTAATTGGAACTATGAGAAAACATGTTTAAATTCATATTTGAAACTTAACCAACGAGGATTAGTATTAAAAACAACTATGGAACATTTTATTTAGAAGTTACAACATTGTTCCAAAAATGTAAACAAAACTAATGTCAAAAAGTCTCCATATACTCAAGAACTGCATTGAAATAAATGCATTATGGTCAGCGGCATTTTATCAAGCTATCTGTTGCTGGCTAGAATGAAAACAAATGAATAATTTTTGGCCACACTTTATAATCTTTCATTTGCTGCTAGTAATTTTGCAATGGGTTTTCAAAATAGTACTAAAAATGAGCGAGAGAAATTTTGAAATTCCATTTCAAGTTCGAAAGATCATAATTGATTTGTGGAAAGATGGAAAATCGTACAGAAATATAGACAAAATTGTTAAAAAATCACACGCTACTGTTCAGGACATTGTAAACGAGTATAAATCAACCGGTTTCGACCACGCTCCGGTCGCCACAAGAAACTGACTCCAGGTGAAGAAGCTAGTAGTTTTAGATAAATAATTATAGATCCCAAGAAAAGTGCACCAAAATTAAAAGAAGAAGTACGGCGACTACTTTTGAAAAATGTTTGTTCACAAATAGTGAGAAATTGTTTACACAGGGCAGGTTATAAGGGGTGTGCAGCCAGGAAGAAGCCGTTATTTCAGAAGCTTATCGCAAAGAGTGGTTAGCTAGTGCTAGGAAATACGTTACTAAACCTCCTGAATTTTGGGAATCCGTAACCTTTAGTGATGAAACTAAAATTAACCTTTTGGGTCTGATGGCAGAACTAAAGTTTGGAAAACGAAGAATACCGCATTCAATATTAAAAACATTTGTTCCACGGTGAGACAAGGGGGTGGCAGTGTTCTGCTTTGGGGATGCATGTCTGGGGTTCGAAATTTACATTTTATTAATGGTACCATGGATCAGCATGTTTATCTGAATATTTTGAGACACAATTTAAGAGAACGTGTCCAAAAATTAGCATTCGAAAAAAGATACATTTTCCAGCAGGACAATGATCCGAAATATACCGCAAATTTGATGAGAGAATAGATGATCCATAATGTACGACAGCAGTTTCATACACCTCTGCAATCACCTGATGTTAACCCCATCGATCATTTATGTGAGGAACTTAAACGGCGCATTCGCAAACATAATGTTTCAAATAGAGAAGAATTAAAAACAGAATATTGAACGAATGGGAGAACATGCGAGGAGAAGTTACTAGAAAGCTGGTTGCAAGCGTAACAAAAAGGTAACAGGAGATTATCGAGGCCAACGGCGGCCCCACTAAATATTAGTTTAAACGAAGTTGTTATTTTCCGTTAATCTCCGTCAAACTATTATTGGTAATTGTTAAGTGTATGGAGACTTTTTGACATTGATTTTGTTTACATTTTTATACCATTGATGTAACTTCTAAATAAAATGTCTGTATTTATTTTTAATACTAATCCTCGTTGGTTAAGTTTCAAATATTAATTTAAACATATTTTCTCATAGTTCCAGTTATTTAGTTAAACAAAACAGAAAAACAGTATAGAAAGAAGGTGGTGTATTTAGACTTTTTGGGCTGACTGTATATCTTACTACCATCTCTATCGATTAATTCAGACCTAGTGTTAGAATAGGATTAAGTTCAAGATCGTCCGTAGTAAATATACGAGTATCGGTGATTTCTTATCTACAGCCACAGTTATATCCACAAGATTGGTATAGAATCTTCAAAAACTCTTCTTGTAAGTCACCGGCTCAGTTAGCATCTTTGAGTACCCGATGTAATAATAAATTTCGTGTTTCGTAACAGCATTAAGGGTTGTATGTAATTAATTAAAGGATTCCCACTTTTTTCTTTTCAAGTAGTAAAGAATTAGCTGGTAAGATGTTGTGATGAATTTAATTTATTTATACTATACATAGATTTTTCTTGCATTTCCTGCAGTTCTGGCTAACATACCTATTAATCAAAATATTCCCCTCGCAAACTTCAAATTCTCCCCTTCTTTTATCACTATTCTTTGACAGCTTAAGGATTCAATTATACTGAATAATCTGCTGTACGATAATTTGTAGGAAGAACTTACAGCAAAATATAGTGAATTTTGTATTCTAAATGTCATCAAAGAAATATTTATTTAAGAAAGTTTAAAATAAAAATTGGGTATCAGGAATCTGAAATATATAAAAAGTTAGTAGTTTCCTATATTGTAGTTCTGTATTTCTTATCCATCCCCTTAATAATAAGTAAAAATTGTTTTTCTAGCTTTTTTTCGGAGAGCTTTAAAACTTATTTGTCTTACTATTAGAACTGTCAATTTGATCACTTTATTGTTAATCTAATTTAGTTACCACGTTTTTTTTATCCCATGTTAAGATTAGATGATTGACTTGAAATGTATTACAACAATTTTTTCTTCTAAATTTAGTAATGTAAAAAATATACTGACGCAAATGACAAATCTTTAAATATATCTATATTTTTAGATACGTTTAAAAAATTTGGAAATAAATCCATTGTTTAGGAGAATTAATTACAATTAAACAGCTAAAGTAGCTTATTTTCTTGACTATAGTTGAACATATTTTTTGCGTTTAAATTATCTTAATTAATGGTGACTGTTCTAAGAACTAACGGCCTTAACGAGTCAATATAATATAGGGTGTATAAAAAGAGACTTCGTGAAATCTATTATCAACATGAATCATTTATGTATTTCTTGTACTTCTGGTAACAATTTAATTTATAGGCCTATATGACGAATATATGAAATATTAATATCCTCATAGTTTTTGTCTCATCGCTATGCCAAACTGGTAGGATTGTTAAAGATCTGTTTACACCAGGACCCTTTCTGTTGATTTAAATATAAACACTAGAACAAAACTTTTGAAGCAAACACATCTGTATGCACATTTGGTATATACGAGAAGAGTATATTCTTGGTTAAAATATTTTTTTTATCACTGCCGTATGCTTAAAAATGACAGTGTAAAAGCTCCAATGGATTAAAGAGAACATGCGTGTATCTAATTTTTGGATAAGAAAATTTAACAGAACTCTAGAAAATGGAAATCACGAACAGATTGGCTATATAGATACATACAAAAACGTGCAAATGTAATTGTTAAACTGGTGTTGCTGAAACTAAAAGAATACCTAATTAATTTCAATAATCATTTATTTTACTTTAAGAGATTGCCGGTTTAAAACTGAGAATATGACATTCCAAAAGAAAATGTCAAAAAAATTTAAAACTTTGTAGCAAAATGCAGATTTGTGGCAACAGTACTAGAACTGATCACATAATTTATATCTGTGTCGCTGAAACAATTCTTCCAATTTCCTGTTAAGTTTACATTTAGTTAAAAGGGCATAATCATATTCCGAACAGCAGGAAGATCTTAGAAGTTTAATAACACAGCCCCACAAAAAAAAAAAGTGGGGTATACTTTTGATGCGATATATCAGATCCGTAGTATTTTTGCCCGCTGATCACGAATCTGACGTCAGAATATCGCCATCACATCTCAATTTTTTTCTAACCTCAAAAAATAGGTAAAAATTAGTAAAAATTAAGAAAAATATATTCCTAAAAAATTGATTCAAGCTTTTTCATGAATCCAAAGATGTATTAATATGTATTCGGACACGCTAAGCTAATATTCATCGGTTGGATTGAGCCATACAGTTCTGTTTTCTTTCTAACCTCAATAAATCAGACAGATATAGTGCTTCTCGAATGCAAAAACGAATTCAAATTAAAATTCAACCGATCCTTACCAAATTTGGTACACGGGGATTTTTTGGGTCGCTGATCACGAATCTGAGGTTGGATTTGCAAAATTCAAGATGGCAGATGTTTTCGCGCCATTTTGAACCCCGAGAAAATTCATCGGTCGATTTTTATTCTTCTACCTGCATCCAGGGCACCTCCACGTGGTGACGGTGGGCAACGATGTTACTCCACTAGCCGGCAGAGTCCCTGGATAACGGCTTAGATGCCGTCATGGCAGGTAGAAGAAAGAGAATTACGATGCAGGGACTCGGAAACCCAGTATCGGCGGTTGGTCAGGGTGGGAAAGCGGGCCCGCAGCCGTCGTCATCCAGCGACCGTAGCTCTTCATGTGTGGGTGACTTGGCTCATGTAGAGTATAATGCTACAAGAAAACGGTCTCACGGTACAAGGACTTTTCATAAGTGCGATAAAAACAGTGATTCATTTTGTTATATTTGCTGTCAACACGTATTGAGTAAAATGGGGTCACCGATAACGGATAAGATTAAAACCTTATATAAGGATTGTTTTAACATTGAAATACAGCACCAGGATACAGATTGGGTTCCCCACATCATTTGCAGTTCTTGCAAAATAATGTTGTACATCAATAAGAAGGCGATTAAATATTCCAGACCAGCAATATGGAATAGACCATACAGTGAAAATGATTGCTACTTTTGTATGAATGTTGTATCTAGGCATAACCGAAAAAATAAAAGCACTATTACTTATAACGATGTTTCGACAGTAACAAGACCAACTAAACTAATTCCGCCTCCTGAACCATTTGATGCTGATGTTATGGAAACAAATGATTTCACCTTATCAGTTCATGCCGAAAACATTGAGACTGTCGAAAAAGATTCAAACACTGTTACTAATGAATGTTGTAGTGATAACCTATCATATACTAGTGACACAGATAAAGAATTTCTACCATACAACCGTAAACCAGAACCAATACTCGTATCACAGTCAGAACTTAGTGATCTAGTCTGAGATTTAGGCTTATCCAAAGATGGTTCAGAGCATCTTGCTTTCTTTTTAAAGAAAAGACATTTACTTAAGCCAGAAGCTACGATTTCTTATTATAGAAACAGATATGAAGAATTTCGAAAATATTTCACAATGGACGAGGAATTGTCACTTTCATATTGTACCAATGTAAAAGGTCTAATGGATGAATTTCAAAATAACTTATACGATCCTGAAGAATGGAGACTGTTCATTGATTCTTCTAAACGGAGCATTAAGGCAGTTTTGCTGCATAATACCAACGTTTACGCTCCCATTCCGATTACTCATTCCACAGTTATGGAAGAGCAATATGAAAAAATGAAGCAGCTTTTAATAAAAATAAAATATGCTGATCATAACTGGAAAATTTGTGGAGATCTGAAAATTGTAACCATATTGTTTGGCCAACAGTCAGGGTTTACACTTTATCCCTGTTATAAATGTCTGTGGAATAGCAGAGACAGGGAACGTCATTATAAGAAAAAAATTTGGCCAACAAGAGAATCGTTCACTCCTGGTGAAAATAATGTATTGTTTCCACCATTGGTAGATCCAGGAAAAGTTCTTATTCCCCCGCTTCACATTAAGCATGAAGCAATTCACGAGAGCATTAGATACAAACGGCCCATGTTTCAAATATTAGCATAAAAAATTTCCGAAATTTTCTGAAGCTAAAATTAAGGCAGGCGTATTTGACGGGCCACAAATAAGAAAATTGTTTCAAACATTCATTATTTGTTACTAAAATGAATAAAGTTGAAAAAGCCGCTTGGCTTAGTTTTAAAGAAGTCGCAACAAACTTTTTGGGAAATAATAAAAGTCCTAAGTACAAAGAAATAGTCGAGAAAATGGTAAAAAATTTTCAAACATTAGGTTGCTTAATGAATCTAAAATTACATTTCCTGGACTCCCACATCGATGATTTCCCAGATAATCTTGGTGACTACAGTGAGGAGCAAGGGGAACGTTTTCACCAAGATCTGAAAATCATAGAAAATCGGTATCAAGGACGATGGGATGACCATATGCTAGCGGACTATTGCTGGTCGCTAAAAAGAGAAACAAGTCCTCAAAAGCGTTTGGGCAGAAAGCCTTTGAATAGGTCATTCGCGGAAAAAAGAACAAGATACAGCCAAAAAAAGGAAAGTTAGGCGCGGGTCTAACCTTCGCAATTCTAGGGCTTAAGGGTCTACTATTTGAGAGTATATGGTTTAAAAGTCCTGGTTTTGAGTTTATTGGGTCTCATTTTTAAAGTTACAGGGTTATATATTATTACAGTTATATTTTTGAGGTTACAGCGTGTGGGAGTCTAAGGTTTCAGGGTTTAGGGTTTAAGAGTATCAGGTTTGAGGATTCCCCAACTGTATACCAAATTTGGTAGGAATCGGTTGGTTTTCAAAAATTTTGTCCGCAATCTTGGATCCGCCATTTTGAATTTTGCAAATCCGACCTCAGATTCATGATCAGCAACCCAAAAAACCCCCGTGTACCAAATTTGGTAAGAATCGGTTGAATTTTAATTTGAATTCGTTTTTGCATTCGAGAAGCACTATATCTGTCTGATTTATTGAGGTTAGAAAGAAAACAGAACTGTATGGCTTAATTCAACCGATGAATATTAGCTTAGCGTGTTCGAATACATATTAATACATCTTTGGATTCATGAAAAAGCTTGAATCAATTTTTTAGGAGTATATTTTTCTTAATTTTTACTAATTTTTACCTATTTTTTGAGGTTAGAAAAAAATTGAGATGTGATGGCGATATTCTGACGTCAGATTCGTGATCAGCGGGCAAAAATACTACGGATCTGATATATCGCATCAAAAGTATACCCCACTTTTTTTTTTGTGGGGCTGTGTAATCAGTGTGCGTAAACACGTTATATATATATATATATATATATATATATATATATATATATATATATATATATATATATATATAAATCTTTTATTTTAATCTTGGGCATGAGGTTCTTTTGAGTAAAATACTTTTTTTTGAGTTTTTGTTTCTTTATAATATTATTTTTAATTGACAAATTTTTTTTCTTTGGTATTTGGTTTTTCATTTCTAAAAGTAAATTAAAAAGTGTAAACACAATCAACTTACGGATATAAACAACAATTCAATTCACAAAATATAAAAAACATGTACACCTAAAATTTCATCTTATATATATATAAACAATTGGTTTAATTTTTTTTTTTAAATGAACAATAACAATTAGTTAAAAATTAAAGTCACTAATTAAACATATTTTATATTTTTCGTACCTCGAAAATAAGTACTCGTAAACCAAACCATTACATCTCGGTCTACGGTCAACGATGAGAACTGGCGAGAAGACTTTTATATGGTAGCGGAATACACATATTTCTTATATGATTTTATTTTTAGTTGGTTTTTATGCTTGACCTTGGAAAATATGTTTTTATTATTTTTCATTAAAATTTTTCTTATTATCATTTTTTTAATATTAGTTTTAAGTACTTGATAGCTAATTAGGTAAGATGTTATTATACTTAGGTCGTTAATATCTGTTCTGTCGTTCACTGCGTTTTTTTTTTTTTTCTATCATTTCTTTAATTATTAAGTTATGGTAGTTGTGGTCTTTGTTTAAGATTTTAGTTTCTCTGTAATTAAATCTGTGATTTGTTTCGTTTTCGTGTTTGTTAAGTACAGTTGTGGCATTCCTTGTATACTTGTGACCGTTCAATCTATTTTTGAATAGTTGGCTGGTCATGCCTATGTATTTTTTGGACAATTTTCACATGGAATAGAGTATATTACGTTAGAGTCTTTTGTTATGGGGATGTTACTTTTTAGTTTCGTGAATAGGGAATTCAGGTTGTTATAAGATTTGTGGCAAACCGTTAGGTCGTATTTAGTTAGTGTATATTTTAGTTTTTCAGACAGGACTTTTATATACGGTATACGGATGTATTATTTTTGTTTTTGGTTGTTTGAGTTAGGTTTTGTCTTATTGTCTTTTGTATGGTTGTAGTATCGATAAATGCGTTTTTTTATTATTTGGTTTATGTCATTCATTTTAAAGCTGTTTAATGACAGAATTTCTTTTACTTTTTGAGGACGAAGATTAAAATAAAAGATTAAACAGCTGTTAGATGAAAGTGGCGGATTTCAATAATAAAAGAAAAATTGAACAATTTAATAAAAACAAATATACAAAATTTTTTATATTTTAAAATAATTACTTATGACTTATAGACATCTTATTTTTAAACCGCAAATCTTTTAAGTTAAAATAAATGATTATTGACATTAATTAGGTATTCTTCTAGTGTCAGCAACATCAGTTTAAAAATTACATTTGCATGTTTTTGTATGTATCTATATAGCCAATAGCTGTTCGTGACCTCCATTTTTTAGAGTCCCGTTAAATTTTCCTATTTCCAAAAATTACATACACCCATGTTCTCTTTAATCCATTGTAGTGTCATATATATATATATATATATATATATATATATATATATATATATATATATATATATATATATAAACTCCTGGACAAAATTAACGCAACAATCTGAAAATTAATTTATCTTTTTCTTATGTCAGTTTTAAAGTTTATCGAGTATTTGAATAGCATGCATATTTTGTTTCGTTGTTCATGACAGAAATCAAAACAATTCGTTTAGATTTACAGTTTTAAAGAATTTTTTAGAAGATAAACAATTTTCTGTAATAATGCGATAGATTTTGTTTAAATGTAAGCTTATAAATTGTTCCCTTTTTCAAAGTAATACGTTTTTGTGGTAGACTGTTTTATTTTTGACCCCGAAGAATTAGAAAAATGACTCGAACAAGGAATTTAACTGGACATGAGGTAGTGCGAGCCTCAGTTTTATTGGACGAGGGATATTGTCAGAGTTATGTTGCCAATTTGTTAGGCAAACATCGTTCCACAATAAGTCGTATGGTAGGACGCTTGAATGAAGTAGGAACTTATTCTAGAAGGCTAGGGCAAGGGCGAAAACGATGCACTAGCGACCTAGATGAACGTTTTATAAGACAATATGCTTTAAGAAACAGGACTGTCACTAGTTCTATAATAAGAAACGAACTCGAAGCTGTTCGCAATGTCACAATTTCTTTTAAGACAGTTAGAAGACGGTTAAATGAAGCTAGATTAAACAGTAGGAGACCAGCCACTGCGCCCTTGCTTACTAGAGAGAACAGAGTTGCCAGGTTACGTTTTGCTCGAAATCACGAAAACTGGTCTGTGGATGATTGGAAACAATTTTTTTCACAGATGAAACTAGGGTTAGTCTAAAACATCCAGATGGTCGTAAGCGAGTATGGCGAAGACCAGGAGAGAGGTTTGCTCCTTGCAATATCTCTGCAAGGATTCCATTCGGCGGTGGCTCTGTTATGTTCTGGGGTGGCATCTGCTTTGATGCTCGCACAGAGTTAGTTCCTGTCCGTCCGAGATCCATGAATGCTATGAGAATATTGTAATAGAACATGTGATGCCTTTCGGTCATTTTGTGGAGCCCAATTTCCTGTTTATGCAAGACAACGCTCGAACTCACGTGGCTAGGGAGGTACTCGATTATCTTAATCAAGTTGATATACCGATTATGCAATGGCCACCAAAAAGCCCGGATCTGAATCCGATAGAACATGTATGAGATCACCTTAAGAAAAATGTGAAACGTCATATACCTGCACCTAGAAACCTGAGGGAACTTGAAAATGCAGTTATCACAGAATGGGAGCAATTTCCTCAAGATTTTATCCAAAATTTAATTAGAAGCATGCCTAGGCGCATAAAGGCTGTCATCTGAAGTAGAGGAGGCAACACACGCTACTAGTGTCCCAGTTACACCATTAATTTTGCTACTAGTGCCCCAGTTTATTTTTTTCATTATTACATAATTTCAACGATTTTGTTATTAGGTCGTAAGAATAATTTTAATTCTAATCTTATAGAGAAATTTGGTAGCTAATTCACTTTTAAAGTATCCGAATAAGTTTTTTCTAACTTTTAGTGTAACCAATGTTCATAAAAAATTATTAAAATTAATTGATTATAGAGATTTGTATGATTTAATATATTGTTGCGTTAATTTTGTCCAGGAGTGTATACATATATATATATATATATATATATATATATATATATATATATATATATATATATATATATATATATACATACATCTATATATATATATATATATATATATATATATATATATATATATATATATATATATATATATATATATATATATATATATATATATATATATATATATATATCCTTATAAATTTTATGAAACTTCTCTTAATATTTACATGAAGCGTGCCTCGGTATATTCCCTCACGTGCTCTGTTAATAGGAAACATCTTTACTAGTGCTTATTAGAAGTTGTCTTTCATTAAGGGGAATCGGTCTACAAATATAGGTACTTTAAAAGCTACAGGTGCTGCAGATGAGCCCATTAAGAAGTTTAAATAAGCTACAAAGTTATTTGAAAAGTTTGGATGTTACGGCGAAATAGGGTCTAAGAGTAAAAGGCTAAGTGGATTAGCAATGCAAATCTTTTATAATTTTAAATTAAATTCGTAGTTATCAGTCTTTACAATGTTTTATGGGGTTAATTTTCTTGTAAGTATTTTTACAATTAATCTGCAACGATTTGATATATTACTATTTAATGTAGGGTTTTGTTAATCCTGATTCATCCTATTTAAACTGAATTGGGCTTTATTTTTGTAAATGAAAGACCATATTCTCAGTTTTCTATGGCAGAACTGGTGATTGAATAGCCTGTAGTTTATACGTCATTAAACCAAATGTCGTTCAGGTTAATTAAGTTTAAAACAAATAATTTCTCTTTAGGCTTTGTCGGATTTTTAAATGATAAAGTTCTTTTTTTTTGACAGATTTATATTCATTTTCAAATTTATCTGTTTTCATTCTCTCTTATAATTCTGATTGGTGATCATTTTAAAACTTGTCGATTTGACTTTTCTGCTGCTAAATTATAAATATTTCTTTATTGTAGGTTTTAAATTAGTGGTTATTATTAAGTTCATATTATAAGGATTTTTAATTAATTTGTGATCTTTTAAAACATTTACAGTTAAATTCACTAAAATGGTTTAATTTTGGAGGTGGTTCAGTTTGATATATACAGTGTGACAATTTGAGTCCGCATCATATGGGATTTTTTTTAAATAATCACTTTAGCCCAGATCTGGTTATGGCATGCATTTGTGCTTCAAATAATATCAGAAATAAAGTATAGTAAGTCATTTTTACGCATGACGTCACCTGTCAAAAATGACATTTTCGTAAAAATTTTTGAAAAAAACGTATAATTTCTCCAAATTTTAAAAAAAGTTATTAGACAAAATGGTTTATTTTACGATTCTAGATCTGTTTGTCAAATTTCAACGGCCTACTACGATTTTGAATTTTTGGCAGTTTTTTGACATTTCGGCAAATGTTTTTCATCTTGATTTATTGCAACCTTATTTAAATCATTTAATTTGTCAAAAACTAGGCACCTAAAATCTATTTAAGAACAAAATAAAGTCGTGTCCATAATTTTTTTATAGAATATTAAAATTTACACTTATCATGAATCATATTTGATGCAAAGTTCGATTAGCTTTTGTTTTTAAATAGAAAAATGTTTCTCGCTTACGTATTTTGATAGTGAAGACACTTAAACGACTGTAAATTAACACAAATCTTACATTTTGATCTTTTTAGTAATGCATTTAAATTTTTAGCAATGTAATGTTTCTTACTATAAACACCAACAACACCTTGCTGCTTTATTCTATTTGTTTTTTTTTTTTATTCTTCAGCTAAAACCACTTTTTAGATCAATAATACATTTTAGATTCTAATTAGCAACCGTAATACAAATATTACACATATTCTAGTTATTAATTTGGCAGTTATGCGTTAATAATACCACCGAAAAATTACATTAAAATGCTTTCAGTGTCATTGTTGACCTAACTGCTAATTTAAAATAAATCCAGCCATATTTTAGTCGTGGCTATCAAAATTACCGTTCGCAAAATTAGAAAGACCCTTTATGGTTGTGCCGATTTCCTCCTGAAAACTTACCTTCTACAGGAAAAAGAGCTAAACGGAGAAATTAACACGCTAACCAAAACTCGATATTTCTATGAGTTTATTAATAGTAGGCCATGGAAACAATTGAGAACTAGAGATCGCAATATGATGTCGTAAGCTGTCAAATATTTAGTTAGCAATTCAAACTAGAATGGAAAGAAGCAGATGGTGTCACAACATGCTTTCTCTCCAAGAAAAAAATGAATTTGTTTTATTGTGTGGGGAAAATACACCTGATCGCACTGTTGCAAATGTTTTTAACGAGTGTCATCCTGAAAAAAATTTGCAGCAATCTACTGTGAGCCGAATTATAAAAAAGTTTAAATCGACTGGATCTGTGGGAAATGTTTTCCGAAAAAATCATGTTGCACGTAAACATACCGAAGATACTGAGTTAGATATGTGCTTAAGTGTAGTGGAAGAAGGCAAAACCAGTGTTAGAACTATTTCGAAATCTAAACCGGAGATCGACAGGGAAAGTGTACGTAAAATTTTACACAAAAATAAATTTAAACCATACAAACCGAAATTGATAAACACTTTACAGGATAGAGATTTTAATATTCGGTTGTTATTTTCATTCTGGTACCAAGGAAAAATAGAAGAGGACTCCAAATTTCTGTACAATGCTTTATGGACTGATAAAGTCACGTTTACTTCTAATGGAGAAGTAATTTCACAGAATAGTCGATGGAGGGCCCAAGAAAATCGAAACTTCATAATTGAGTGTCGTAACCAATACTCGTTTAAAACGAACGTTTGGTGTGGCATTGTAAATGACCAAATAATAGGGCCATATTTTTTTAGACATAATTTAAACTCACAACGATATCTAGATTTTTTAAATAACGAAATTTAGAAGTTCCGGATAACATGGCTGTGGATCTAAGATATGCTCTATGGTATTAATTAGTGGAGCACCAATATACAATACTTCGCAAGTACGAAACACTTTAAATGAACTATTTCATGGCAGGGTCATCGGGCGAGATCAGGATAATTGTTGGCCACCTCGATCGCCCTACTTCACCCCAATGGATTTCTATTTATGGGGTTATCTCAAACAAAAAGTATACAAGTTTAGTTCATTTAGAGATATCGATTATTTAGAAACTATAATTAGGCAGTGTGTTCAGGAGATACCTCCCGAGTTCGTGAAAAATGAAATGAAATTTCTAGAAGAACCATTCGTTGCATTGAACGAAACGGTGGACACACCGAAATGTAGAATATTGCAATATGCGTGTATTTGATACAAAGTATTTATTAAATAGGTTAAAATAGCCAATTGTTAATTTAGCGTTTATAGAAAGAAACATTACATTGTTGAAACTTTAAATACATTACGAAAAAGATCAAAATGTAAGATTTGTGTTAATTTACAAACGTTTCAGTGTGTTCACTATCAAACTACGTAAGCGAGAAATATTTTTCTATTTAAAAACAAAAGTTAATCGAACTTTGCATCATAAATATTCTATAAAAAAATTATGGACACGACTTCATTTTGTTCTTAAATAGATTATAGGTGCCTAGTTTTTGACACACTAAATGATTTAAATAAGGTTGCAATAAACCAAGATGAAAAACAATTGCCGAAATGTCAAAAAACTGCCAAAACTTCAAAGTTGTAGTAGGCCGTTGAAATTTGACAAACAGATCTATTATATGTTTTTTTCAAAATTTTTTACGAAAATGTCATTTTTGACAGGTGACGTCATGCGTAAAAATGACTTACTATACTTTATTTCTGATATTATTTGAAGCACAAATGGATGCCATAACTAGATCTGGGCTAAAGTGATTATTTAAAAAAATCCGATATGATGCGGACTTAAATTGTCACACTATATATATATATATATATATATATATATATATATATATATATATATATATATATATTTGTTTATTTATTTGATACATAAGATAATCTTAAGCCAGAAAATTCCTGAAGAATGGAGGAACAGTATGATCCGAATATTCAAAAAAGGAAATAATAACGACCCCGACAATTATAGAACCATTACCCTGCTAAATAGCACCTGTAAATAACTAAGCAAAATCATGCAAAAATAACAAAAAATATCAAAATACGCGAGGAACAGAAAGGTTTTAGATAAAATAGATCGACAGTGGATGCTATATGTACAATCCGACAATTGAATGAAACATCATTAGAATTCAATAAACTTCTATTTCTGGGCTTTGTTGATCTAAAAAAAGGATTCGATAGGATACGGTTGAGAGACGTGCTACTAATTTTACGAGATCATGACTTTAACAACAACTACATTAAAGTGATAGATCAGCTTAATTAAAGCAATATGACACGTATAAGGACACACCAAGAACTGACTGAAGAAGTACCAATATCATATGGAATTCGACGAGATGATAATATGAGCCCAACACTTTTTAATTTAATAATGGACAAAATACTAAATAGTGTCAATGAGACGGTTTACAGCGGCTAATACATTGCTTCCAAACTATAGCAGAAACTTACAACATGAGAATAACAGTGGAAAAACAGAATCAATGGTTATAGCCATAGATATACATTAGCTGTATACAACAAAAAACAATAGCACACAACATGCCTTCCAGTTACCTGGGAGTACAGCTATCTAGCTAAAAAAATCTATGTCACGAAGTACTGGATCAGATAAAAAAGCGTCTAAAATATCTGGTTCTTTGAGGGACTTAATATGGAAAAATGTCTACATATCTGGTTTTAACCTATGCCTAACCTGAGAGACCAGGTACGAAGCACAGCTATACGAAAAGAACTCAATATTCAAGACGTCGTCCGTTTTGCCAGATCAAGACTTCGATATTAGAGTTACCATGTAAGTAGGATGCCAGCTAATAGCTGGCCCCGATGGGCAAAAGAGGAAAAACCAGAAACAAGATGACCTCGCGGTCGATCACCAAAAAGATGGCACGAAAGTTGGACATCTACGTCACAAGAGGATTAAAAACAGACAAACCAAGGCCTTGTCTTATAAGAAGAAGTGCATATATATATATATATATATATATATATATATATATATATATATATATATATATATATATATATACAGGGTGGTCCAAATTAGACACTTTTAAAGGTAAACCCCTTTATCTGAAGGAGATAGACGAAAACTAAGGCTCAATTTTTATGATAAACTCAATAGTGAAAACCGCATATCGATATCTAGTACCGCTTCAGATATACAGAGTGTTTTTCAAAAATCTGCATTTTGGAAAAATGTTTGTAATTCTTATCTTACCTTAAATTTTCAAATTTTTGATTTCTGTAAAAACATTCTGAAAGCACTTTTTCACGTGGATTTCAACAGTGTCAGTTTTTAATTTAGTTAATATTTTAATAGTTATTAACGCAAAAATATATTTTTTAAATGAGATACGCTGTATTTTTTTTTTTTTTTTTTTTTTTTTTATGGGTCTAGCACACGTGCTGCAGGGAAGTCCCTAAAGCGCTCCAGGAGCGGCACGAGTGCGGAAAAAGCGATTCACGTTGTTCTTGAATCGCTGTAAATTGTACTCACGTTGTTCTTGAATCGCTGTATATTTTCCTTATCCGAATAGAGCTTTAAACGATCATTCTAAAATATCGCACACTTTATATTTTGCTTAGATCTACTTCAAAATATAAAGGTTTTCACTTTTTACGCGAGTTTTAAGTGCACATTTTGTGAAGTAGGCTTTGGATGGACCGGCCATATGGCTTAATTTAATTGTTTACTAGTAGTTGTTAAATTTTGCTTCTGGTTCAGTTATTGAATTGTTAAGTAAATCGCCATGAAGTTTGAAAATTACGAAAAATGGGATATGATAGTGTGTTTAATACAAACCGAAGAAAATTCGGAAGCGGCAAATAATTTGTACCACGAACGGTATCCAGAGAGGATATATTCGCTCGATTGCGACATAACCATAATAGTGACAAGTTTGAAAAGAAACGACCCAAAAATTATGCATCAAACAGGGATAAGGAGTCAGAAGAAATAGCAGGAGTTCCTAAACTCCCGGAAATAATGCCAACACTTCAATCCGACAGTTGAAAGAATCCACTGGACTACCAAGAACTAACGTAAGTCGTACTTTGAAGAAGCACAAATTCAGGCCCTGTAGGACAAGAAAAGTTCATCACCGTAGCGGCGGAGATTTTCAACGGCGTATGGATTTTTGCCAATGGTTTCTGGAGAATTTTAACCATGTTCCGAATTTTTCATTAAATTGCATTTGGACAGACGAAGCTTATGTAAGCAATGCAGGTATTTTTAACCGTTACAATTCTTATACGTGGGCACAAGAAAATCCTCATTTAGTTGTGGAGCAAAGAAATCACGACAGATTTGGATTTAATGTGTGGGCAGGAATTTTCAGAGGCAGGGTTATAGGGCCATTTATTTACGAAGGAACACTCACCTCTCAGGGATATTCAGAAATTTTAAGGCAGCAATTAGAACCTCTTGTTGATGAACTGCCGTTAATGGACCTTAGAAATATACAATAACTGGATAGCCAACCAAGGTCCGAACCGTTGGCCGGTAAGGTTACCGGATTTAACACCCATGGACCTCTGTCTCTGGGGAAGATTGAGAGACCTAATTTTTAAATTGCCCACAAACACCAGGCAAGAGAAAATTGTTTTGTTTTAGTTTTCTCTACTCGGAATAAATTGTTTTACTGTTGTTTTGTTTTAGTTTGCTCTACTTGGAATAAATTGTTTTATTGTTGTTCTGCTTTATTTTCTACATAGTTTAAAGTATTATAGCATTTAGTAAATTTCATTGTAGTTATGACTCTTAGAGTTACTTCTGGAGTTTTTGTTTTACGATTTGACTACTATCGGTAAACAATTGTTATTGTCGCTCCGTCCAAAGCCTACTTCAAAAATGTGCATTTAAAACTCGCGTAAAAACTGAAAACCTTTAAATTTTGAAGTAGATTTAAGAAAAATATAAAGTGTGCTATATTTTTAGAATGGTAATTTAAAGCTCTATTCAGATACAGGGTATCCCATTTAAAAAATAAATTTTTGCGTTAATAACTATTAAAAGATTAGTTGTAAAAAAATGTTATTTACACTGTTGAAATCCACGTGAAAAAGTGCTTTGGCAATGTTTTTACATTAATCAAAAATTTGAATATTTAAGATAGGATAAGAATTACAAACATTTTTCCAAAATGCAGATTTTTGGAAAACATCCTGTATATCTGAAATGGTACTAGAGATCGATATGTGGTTTTCACTATTGAGTTTATCATAAAAATTGAGCCTCAGACACCGACATAAGTTTTCGTCTATCTCCTTTAGATAAAGTGGTTTACCTTTAAAAGTGTCCAATTTGGACTACCCTCTACATATATATATATATATATATATATATATATATATATATATATATATATATATATATATATATATATATATATATATATATATATACATATATATATATATATATATATATATATATATATATATATATATATATATATATATACATATATATATATATATATATATATATATATATATATATATATATATATATATATATATATATATATATATATATATATTGATATGTATATATATATATAAATATATATATGCTGAGTTTTTTAATTTTCGAGTGTTTAAGTTAAATTTCCTCTTAAAAAAAATCGAAATTTATTAACGACATAAGGCACTTTTCAGCCCTTTTTTAACCAATAAGTATTTTAGTTCATTTTTGGAGTATAAGCTTTGCATATGTCCTTAGTGGGGCGAGGATGTAAGTTATCATTTATTGAAAGAATAATCTTTATAATTTTAGGTACGAAACGAATAAAAATTATATTAAAATTAAAGTAAACATTTTGTAACCTCAAATACTTTATACGCACATAACATATTTAAAACGGTCTCTAGTTACAATAACATGTAAAAAATCTATAATTGGGGACCTTTAATGACTGACACTTTTTCTTATCTAAACTTAAATGTTGTTTTCTTTATTACTCATGCCATTCCCACAACTTTGGTATCAATTCAATAATACTTTTTGTATTTTTAACATTTTGTTGTGTGGGAAAAGCCTGATTTTTTACACGTCTGTTGCTTAAATTTTCTTCTATTTTGTCGTTTTTTGCCGTTTTTGATGCGGTTTCCTTTTGGGTTTATCGTTTTTTACCGTTGACTATTTCTCCAGGCCGGAATAAAGAGCCGTCGAAAAAAGATGATATATAAAATGGTAACCGCGATTTGGATGAAATAGGATGGCTTGCAAATAAAAGGGAATGTATAAAAAATTGTTATTTTGCTCTCTGTATTTGTTTAGGTTAGTTTCTTGCCTTTCTAAGTTATTCTTATGTAACGTTTCCGGTTTCCTGCCTGCGATTATTTTTTCCTTAATTACATTAATTTCGAGGTTATGTATACAACTAAGAATGATAAAACTGGCCATATATTCACAATATTATGTTAGTTTAACTGATGAAATTTAAAATTTCTATTAGAATATATATGAAGAGGAACTAGCAGTTGTCTGCATTGGCACCTAAAACTAACAGACACCGCTGATGGTATAATAGTTGCAAAATATGTACAAATACGTGACCAAATAAAAATTTGATATGTGTATAATACGAGTATCTAAATAAAGGCTGAAACGTATAGTTTTTCAGCGATAACGTTTCAGGAGAAGGGGGTGAAATGGGTGGATGTCGATGAATTTTCTGTTGTCTTAATGGTAATAAGGTAATTTCTCCAGATTTTTGTTGAGGTAATAAAGTAATGTTATGTGTAATTATTTATATTAACACATGCAAGTGGGTTAAAGAGGTGCAGG
Organism: Pachyrhynchus sulphureomaculatus; assembly: GCA_019049505.1. Taxonomy (NCBI): domain Eukaryota; kingdom Metazoa; phylum Arthropoda; class Insecta; order Coleoptera; family Curculionidae; genus Pachyrhynchus; species Pachyrhynchus sulphureomaculatus. The sequence continues at coordinate 53,833,292 of CM032448.1, forward strand.
AGCAGGCTAGAGGGGTTGTTTTGGTATATATCGTGTTATATACGCTTTTAAGTGTTCTTAGAATCGAGAAACCCGAAAATTGAGTAATTTTTTCATTATTTTGAATTTTAATAAGGGAAGGGGGTGGAGTCGTTAAATATTTTTTGAGGTCTGCGAATAGATAATAGTCGCTGGGGGCCAAATCTGGAGAATACGGTGGATGAAGAAGCAATTCGGACTTCAATTCATGCAATTTCGCTATCGTAACCATTGACTTGTGGCACGGTGCATTGTCTTGATAAAAGAGCACTTTTTTCTTGTTCATTTGGTGCCGTTTTTTTACGATTTCTGCCTTCAAACATACCAATAACTTTATATAATATTCGCTATTGAAGGTTTTCCCTTCTCAGCATCGTCGATGAAAATTATCCCATGCGCATCCCAAAACACTTCTTTTTCAGGCTAGTCGCCTGTTTTATCTTCGACGTCTTGCCTTTTCGCCTCCAGATTATCGCTCCATCTTTTTCCAGGTCTTCCTGTACTTCTGCGACTTAAAGGTAATTTATCGCGTGCTACCTTTACTACTCTTAAATTTTCCATTCGTGTGATGTGATTATCCCATTCTTGTTTTCTTTTCAGTACCTACTTGTTTATGTTTTCTATTTTACAAGTTCTTCGCATATTTACGTTTCTCTCTCTATCTCGTAAGGTCTTCCCCGCGATCTTACGAAGAACCCCCATTTCGGCTGTCCCCATTATTCTTTTTGTTGTTTTCGCCCTTGTTTCTGCGGTGTATGTCATTACTGGCCTTATCATGGTCTTGTAGATTCCTGATTTTGTTTCGATGTTGATACTTTTATTAAACCATATGGTGCTACTGAGACATCCTGCTATTCTAATTGCTTTAATTGTTACTTCCTGTTCAACATCTCCGAAGCCCGGCAGTTCGATTCCTAGATATCGGAATTTCATTTCCTACTTGATTACCTTTCCGACTAGTTCAAGCTTGCATCTTAATGGCGTTTTGGAGGTTGTCATACATTTGGTCTTGGTTGCGGAGATTCTCATGTTGAATGATTTTGCTGTTCTATTAAACCTGTGCAATAAACGTTGAAGGTCGTCCTCTGTTTCCGTAATCAGTACCACGTCGTCGGCATAGCATATGATATTTATCTCCTTCTCTCCCATTCGGTTTTTTTTATGGGTCTAGCACACGTGCTGCAGGGAAGTCCCTAAAGCGCTCCAGGAGCAGCACGTGTGCGGAAAAAAAAGCGATTCACGTTATTCTTGAATCGCTGTAAATTGTACTCGGGTGGGAAACACAGCGCTGGGAAATTATTCCAAAGGGATTATGTTCTCCATATAAAAGACTGCTTGAAAAGCGTTGTACGCGGAGTAACAAGCTGAACCTCATACGGATGTGAAGCATCAGCGCGACGTGTATTTCTAACATGCACCGGTTCGGGAGGAATTAAGCGGGCTACATCCTTCGAACACTTTCCATGAAAATACTTGTAGAACAGACTCAAATCGCCAACTGTTCTTCGATGTTCCAGCGAATCAAGGCCGCCGGTCAGTTCCGGGTCTCCAATCAGACGAACAGCTCTTCTCTAAACAGAATCCAACAAATGCAGTGTATGTTTAGGAGCGGAGCCCCAAACATGGGAGCAGTATTCCATAGTTGGTCGAATTTGAGCTTTGTAAAGAATTAACAGTTGTTATGGAGTGTAAAGCTTTCTGGTTCGAAATAATATTCCCAACTTTTGAGAAGCTCTCCTTGCTATGCCTGCAACATGTTTATGCCAGGACATATTTGCTTCCAAACTAACGTCCAACAAATTGAGCGACGATGCTAGGGGAATGGAGTGCCCCGACATAACTATGTCGGGTTCTGCAACGTTCCACTTGGTTGGTTCAAAGTGAATGAAGAGACAAGCGTACTGTCGTCTGCAAAGCTGTAGATTGGATTCCCGGTCTTTTCCAGCCGATCGTTAATGTAAATGAGAAAGAGACTAGGAGACAGTATGGAGCCTTGGGGCACATCGGCGTTGATTGTGAAGGTGTCAGAAAGAAATCCGTCGACCGCCACTCGCAAGAAACGCCATCTGAGGAAACATGAGAGCCACAAATAGAACTTTTCAGACATACCACAAGAGCGTAGCTCTTCGTGCCAAACACGGTCAAGAGCAACCGCTCGAGATTCTCCAAAGTGTTCAATTGCGTTGTTCCAGACATGTTTTACATATGTCAGAAGATCTCCTGTTGATCTATGTTTACAAAAGCAGTATTGGTGATCGCTAATAATATTGAATCGTTCAAGATATTTTAGAAGATGCTGATTGATAACCTTTTCCATGACTTTTGATACTATTGAAAGCAGTGCGACTGGTCGGTAGTTATTTGGCAAGGTCTTCTTGCCTGTTTTTGGTATCGGCTGAACTGTGGCACATTTCCAGCAGGAAGGGAATATTCCCGTTCTGTAGGATAGGTTGAAAAGTATACAGAAAACTGGTGTTAGTTACCTCGCACAATTTTTGAGAACTATGGCAGCTATTCCGTCAGCGCCAGAAGCCTTTCTGGTGTCTAGCTTTATTAAAATACGCTTTATGATACGCTGTCTGAAGACAATATCGGGCATCTTTGACTGCAATATGGTGTTTTTCCTTGGAAATCGACAGTTAGAATGTGAAGCAAAGAGTTCAGCCAACAAGTTCGCTCTCTCAACAGGTGTGGTTGCAATGGAATTATCTGGCCGTGTGAGTGGTGTAGGGTGGATTTGGTGAAATTTTGACTAACTGCCTTAGCGACTGACCAAAAGGACCTTGAATTGTTGGGACAAGCGAGAAGTTTGTTTCGATTTCGTTGATTGTGTGCATCCTTGGTTTCGTTGATAATTCCTTTGCATCTGTTTCAGGCACGAACAAAGCTGTTACGATTTATGCTGTTAGGATTTTCACGCCATCAGATGGGTTGTCGAATCGAAAACAAATGTCTATCCAAGGGAAAGTTCGAAAATATTCCATGAGATCTTCCCATTTAACAGATTTGTAGTGCCAAATCTTGCGCGGCCTAGGCGCCCCTCTGTCACTGATTGGCAGGATACTCGATGTCGAAAGCAGCTTATGGTCAGAAGAACCTAACGGCGGATTTACGGTGACCGTGTAAATCTCCGGATTGGTGGTTAAAAACAGATCACGAAGACTGGCGAACTCCCCGTCTCGATCAGGGATCCGTGTTGGCTCATCAATAAGCTGAGTTAAGCCACAACTACCCTTTTAATGGTCTGATTTGTCTTATTATTTCGTCCATAATTATGTTGAACAACAACGGGCTCAGTGTGTCTTCCTGTCGTATACCGCTTTTCACTGGTATCGGTTTTGTGAGTTCTCCTTCTATTTTTAACTGTATCTTGGTTTCTTCATATAGGTGTTCTATAGTTTTAACTAAATTGCGCGAGATTCCCGCGTTATAGAGCAGGTGAACGATGTCTTTCAGCTAAACGCGATCGAATGCTTTGAGCAGATCTATGAAGCATATGAATGCCGACTTATTATATTCCATTGATTTTTCGCTTATCTGCCTTATTACATAACCTTTCAGATCTGAAACCCTGTTGTTCGTCTGACAATGTTTATTTTCGTTGTTATTAGTCGAGTTATTAATTTCAGTGTGGTGCTTAAGAGGTTTATTCCTCTATAGTTGGCTGGTAATTTTTTATCTTCCTTTTTAAATAAAAGTGTAGCAGGGCTGGTTCGCCATTCATCCGGTATTCTGTGAGAGAATATGGGTCAGTTTTGTTAGTTCCTGAATTAGCGTTTTTCCCCCATATTTAAGTAACTCATTTGTTATTCCGTCCATTCCTGCACTTTTTCTGCTCAGGGCCGCTTCCCAAAATACAGAGGGTACCTTCCCAGCCGACTGTTGTTGTCTTTGGTGGCTTCGGGCTGCTTTCACCGGCTGCTGTCCACTCAGTTGATTGCCGATTTGATTCCGGTGGCTAGTGGTGGATCCATGTTTCATCCATTATCACATGTGGCATGAAAAATTCTTTTTATATCATCAGAATCATCAACACATGTTGTTTTTGATCTACTGAGCAAACGCGGTAACCATTTCGAACAGAGCTTTCTCATGCTCAAATGTTCATGTAAGATATGACTCACATGTTTTTTTGATATCTTTAGGGTGTCAGCTATCTCACGCAATTTCACTTTGCAGCCATCTAAAACAATTTTATGGATTTTTTCGAAGTTTTGTATCTGTACGACCGAATTTAAATTCAGCATAGTCGAATTTTGCAAAAAAAATATGTGTTTTAATTAGCTATACCACAAACTTTGTGTTATATATATATATATATATATATATATATATATATATATATATAAATATACATACATATAATATTAAGGTCGAGAACTTGGCCCCTTATAAATTATTTTACAAGTATACTTAGTCATGTAAAAAGTATTAAGTCACTGTCTGATTTTTCAAAAATAAAATATTTCCGAAAGTTTACTATTCTTAAACTCGAGACTTAAAGTCACCACTCTGCTTTGTCACATCGTACTGTCAGTTCCGTTGTAATATATTTTAATCTGGTAGTGCATTCATATGAAAATAAATTTGGGACAAATAGTACACTAAGAATATTTACCTTATGTCTGGTTTCCAAAATAATAATACAATTACTCTTTAACCTTTAATTACAAAATTAACCTGTAATTATTTAAATATCCAAGTTTAATAAATAAGTTAATTATAAAAAATTAAAGGTCACTTTAAAGTTACAAAATAAAATTTGTAGATATTGCGCGGTCAGAGACAGAAAATTTAAATTGCTAGGGAGAAGGAGTAAAAGCAAAACTTTGAAGAAGAAAATATTTAGTGCAAATACAGTACCATAAAGAACTAAAACATCCATACATCTAAGCTCAGGGGTATTCTCTATTCTCGCTCTTTCTTGAAAGTTTTATTATGTATTTGTGCATTTCATGACAGATTTGTGATCCAACTGTAAAATATTTTAGATCAATTTTTTTGAATTATGTGATATATACATATAAAAAATATTTGTTATTTGTAATAGAAAAAAACAGCTACGAATAGTTATTTCGAGAAATGATTTATGTCCTAAGTCAAGCCTGAGAAACTTAATTTTGTTTTAAAAAGGGGATAAAAAAAATAATTAAAACAAACTTCTACTTTCAGATATACCTGTGTAATATAGATGTCATGAAACTAATAACTTATGCCAATCATGAAATGCAAATTGACCAGTAGGCATTTCGTGAATAACACCAATATATAAATTTATTGAAAATTGTTATTGAAAATTTGATCGGTAAACAAAACAGCGATCTTTCACTGCCTAGACGTGGGTCCAAAATTATTTACCTTATTTCTACTCAATGTTTCCACACGCGTAACTGAAATTGATGAACTACGTTTACAAATACAAGCAAAAGGTCCTAAGTCTGGTTAATCTGTGACTATAAATTATTGTAGGATCACGCATATAAATGCTGCTAATAAACATCTGCGCCATGGTTGAAAGAAAAACACCATCATGTGATTTTAAATAACCGGTCAAGTGCAAGTCGAATTAGCGCAATTAGTGTTCCGTAACCAAAGGGATGTTGTTCTCCATATAAAAGACTGCTTGAAAAGCGTACGAGAAGTAACAAGCTAAACCTCATACACGAACACTTTCCATGAAAATACTTCTAGAATAGGCTCAAGTCGCCAACTGTTCTTCGATGTTCCAGCGAATCAAGGCCGCCGGTCAGTTCCGGGTCTCCAGTCAGACGAACAGAGCCCCAAACATTGGAGCAGTATTCCAAAGTTGGTCGAATTTGAGCTTTGTAAAGAATTAACAGTTGTTATGGAGTGTAAAGCTTTCTGGTTCGAAATAATATTCCCAACTTTTGAGAAGCTCTCCTTGCTCTGCCTGCAACATGTTCATGCCAGGACATATTTCTCCCAAATTAACGCCCAACAAATTGAGTGACGATGTTAGATGAATAGGGTATCCCGACTTAACTATGTCGGGTTCAGCAACGTTAACTTTTTTTAGAAAAAACTGCCGCCTGGGTTTTTGTAGCGTTAAATTCCACTTGGTTACTGTCGCCCCAAGATAGAATTTCTTCCAGGTCTTTGTTAAGTTGAATAACTTCCTGCTGTCTGTGGATATTCGCCTGAGTAGCCGATGTACGAGCGTTTAAAGTGAATGAAGATATAAGCGTACTGTCATTTGCAAAGCTGCAGATTGGATTCCCGGTCTTTTCCAGCAGATCGTTATTGTCAATGAAAAAGAGAGTAGGAGACAGTATGGAGTCTTGGGCACACCGGCGTTGACAGTGAAGATGTTAGAAAGAAATCCGTTGACTGCCACTCGTAAAGAACGCTCTCTGAGGAAACATAAGAGCTACAAACAGAACTTTTCAGACATACCATAAGAGCGTAGCTTAGCCAACAAATCATTGTGCCAAACACGGTCGAATGCCTAGGATATGTCAAGAGCAGCCGCTCGAGACTCTCCAAAGTGTTCAGTTGCGTTGTTCCAAACATGTGTTACATAAGTCAGAAGATCTCCTCTTGATCTATGTTTACGAAAGCCATATTGGTGATCGCTAATAATGTTGAATCCTTCAAGATATTTTAGTAGATGATGATAAAAGAAGTGTTCAATAAAATGACTACAGTCTCGGAAAGTCTAAACTACAATGAACCCACGTATAATTTTATATGCTTTAGGTTTTATATAGTTTCATTAATTTTATGTGGATGCCGGAGGAAATTTAACCTTCAGCAGCAAAACGAAAGAAGTAAGATATGAAATAGGCTGTGGACATGCTACTGTCACAGTTTTCAAATTGAACAGCCAAATTTGATTCTTAATGTCGTTTATATCCATTTATTTAGCTAGTACATTTTATGGTGTATTTATGGTATTGACCAAATATGCACAGAGCAAGAAAACGCGATAAAGTTTACAAGAAATATGATTTTATAGATACCTAATTCATAACTTCAACGTAATAAAATTGGTAAAACTTCGTTACGCGGGCTTTTCAGGAAAAGGTTTTTTTTTTTGAATAGGCTTACAATTTTGAAAGACTTACGAGAAAATATCGGGGGGGGGGGGGGCGTTTTTGTACTTTTTTTTGCATATAAATATTGATATTTAAGCGTACGAAAGTCTACTATGCTATTGACAACCACTGGTCGAAACTGCTCGGGAAAACTTAGTTCGTTTATGCGCATGCGCCGAGATGATTATGCTACATTTACAGTCATAGCAAAATTCCAACCAATAAGGAATTTTGCTGTGAAATTTTCTTTGTAGAAAACAACACGAAAAGAACAAATCACAAGGTTTATTAATGTATTTTGTAATTGCTGATTTAATTCAGGTTACTTTCAGTTACTTCAGGTTAACAAAAACAGTTATCTCCCTATTTTTTCTCATAAATTTTTCCAATTTAGGCCATTTTAATATATAAAAATAATATATAAAAAAAAAATATTCCTTTTTCTGAAAAGCTCACGTACCGAAATTGTACTAAAAAAAATGATAAACAGTTTTTTGATAAGATTAAAATATAACTGAAAAAAATTTGGTAAAAGTTCGATACGCAGGCTTTTCAGAAAAAGGGAGGTTTCTTTTTGGAATAGGCCTAAAATGACTTAAATTTCAAAGATTTTTGAGAAGAAATCGGGGGGTGGCCGTTTTTGCTAACCTAAACTAACCGGAACTAACCTAAACTAAATAATCAGTAAATACAAAATACATTAAATAATGAAAAAAAAAAATGACCTACCTTAATGTGAAAAAATGATATATGTGCTATATTAGTGACTGGAAACCAAGTTAGTTGAGGTTAGTTCGGGTTAACGAAAATGGCCTCCCCCCATTTTTTCTCGTAAATCTTTCAAAATTAGGCCATTTTAGACCTATTCCAAAAAAGAAACCTCCCTTTTTCTGAAAAGCCAGCGTATCGAACTTTTACCATAAAGTTACTTGGTGGCACATTAGAAGTTAATACCCATAATATTAAAGCTATGTGTGGCGGCCCGTGGCTCTGTGGCACAATAACTTGCTTGCGATGCAGTGGGTCTCGGGTGCCAATCCGAGTATACTTTATTTACTCACTAATTTAAATATATTTGGCCTGGCCACGTACTTAGGTAGAAGTTGTTTGCAGAAATGTAATAACGTCCGTGGTAGCACTACCGCGTTGTCTAAAAGGTGCTGTGAAATGCAAAAATGTATGTTTCGGTATTTGGACGACGTTGACGGATATTACATCCTCAGATATCCTATAAGATATAAAATATAGTAGTTTCTTTTGTACTAATTTTATAGCAACCTGGTAGTTGGCTATATTAAGACTCGATTGTGCTATTTTCTTCATCAGGGATTAAATAAGTACTAGTTGCAGACGAAAACTTAATGTTTTTAATTGTAACATTAAATGGATAGTAGTCAAACATGGAATCGAAAATTAAAAAAAAATAAGTAACCTTAATGTAATATGTTATAAAGATCATAGTCTTCATTTTGGGGATTGCAGTTATAGTTAAAATTTTCTTCTATTCTGTTTTGTTGTTTTGTAAAAAAAATTGTTAGGTTTGACTACGTAACGCAAATCTTTTATCAAGGTAACAATTTTTGTTATATTACAAATAATAAATATTTTTATATGTTGCATTTTTTAAAAAAATTACATTAAATTACTTTAAAGTTGGAATAAGTATTTCTCATACTAAACTGATTATTTAATAAAACTGATTTATGACTAACCTTTGAACATCTAAACCGTACTCTAATATAGCAAGTAAATTAAATTTTCATCTGCGTCTATCCTTTTTTATTAGGAAAATGTATATTGTTTGGAAAATTTGTTACTAACATTTTCAATTAAACAAGCTGAATTATTTTAGACCATTTTAAGTTAACTAACTTAAACGAAACTCTAACTAACTGCTAAAATATCTAATGCTTCTGGTTGTGTTTTAAGTGAATTGAGTTTAGCAGGTTTTATCTTTCTTTTTTGATGAACTTCTAATTGGTATGAATGATGCTATTTTTTTCTTTCAGAAAGCTTAGATTTTTTTTTTAAAGCTTTAAATTTTTTCAAGGTCTCTCGTCCTACATCTTAGAATTTTCTGCCTCTGTAAGGAGAGAACCTACAAATTTTATCTATATATCAGATAGTCGAGAATATTTAACTGAAAAGCAACATAAAAATATCCTTTATCTTTTTTTTTTTTAAATAATAAAAAGAATTAATTTTATTATTAATAATATTAAAATTATCTACAATATTATTATTATTTATGATAATTGTGATGATGACGATAGCAATAGTGATTATAATAATAGTAATAACTAATTATCAACTCAATAATCAACGAATGCACATGAACAAGCAATGCCTTGAAACAAGAATCTGTATGCAACCTACATCGATTACTAGATACTGTACCCACAGCTAGCCTGTGAAGATGTTGGGACTATATAAGATCGATCCAAAAATAACACCCTCTTTCTAGAATATCATAAAAAGCTATACTACAATCGTTACTTTAAAAACTGAACAAAATTCGAACGAAAGCCAAGCAAAGGAATAATTCAGGGTGACTCATTTTGTGCCTTGTAGTTTTACTTGAGACTAAATCTTATAGCACGCACAACTCAGTCATAGGCACCAGATATGCCTTTGGGATAAAAAAATTCGAATAGTAACCACATATTAAATCATTTATTCCTTATAGATGATCTGAAGATCTATTCTATAGAGTCAGATCTTGAACATGAGGAAACAACGATACCGTTAATAACAACCATTCCCTACAATAACCCAGGGTTCTTAAGATGAACAATGTCAAGCACAGTAAAATTTAAACAATTTTAATAAAAAACTTTAAAAACCAATCTGAAGTACATCCTGAAAACTAAGCTGGTCTGGAAAAATAGTATGAAAGCAATATACAGCATGGTTTTACCAGTTTCAAGCTCTTTTTTTGTAGTGGTGAAGTGGACCACGAATATTTAAAAGCTATTAATAGGACAACTAGAACTCAAGTCACTGAATACAGGATGTACCACCCGAGATCCTCCATCGAAAAAGTAACATCGCCAAAGCCTTGGGGGCGGATGAATCACTGACGTGAATGGTGCGATGTAAGTTTAGTGTTAAACATAATCTATGGTGATGTCACGTGAGCTAAAAATCTTAAAGTTTAAAACTCTAGCTTTTATTTGAAAAAGTTTTTCTTACTCTTTTTAGGAGTAAGCAAGAAGCATATTCTGCATTAAAAAATAGCATAGGGGTAACGCAAGGAAGTGTACTAAGGCCGGTTTTATACCTCTTCTTAAATTAGAAGATTAAGTCGTAGCCACTTTTGCAGATGATACTGCTATGTTAGAAGGTAGGAAATAACCACAAAGAAGCGGCACTAAACTTACGTATATCACTGAATACAAATAATAAGTGGAAAAATAAACAGAGAATTAAATTAAATGAAGTCTCCACGTTACAACTTTTACAAGCTACCTAACATATTGTGTTTATATTTTACACTCTGTTTATTTTGCTTCAAGTTGCCGGGATTTATCAGAACAGTACAGAAATTTAGTAATAGCATGGCCACCTTTCACTTGATAATCTCTAGTATAATGGCCCTACACAATCATAACTCGTTTTGCTATCGCGAATATATTTTCTGTGTTACGTAATTGGACGCTACTCATAGTAGTTCACTACACACTCGATGGATCCGGTTACATATCAGTATTGTGTTGTTTTCTATTTCTGCTTGTTTTTTAATGATTCCCTTGTAAACATATTTCTAGATTGGCCAAGCTAGGTGAAATGAGCTTTGCTAGGTTGACCGCGCCGCATCTAATTTGCTCAGAGACAGTTCTCATTTTGCTCACCTGACGTCTTGCCACAAAACTAATTTTGTTTTTTTTATGAGTCTAGCACACGTGCTGCAGGTAAGGCCCTAAAGCGCCACAGGAACGACATGTGTGCGAAAAAAGCGATTTACGTTGTTCTTGAATCGCTGTAAATTGTACTCGGTGGGAAACATAGTCCCGGGCAAATTATTCCAAAGGGATAATGTTCTCCATATAAAAGACTGCTTGAAAAGCGTTGTACGAGGAGTAACAAGCTGAATCTTATACGGATGTGAAGTATTAGCACGACATGTATTTCTAAAATACACCGCTCTGGGAGGAATTAAGCGGGCTACATCCTTCGAACACTTTCCATGAAAATATTTGTAGAATAGGCTCAAGTCGCCAACCGTTCTTTGATGTTTCATCGAATCAAGGTCGCCGGTCAGATCATGGTTTTTAATCAGACGAACAGCTCTTCTCTGAATAGAATTCAACAACTGCAGTGTATTTTTTTTTTTTTTATGGGTCTAGCTCACGTGCTGCAGGGAAGTCCCTAAAGCACTCCAGGAGCGGCACGAGTGCGGAAAAAGCGATTCACGTTGTTCTTGAATCGCTGTAAATTGTACTCGGTGGGAAACACAGCGCTGGACAAATTATTCCAAAGGGATGACGTTCTTTCTCCATATAAAAGATTGCTTGAAAAGCGTTGTACGCGGAGTAACAAGCTGAACCTCATACAGATGCGAAGCACCAGCGCGACGTGTATTTCTAACATGCACCGCTTTGGGAGGAATTAAGCGGGCTACATCCTTCGAACACTTTCCATGAAAATACTTGTAGAACAGACTCAAGTCGCCAACCGTTCTTCGATGTTCCAGCGAATCAAGGCCGCCGGTCAAGTCCGGGTCCCCAATCAGACGGACCGCTCTTCTCTGAACAGAATCCAACAAACGCAGTGTATGTTTGGGAGCGGAGCCCCAAACGTGGGAGCAGTATTCCATAGTTGGTCGAATTTGGGCTTTGTAAAGAATTAACAGTTGCTGTGGGGTGTAAAGCTTTCTGGTTCTAAATAATATTCCCAACTTTTGAGAAGCTCTCCTTGCTATGCCTGCAACATGTTCATGCCAAGACATATTTGCCCCAAAACTAACGCCCAACAAATTAAGCGACGATGTTAGAGGAATGGAGTGCTCCGACATAACTACGTCGGGTTCAGCAACGATAAGTTTTTTAGAAAGAACTGCCGCCTGGGTTTTTGTAGCGTTAAATTCCACTTGGTTACTGTCACACCAAATTAGAATTTCTTCCAGGTCTTTGTTAAATTGAATCACTTCCTGCTGTCTGCGGATATTCGTCTGAGTAGCCGATGTCCGAGCGTTTAGGTTAGTGCGGTTGATAGTGAAGGTGTTAGAAAGAAATCCGTTAACCGTACAGAATACTCTCTGAGGAAACATGAGGGCAAGAACCAGAACTTTTCAGACATACCAGAAGAGCGTAGCTTAGCCAACAGTCCATCGTGCCAAACACGGGCGCATGCGTTGGATATGTCAAGAGCAACCGCTCCAGATTCTCCAAAGTGTTCAATTGCATTGTTCCAAACATGTGTCACATAAGTCAGAAGATCTCCTGTTGATCTGTGTTTACGAAAGCCATATTGGTGATCGCTAATAATGTTGAATCCTTCAAGATATTTTAGAAGATGCTGATTTTTTCCACGACTTTCGATATTATTGAAAGCAGTGCGACTGGTCGGTAGTTATTTGACACTTGCCTTTTTTAGGTATCGGCTGAATTGTGGTACATGTCCAGCAGGAAGAAAATATTCCCTTTTTGTAGCATAGGTTGAAAAGTCTACAGAAAACTGGTGTTAGTTCCCTCACACAGTTTTTGAGAATTATGGCAGGTGTTCCGTCAGCGCCAGAAGCTTTTATGGTGTCTAGCTTCATTAAAATACATTTTATGATACGCTGTCTGAAGACAATACCGGGCATCATTGACTGCACTATGGGAATAGTAGGCGGTTTTTTTTCCTTGGAAATCGACAATAGAATGTGACGCAAAGAGTTTAGCCAACAAGTTCTCTTTCTTAACAGGTGTTGTTGCAATTGAATTATCTGGCCGTGTGAGTGGTGGTATGGTGGATTTGGTGAAATTTTGACTAACTGCATTACTGACTGATCAAAAGGACCTGGAATTGTTGGGACAAGCGAGAAGTTTGTTTCTAATTTGTTGATTGTGTGCCTCCTTAGTTTCGTAGATAATTTCTTTGCATCTGTTCCGGGCACGGACAATGGTGTTACGATTTATGGTGTTAGGATTTTTACGCCATTGTCGGTAGGTAAGATGTTTAGAAGCAACAGGTTCTTTGCATTTTTGGTCAAACCAAGGCTTGCCGTCGGAAAGGCATGCAGGTTAATCTGAACTAACAGTTAGTTAGCTTCGAGCATCAGCAGCAGCAAGATTACAGTATCGAGTAGCAGCAGCAGCGGGAACCTTGAAAATGCCAAATGAGATTTTGGTGAAACATCGTGCAAATTCATTGTTAGACGAACGAATTGAAACCCGGTATTTTTATGTATTACATTCCACCATATATATATATATATATATATATATATATATATATATATATATATATATATATATATATATATGTATATATATATATATATATATATATATATATATATATATATATATATATATATATATATATAGCATAAATAAAAATTTGTGGATCCGGTTACATATCAGTATAGGACTTTACCGCAGAGAATACCAAAGAATACGAAGTGTCCTTCTTGTCGTGCAATAGTAAACATTTGTAGAAAAAACTTCGAACAAAATTCAAATGTACCGTACCATCACAATTTCCGCCGAGTTCGAAATTACATTTACAGGAAAATCTCACACCAACCTGGACATCATTAAACATCAGCAAATCTTCAAGCCTGGCGGTTTCTACCGGGATTGAACTAAGATATTCATGAACTGAATTTAGCCCTACCTACCTGCCGATTTGTCGATTACCGCAACTCGGATGAAAGGCAGGTCAAAATATTTACAATCTTCTAAAGACTTAGGCGGTCCGCAGCTCGGTATCTACGCTATGGATTTACAGTATTTAGCCATGAGGCCGTGCCAGTAAACGTAATATTCAGATTATAAAAAGATTACAGAACAAGGTATAAAAGAATATCGTTGATGCTCCTTGACACATTAGAAAAAGCAAACTTCCTCTGGGCTTGAAAACAGATACTACTGAAGAAATTAGAATTAGGTTTTCCAACACATACGAAGAACAACAACTTTAAGTCGATCCAGCTTAAGGTCCAGATACTTTGATTTGATTAAGTGAATGTAATACAGTCAGAGTAACGTGCGCAGTTGTGTATATGCTAGAGTTAGTAAACCAAATTTCTTTTGTAAATAGGTAAAAAAAAAATATAAAAATAAGTAGGTATTTTTAGTTTAATCCATTCGCAAATTGAAATTTTAATTTTATCAAATGAAAAGTTAGGTTTTATAGAAAATGCTTCAGTTTTTCCAAATATTATTTAAACTAGAAAATCTAAAACTTTAACAGTAATTACTGCAGTAGTAACTTTAATCTTCCATTATCTACTTTAAGTTTTACACCTGCAATATAATAATTTAATCCTATTGAAACTTTCTACTGGTTAACTATACTATAAATTTAATGAGTCCCCGAGGATTTTCACATAAAGTTTGAATTGTACTCGTAATGATGAATTGATGAGTAATTTTAAATTAAACTAGCGCACATAAACGAATAGTGGCAACGTACGTCTAATGTAATATATTTTTTATAAGGCTATTATAATACTTCTAGCTATAATAAAGGTGGCAGCACTGAGATATGAGAGAGATAAGTGCATTCAAGTACTGCGTCTGAAACTGTTAGTAACTCTGTTACTGTAACTGTGTCTAATCATAAAGAAATTGATGATGTTGCAGCAGAAGTTGTAGAAGAGGTTGCAAAGGCAACATCTCATAGACATGATGTTATTAGAGTTGCATACACGAAATTAGCCATAAAGAATCGATGAGTTCAATTCTTAAAAGACCCAGCATATTTTTTATAAATACCGACCTCTGATCAAATCTTATATTATTTTAAAAAGGCTGTATAACAATTTCTGTACGGAAGTATAGCCATATGAATAATACAACAAAAAAAAATTAGAGCAAATCCTAAAAATATTATCGTAAAAAAACCTATAATTTTTAATTTTTCCTGTATACATTCAGCGAAAATGAAAAGGTTTCCTATGCAGGACAATAGGTTTTATGAACTTTTTATTTCGATATTAATTTGAACCTTTAAAGACGGCTTTGATTTTTTCTCTTTCCCTAATAAGTTGACTAGTCCTCCGGGGTATGGCTGGTGTGCTTTTCATGCTGTTTTTCTTGTACGTTTTATGTGCTGCAATAAGATTTGTCTATAATTTGAAAGTATCGTATCTGACATTCTTGCAAAATTTTTGGTCTCAAATATTCAGTTGCGATTTCTAAATCCTTTTAATGCCTAAAGATTGCTTATTAAGGCATTGGTTTCTTTCAGTTCTGCACTTTTTGTGTTATCCTCATTTAATCGCAATACCTTGTTTCTATGCTTATGCATGCTCTCCGACATTTTTCAGTTTCATCTGGTACTGTAATTCTTGGATGTGCACTAATGGTCAACTCTAGTGGTCTTTTAGTCGCACTGATGATTGATTGAGTTAGCATACTTGCAGAAAATTTGAAGATACTCTACTTCGCACTATTTTCAAGAATATTTTAAATGTGTACAACGTGAACATAAAGTAAACCAAGTCCATTTTTTAGTAAAACCATGTATACAATTTTCAAATAATCACACTTTATTAAAGCTATGGAAAGAATGGTTTTAGATATCTACCATATATTAACTGTAATGATTTATCTCCTTTTAATACTACATTCTACATAATGTGGCTATTATTTAACTATAAATATTTAAATTTAATGAATGGTGAATTTATATTTAACTTTTAGGTGTTAGTACTACGGTGTTATAATAAGTTTTCCCTATTTGTGTCGAAATAATCGAAGTAACTTTAGTGGAGTCTATATCAGCTACTAAAAATGAACAAGGTCCATATTTCAGCAGTGAGCAGTGTTCTCTTATCTGTCAATCCATCAACCGCGCGTTGCCGTATCAAGGTTCAACAACCGAGATGGGATTGACAAATGAGAGAATAAAACTCAAAGTACTTTTTGCAGTAATGGCATAATATCGCAGAAAGATACAACAAATTGTATCTCTGGCTTGTGCAAGCCAAAAATTTGAAAGTATACGTGACCTCGGTTAGGGGCTGCTTAAAGCCATAGACTGCTAAATGAATCGTTATTAAAAATTACCGCTTAGCAGCTGGATTCTAACAGTGTAATAAAGATCTATATCAAATACTAAAAAATGAACAATGTCCATATTTTAGCAGTGACCACTGTTCTCTCCCTTGTTAATCCTTCTCAGGATGCACCTCGCCGTATCACGGCTGATTAGTCGAGCTAGGGTCTACAAGCGAAAGAACAAAACTCGCAGTATTTAATGAAGTACTGGTGTAACATCGATGGTTATGGAACTGTACAACGCGGTTAATGTAATAATTTATTTTTCCACGGTGACCCAAAAATCTAAAGGAATATGTCATGACGGCTAAAATTTGAAAGGACGAATTAAATTAACATTATGTAAGTGCAATTAATTGGATGCGTGTGTTGACAGATCACAACAGCGATATGCTGACAACCTAAAGAAACAAATTTGCCTGTTTCGTCGCTATAAGGAGATAATATATTAGCTAGGCTAAGCCAGAAATGTTCTTTTCATTATTTTTATTATATTTTTTGAAAAAAAAAATCAAAAATTTCAAACAGCAACCAAAGGGAAATTACTTGAGTAAAAACTTTCCATTTGGCAACATAAGGAAATTACAAAAACTAATAAAAAATTATTTTTCTTGATTCAACATATTATTTGTGCAAATATTAAAACTATTTTTCGACAAATTGAGCCCTTTCACAATTATATATATATATATATATATATATATATATATATATATATATATATATATATATATATATATATATATATATATATATATATATATATATATATATATATATATATATATATATATATATATATATATATATATACATATATATATATATATATATATATATATATATATATATATATATATATATATATATATATATATATATTATATATATATATATATATATATATATATATATATATATATATATATATATATATATATATATATATATATATATATATATATATATATATATATATATATATATATATATATATATATATATATATATATATATATATATATATATAAACGCAACTAGCTTGAGCTTACACGTAAATAATACAGATCACAGAGTACAATATAACAACAGCTTCATTCTGGATGTTGAGACTATTTACTTCAGAAGAAGTTTCTTGGAAATGTGTTACATAAAAACTTGTAAAAATAATCTCAATCACAAAAATGACATAGAAGGATTGAGCTCCATGTATACCTATTTACTAACACAAAATCATACCAAACCAATGAAAAAGAACGATTTTTATGAAAAAATTAGTTTCCAGTAAAGTTGACGTTTCTTTTCTTTTTCTGTTATTCCTGCTTTTATATATTACTAATTACTTTTATTGTGTCTTCTTGTTAAATTAAAAAATTAAAAATTAAATATGTTAAATAATGAATAACATACAATATTAATATTCTCTTTCAAATATTTCAAATTAGTCTATGAGTCCCTTTGTTATAAAATAAAAGAGTTAATATAATTAAAGATAAATAACTCGTCTAATAGTTCATTCATCAAATTTAGGTCCCTTTGTTATAAAATTATAAAAAAAAAATTAAAAAATAAAAAATAAATATCATTAATAATAAATTATTTGTCTAGTAGCATCCACCAAAAACAATTTACCACATCCCTAAGTTTAATGCTTTTGTGGTTTTTTGTCGACCTGAAGACGACATAGACTACCAATAATATCCAGTTCAGATTCAAATGTCACTAAATAAGTTATTAAACTCGATGTCAAAAATTTTTTTAAAATGGAGTACCATTTCAACATCATGGTGTTTCTTACAGTTGTGTTCTGTCTTAAAAAGTGTTTTTGATTAATGTTTATTGACAAAGTTTTATTTTTAATACTTGTGTTACCCTCTAAGTGTCCTTTTATCATGTTTTTGTAATCATACCTACTACCTGGCCAACAAAAATGCAAATTTTATTGTCTTCACCAGAGATGAATTAACTGCTAAATTTTTGTAAGTAATTTCTCATACAGCCTTATAATTTATTGAATCACATTTTAACAAACGAACGTTTTGAGTTTATTTTTCTATACCTGGTTTACATTTTTAAAATCCAGAAGAAGCTACCATTAGGCAGCGAAAGCTCGATAATAAAAATAAAAAGCAGATTCTAGAGCCTTTAGATCTTTGATTGCTCATCTCTTCTCCTTATAAGGGCGTTTCCCAGTAGTTAAACTTATATATATATATATATATATATATATATATATATATATATATATATATATATATATATATCTATGTATATATATATATATATATATATATATATATATATATATATATATATATATATATATATATATATATATATATATATATATATATATATATATATATATATGTATATATATATATATATATATATATATATATATATATATATATATATATGTATATATATATATTGAGTAGCACAGGACACTGCTGCCGGTCCCAAGCCCGGATAAAGGAGCCTCGGATGCCAGACGGAACCTTATTACGACGAACCACGCTACGAAAAGGAAAAAATGATTTGGAAAAACAACATCACTAGATCAGCCTGTTGAAACACAACGTCCTGGATCGGAAGAGATTAAGAAATCTTAATCGAAATGAAAAACCACGCGATAGACATCTGCGGAATCTCAGAGACAAAACTGAAAGGAAAAGGAGCGTCGAAGTTCCAGGACTAAACAGGAGAGAGCCCACTCCGGAGTTGCCATACTACTCCACGAAAAATATACACAAACTGTTGAAGACATAGAATATGTTAGTGACACGATCCTTAGAGTCTCCCTGGGACTGTACCAAAATAAGTTGAATCTGGTAAGTACATACGCACCGGACATGTCAAAACTTAGTGAAGAAACCGAAAACTTTTACCACGAACTGCAAAATACCATCAACAAATCATAATACTAGGAGATCTTAACGCCGAATTGGGAACAGAGCGGTACCCGGAGTAATGCAAAAATATAACGAACAAACGAATGGCGAGCTCTTAATTGACTTCTGCGCCAGAAACGAAATGAGAATAAACAATTCCATTTTCCCTCATAAGCAGCAGTACAAATATACATTCAACAACACAAGAGGACAAAAATCGACAATCGACTACATCGTAAGCAACAGAGCAATCACCCCATCACAAATCCTGGACGTTCGAGTCTTAACCTCAGTTAACATGGGTACAGTGGGTACAGACCATAACCTTGTATTATGCAAAGTGATACTAGGACGCCTAAGTAAACCGAAAAAGAAGCCTGTGTATATTCAGAAGTATAACAGAATCCCTACAAATGGACAGTGTTAGGGACCTGTATCAAACAAGACTAACGAACAAACTGAAGGAAATAAATCTGACCGAGTGTGATGTGAAGAGGGGTTGGGTAAGAATCAAAGAGAGTATACATGGAGCGGCCACAGAGGCAATAGGGAAAAGGAAAACCAATATAAATGCAAGAAACACCACCAAGCCATGGTTCTGCCTAGAGGTCAAGGAATTAGCTCAATTAAAAAAGAAAAGCTATTTAACATACTACAAGGAATAGGATAAACGCGAGAAATAGGATAATTAAACGGGAACACTGGGCTAAATTCACCAGCGATTTGGGCCATGACATATACGGAACACAGAAAAAAGTATAGAGGGTGCTCAAGAACAGGAAGAAACCGGTGAACGAGCTCTTGTAGACTAAAGGAGTGACTTTGGAGATAAAGGAAGATTACTTTCGGAGACTCTACGATGCCCTGGAAATGCAAAAAATCAAGTGGTATTGAACAATAGATAAGACCATCATAACGGAGACTGAGAAAGCTGAAGAACCGAAAATCACCAGGGCCGGACGAAATATTCAACGAATTGCTGAAGCACGGCGGTAGAAAACTAACACGTAATCTAACGAGACTTTTTAATAAAATTCTCTCAAGCTCCTAGATACCAGAGGAATAGCATACAAGCATAATCATTCCCACCTTTAAGAAAGGCCAAAAAACTCAACCAGAAAACTACAGAGGAATATCCCTCTTGTGCACCACAATGAAGAAGCTGGAAGCGCAAATTACCTAAAGAGCGGAACAATAAGGATTCAGAAGGGGAAGGTCTACAACAGATGCAATATTCACTATAAAACAAATCAAAGAAAAGGCAATAGATTACAACAAGCCCGCGTACATTTGTTTCATAGACCTGACGAAAGCCTTCGACAGGGCTTAACTTGAAGACATAATTGAAACACTCATTTGGGGTATGTTTTGTGAAGTTATTGATCAATTTATACCTCCGTAACAAACATTTTTATTTTAAAAGCAATCAACGTACGGAACACTAATTGCGCAAGTCCAACTTGCACTTGACCCGTTATTTTTAACTCTAAAACTCATTTACTTAAACAAGTTCTCGAGAGTTGTTTGCAGCATTTAATTTTTATTAAATAATTATTGTTATTTACTTTAATTAATGACTATTATTTAATTTTATAGATACTTCATGCGCCGCATTTTAAAAAAAAATCAAAATTTTAGCCGATAAATTACAATAGGAGAAGGGGGATTTTTGGGGGCCCCATAAGGGCTTATATTACTAGGTCAGCATCAAAAGAACAAATATCTGCAACGAGAAAAAATGTAGCGACCTATTGGCGGCATGGTATATTTTTTTTTTAAATCGAAAAGCCCATGTATTTTAAGTGGGGTGCCTTGCGGGATGGTTTAATCATAAAAGTCTTCATATTCATAATTGCAATCTTACTCCTAACACAAATACTTTCGATTTAGGGTGTAAGACTAATGGTATAGTTAGTTTGGGAAATAAGGGACCCCCTAATATATATATATATATATATATATATATATATATATATATATATATATATATATATATATATGTATATATATATATATATATATATATATATATATATATATATAAATATATATATATATATATATATATATATATATATATATATATATATATATATATATATAATATATATATATATATATATATATATATATATATATATATATATATGTGTATATATATATATATACATATATATATATATATATATATATATATATATATATATATATATATATATATATATACACACACATATATACATATATATATATATATATATATATATATATATATATATATATATATATATATATATATATATATATATATATAATGATGATACTATCCTAATTGCTGGGAGTGAGGATGAGTTAGTGTCGCTGACTGACAGATTAAAAAATATTAGCTCAGAATATGGATTCGAGATCAACACAAATAAAATTAAAGTGATGATAGTCGACAGGGCAAACGACAACCAACCAAATGTCGAACATGTCTCTGATTTTAATATAGTGGTCAGAATTATGCACCTAAGAACACTAACCAAGGGTACTGGGAATACTGAAGATGAAATCCACAAAAGAATACAACTAGGGAAAACACGTAAATCGGATAAGTGGTTCTCGAGTGATAAACGCACTAACGGACAAACAGACAGACAGGTGTTGCATTATATATATATATATATATATATATATATATATATATATATATATATATATATATATATATATATATATATATATATATATATATATATATATATATAGAAGACTATAGATATATAAATTTTTTTTCCGACTTGATTCACTATTATCGTCACTGTTTATTCCTTACCTGACGTAAGGTAATAAAATATAGCCTATAACCTTGCCAGAATGTTTTACAAAAAAAGCACGTAAATCCAATTAATATTTCTCTATGTGATAAGCGCACTAACGGACAGACAGACAGAGAGACGTTGCATTTTATATATATTTATAGATTAAAGCTATGCAAAAAAAGAGATCTCTTTCAATGTCAGTCTTGTTAATGTCGATTAAGGAATAGAGTTTACAAAATATGTTTGCATATACGAGGTTTTATAAAAAAAATGCGGAATTTTCGCTTTTCTCAAAAAGTTTTTATATGTTCATGCATATCCATTTTATCCCCTTCAAAGTATCCTCTACTAGATACAATGCAATTATGCAAGCGCTCTTGCAATTTTTGAAACACTTCTGTAACTCAATGTTCGGTATAGCGTTTAGATCCTCTAGCCATTCTGTCTTTATAGCTTTAATGTTGACAAAATGGTGCCTTTTTTTTAATCTTCAAGACTAGGAAGATGTCACAAGGAGCCATGTCCGGTGAATATGGAGTCTAAGGCATCATAACCATGTTGTGTTTGGCCAAAGACTACGAACAGGCAATGGAGTGGCAGCAAGTGCATTATCGTGGTTAATTTCTGTGAGTTGTTTCCCCACAGATCCGGCCTTTTTTTCGAATTCTTTATTCAACAACTCCTGAACAATGTCTATTCGGCACCAGTTTTGGTGAAAATTCAACAATTTCGGGAAAAAATTTTGCTGCTACAACTTTTATGCTCAAAACAACGGAAAAAATTACTTGACATAAACCAAATGATATGCCAACATCATCGTCAACCTCTCTGATGGTGGTTTGGCGATTATTAGTAATCACTTTTTACACTTTTTTGACGTTGTCATCTGTTAATGATGTGCTGAGACGTCCAGGGCGTTCATTATCTTCAATGTCTTCACGTACCACTCTTTAACGCTTGTTTTATTTATCGAAGACTTGCTAATAGCAATATTCATTTTCAATACGATGCTGCCTTTATTCCAATCTTAAAGAAAAATATAATGCAAGTTCTTTGTCCCATTTTATCCACAAGTAAAAAATCTTCAAGCATACGAGAACATGTGTAAACATTTCAACAGCCAGTAATAAACTAAGAATCTAATATGGCCGTCAATATCAAGATATTTCAGGGAAAAATGTACCAGGAAAACAAGGAAAAATTGACAATTGGACTCCTTCAGCTCAGGAATTCGGCGTGTTTTTTTAATTAAATCTCGTATTCATTGGTAACCAAGGTATTTTTTTTAAATTGTTGGAATATTCTTTAAACTATTTTGACAACAAAAAATATTTTCAGCTTAAAAATATACGTTATGTTTCAAAATGGTAGTTTCTTTATGAGAAATAGTCTAAAAATAAATGAGATTTTTATGCATTAACTATTCTCTTTATGCCTTCTGAAAAATAATCTCAGGAAAACCGTTTTATCTCACCTACTTAATTTCACAAATAATATCACAGAGGAAGCAGTAAAATATTTATCATCATACAAACACAAAATAAAAATACTACCCTGTATTTCGCTCAACTGTAAAATCCATTGTTCTGTTGAAAAACCAACAAACATTTCGGTAATTATATGTAGTTTGTGTTCAGTATTACAACGTTTTATAAATGAGCAGTTGTTTTTTATTTTTTAATTATGAGCATTATTCTTGTCCGGTTAACTTTCAGGAAAATTTAAATAGAGTAGAAAATTATTTTTGATGATTCCTTTTTTATCTTTGTCATTAAAAACCACCAAAATAGATCATACGCGATCGTGAAATAAAATTATTTTACAGTGTTTGTTACCCGATACGTTCATTTTTTTTTAAAGAACATACACTGGTGACCAAAAAAATCGACTCAAACTATTTGGCTTCATTTAACACGGATCCTAGAATTTAGTATTCATATGTTTTTACAGATTTTAGTATCATTTGAAAGTCCCTTAGAGATGCAGTTGCTGAATTTCTGGCTCAAACCCTTCTTCAAAGCTCATCCCACATATACTCGATTGGATTGAGGTCAGGACTCCGCGTAGGCCAGTCTAATGTGGGTATTCCTACTTCAGGCAGGGATTGCCGTACCAGCATATGGCTTCGCATTGTTGTGCATTAGCACGAAGTTATCGCCAACAAACCCAGCATAAGGAACCACGTATTCCTGCAGGATCTCCTCGATGTACCGGTGAGCAGTTAATCCACCTCTACGAGTTTCATCAGTCGCGAAAACCAAATCGGTTTTCGCATCCAGTGAGATGCCTTGCCACAACATGAGAGGACCTTCTCCGTAGGCAACCGTTTCACTAATGTAGCACTGCGCATGCTGCTCCCCAAGCCTCCTATAGACTCGTCTTCTTCCATCATTGCCATGTAGGCACATTCGGGACTCGTCGGAGAGTAAAATGGAGCGTCATTGCTATAAGGTCCAGTCGACATGTTCTCGGCAAATCTGAGTCGCGCTTGTCGATGGGCTGCTGTTAATTTGAGTCCGTTAGCTGGTCTCTTTGGAGTTGAGTTAACTTCTTTAAGTCTTCTTCTGACTGTTCAATGACTGACAGCCCGATCACGGAGCTCATGCTAGACGTCAAAGCCGGTCGAGTGAGAATTTCTTAGAGTTGTTTTGTCAATGAAGCGGTCGTCTCGCTCCGAAGTACACCTTCTTATTCCTGATTTTGGTTTCCGTGCAAAGGCGCCAGTCTCTTGGTAACGTCTGTAGATTCTAGAGACAACTGACTGGCTCAGAAGCAATTGCGCAGCGACAACGCTATGGCTATTCCCTTCTTGCAATAAGGCAATGACTTGTGCTGTTTGTTCCGGAATGGTATCCATTTTCCGATGACTTAATTAGTGAGCGAGTATAGCAAAGATGTTGATGGTTTAAATTCCGATAAAGGAATGTTATAGGGATGAATAGTGCGCAAAAACGGTTCAATTGAGTAAAACCGTTTTAATCGGTAAAACTTTTTGGACATCCAAATGTTTTTGGTATTAAATAAAAAATCAGCATTCTAATGATATCAAAAATAATACCACGGTTTGAAAATTAAATTCAAGGATCGGTGTTAAATGAAGCAAAATCGTTTAAGTCGATTTTTTTGCTCACTAGTGTATACACGTTGGCAGTATTTCGCTATGATGTATAATATAATTTACTTTATTTAGAGAGTCCTATATCCAAGTAAAACTAATAGGCTAATAAATACCTTGCATGTGACAAATACTTTGAATTGAAAGGACTAAATGAAAAACGATTAAATATATTATCTAGCTAGATTATCCAAAGGTTCTTCGAACTGCGTTGTTAGGTATCTTTCTAGTTGACAGACAAATATACTCTTCGAAATAGATTTGATTAGCTTATATAATAACATTTACGTATATATACATACAAATTTATATATATATATATATATATATATATATATATATATATATATATATATATATATATATATATGTATATATATATATATATATATATATATATATATATATATATATATATATACGAGGCTGGTTTGAAAACTCCGTGCAAAAATAAAAACTACTTATGTGTTTGGGGTAAACCTTTTTTATTTTTCGACATAGTCTCCTTTTAGGCTTATACACTTCGTCCAACGATGTTCTAGTTTGTTGATCCCTTCCGAATAATAGGATTTGTCCAAGTCTGCAAAATATCCATTAGTGTCTGCAATCACCTCCTCGTTTGAATAAAATCTTTGTCCCGCCAGCCATTTCTTCACATTGGGGAACAAATAGTAGTCCGAGGGAGCCAAGTCTATTTCCATTAATTTTGCGACCACAACTGCTGAGGTGTGTGCTGGTGCGTTGTCGTGATGGAAAAGGACTTTCTTGTGGGGCCAATCGCGGGCGTTTTTCTTGCGGCTCGGTTTTCAAACGGTCCAATAACGATGAATAATATTCACCTGTAATGGTGATGATAGTCGATGAGGATTATCCCTTGCGAATCCCAAAAGACAGTCGCCATAACCTTTCCGGCCGAAGGAACGGTCTTCGCCTTTTTTTGGTGCAGATTCCCCCTTTGTAACCCATTGTTTAGATTATTGTTTGGTCTCAGGTGTATAGTAATGTATCCATGTTTCATCCACAGTGACGAAACGACGCTTAAAGTCCTCCGGATTCTTCTGGAACAGCTGCAAACCATCCTTGCAACACTTCATACGATTCCGTTTTTGGTCAAGCGTGAGCAGCCCACAGCACTAGCAATCTCACGCACCTTAACTCTTCTGTCATCCATCACCATATCATGGATTTGATCAATGATTTCTGGAGTCGTAATTTCCACAGGCCGTCCAGAACGTTCAGCGTCACTTGTGCCCATATGGCCAGTCCCAAAATTTTGAAACCACTTATAAACTGTTCTAATCGAAGGTGCAGAGTCACCATAATGTTTATCAAGCTTCTCTTTAGTCTCCTGAGGCGTTTTGCCTTTCATAAAGTAATGTTTAATCACCACACGAAATTCTTTTTCGTCCATTTCTTGAAAATCACTCGACTTCCTTGATTCACACGAATGCCAAACACAAAGAAATAGACCAATATGGCTGAAACTTGGTGTGCGTTCATTCAAGAGATGCTACTAACTAAACATGACCTCGATACGCGCCGGTGGTGCCATCTCTCGGACTTTGCACGGACTTTTCAAACCAGCCTCGTATATATATATATATATATATATATATATATATATATATATATATATATATATATATATATATATATATATATATATATATTTGTTGTATTAGTATTGGGTATGCAGTCAGTCAGTAAAATTTCTCATTCGTCATTCGGTTCTCTATACTTCGTTGTAGATTGATAACTTTATCAGGAGAAAGACTAGAAAACAATGAACAATTATTCTTCTTTTAATATATCACCTTAAACCTACTAACAATACGAAATACTGTGAAGGTCAACAAATAAAATATATAAACTGGACATGTTAAAAACGTACCAACTAGAGAAAATCAATCATTTAAACCCATATTTTTTTTTTAAAACCATATTAAACTAACAAGGCGAAAACACAAGCACTGAGAGAGGAGTAAACGTATACTGTCTATTTGGTCATATTTATTCACAAGTTGTTTACTTATTTATACTTTACATACCCTTCCTCTTACCTCTTACCTCTCTCGACCTTCTAATCTTATCTCTATATGCTTAAAAAAATCCTTTATATCTCTTCCCCTTCCCTTCCCTTGGCTTTATTAAAGATGCAGTTAAAACAGAAAAACAAAAAGAACAAAGAAATAAAAAAGAAACCAGAAAAGAACAAACCAACACAAAAACAAAAATAACTTTACCACATACAATGTTATTAACCTATGATATTGCAATAATAGTCCTAAGCTAATTAATATTTGTCTGTTGTAATTAGTACTGTTTTTATGTTTTTTAATGTGAACCATTTCCAGAAAAAGTCTGCTTTTATAATTATTATCGTATGTTAAAATCTTTACAACATTAAATCCAAAAACATGTCCCGTCTTCCTTGAGTGCTCAGCCAATACACTACTATTTTTATTCAACTTACAGTTATGTTGTGTTATATTAATCGTTGACGTAACTATTGTATTTGGCAATTCTTATATGAGTGTAACGCTTGAAAAGTGTCACCACTTGATTTGTTAATTGTTGGAGATAGGGTAACTTTTTGAATTTGAACTGTTGTTGATTATCCCGATCAACTGGAACGTCTGAACAACTTGAATCATAAATTAATTCCATATCCATTGTCATAAGCTTATTTAAGTTTTTATGTAAATATATGTGGTCACTAATATGGGTAATTCTATTTTTCATAACAATGAGTGCATTCATCTTTTGGTTGTATGGATGATTGAAGAAAGATTTGATGAATCTCTAGGTTTTTGATACCAATCTAGTTTTATTGTGTTTATTAATTATTGTTTTCACGTTCTATTGTGAACTGAATGCGTTGATTGCAAGAATTGAACATATTTAATGTGGACTCTATATCTTTTTCGGGAACGGAACATATAATATCATCGACATATTTATATATAAATGGAAGACCAAAGTTCAGTTCTGGAGGTACCTCATTCAATAAATCATCTAAGGTTATTGTAGCAAATATCGGACTATTGGGTGAGCCAATTGACATACCAAAAACTTGCTTATAAAATCTGTCATTGAAACAAAAGCAGGAATTGTCAAAAAGAAATGTAATCAACCTAAACTTACTTTGGAAAATGAAGTGTATCTTGAGATTAAAAACCATTTGCTCTCCAGAATTGATATAACTAGAGCAAGGGATATATTTGTGAAAAGAGAGACCACATTCCAGGAGATCAGAACATAACGTTGGTGCAATACCATACCCTTCGTCAATTCAACAAAGGAGAAGGTGTCTGATATGTTATAATCTGTAATACAAAGCAAGAATTGTTTCAAAATTTCAGCCAAATAATTGGACATATAATATGTTGAAGAATTGTATGAATTAACTATTGGACGTAGTGGTATGTCTGGTTTGTGTATTTTGGGTGAACAGTACAATTTAGCAAGTGTTGAGTTATATACACTTAGTTCTTTGACTTTTTCCTCCAATAATTCGTTACTGTTGTTTAATGTTCTGAATAATTCATTATAATTACGTTGAAATTAACAGTAGGGTCTGTTTGTACGCAGAGGTGTCACATAAAAGGTCTCCAATACCATTACAACAAAAATTGTTATAAAAAAGATTTGTACGGTCGAGATAATTCAGCTCTCCTCTGAATAGAAACCAAAAAACCAGTGTATGTTTGGGAGCAGAGCCCCAAATATGGGGCCATCGTTGGTCGAATTTGAGCTTTGTACAGAATTAACAGTTGTTGTGGAGTGCAAAACTTTCTAGATCGAAATAATATTCCCAGCTTTTAAGAAGCTCTCTTTGCTATGTTTGCAACTTGTTCATGCCAAGACATATTTGCTCCCAAACTAACATTCAGCAAATTGAGTGACGATGCTAGAGGAATGGAGTGCCCCGACATAACTATGTCGGATTTAGTAACGTTAACTTTAATGATAAGCATAGAAGCCAAAACTTTTTTTAACAGATGCTATGATGGAGTAGAATATTTCAGACAGTGTTGCTGCTGTCGTCAGCTGCGAATATTATAGCTGCTGTCAGACTTGGAGAATGGCGGTCAGTTGGATGGTTCGCTCATCTTCTGAAACTCGAAGTCCCAGACGCTACAAGAGAGATGTCAAATGTTCTAGTACGAGTTAAAAAGATGGTTAAGTACTTTAATCGAAACACATAAGGACAAAAAAAATTAATAGCTACACAGGAGTAAATGACTTTCCTGTATTAAAACTCAAATAAGATGTAGCAATACATTGTAATTCCACTTACGACATGCTTGCGCGAATAGTAAAGGTAAACGATGCTGATTGCAACGATTGCAATATATAACAGAAGAATACTGGGAGGTAATAAAAGGAGCTTTGCCTTTACTCAAACCATTCTACGAGGTCACAGTGGTGATTAACGTCGAGAAAAATGTAACCCCGTAAAAAGTAACTTGATTCAAGGTTTTCTGCAAAAATCTACGTCACAAAACGAAAGAGTAGTTGCCGTACAGTCAGCTTTAAAGAGAGGTATGGAAAACCGTTTCAGAGATTTAGAGAACAATTTCTTATACGCCGAATGTACACTCCTCGACCCGCGATTTAAATAGAAAGGGTTCAAAAACAAAAGAGCTTGTGATGTAGTGATACAGTGACTCAAAACTAAAATTGGTAGCGTGCAATTATCCCAAAGCAACAACCAAGCAGTAACAACAAGTATTTTCGATCCTGTATCTAGTAGTATGGAAAATAAAAACGATGATATAAGTATATGGGACGAATTCGACAGTGAAATGAATAAAGTCGTTATCCCAGACAATAAAACTGCAGCCGGCATTCGCGAACTGAATAAATACCTAAACGAAGAGTACCTAGGCCGAATGGAAGATCCTCTTCATTGGTGGCTAGAGCGGCGCAAAGTATATCCTCATTTATATGCATATATTTTGAAAAGGTTTTGCATCGTTGAACCTTAGTGCCCTGTGAATGTCGCCGAACAAAGTTTCCAAATTAATATTTTTACACAATAATATTTAGGGAAACATTGCGATACATCTACCTAGGTAGTATAGTATGTATAAAACTAATTAACGACTGATTGAAAGATGAAAGAAGTTAATTTTGTTTTTTTTTTCAGAAGATTTTATTTTTGTTTTGTTGATTTTCTTTGTAATAATAGCTCAGTATATGTGCCATATGAACAAATTAAAACCAAAATGCCAAATAATACATACTATTTAAGTTGATTTTAACTGATTATTTAAATTAGTAATTATTAACATATTAAACATAAACGTGAATTTGCGATTTTTTTTTTTTTGTTTTGTTAATTATTTGGTGAACTTCCACATATTAAAACCCGAAACAGTCTTTAAAAATCTTCTTTTCTTTCTCTAGTACCTATGCGTATTCAACTTCATACTCATTTTAAATCAAAAGAGCTCTAAAAAGGTAAGCCTGAACTAACTATATCAGAGAACCGTTTCCGAGCAGCGAACTAACGAACTAGAAGAGCTAACTAGGTCAGGTTGCCATGAAGTTACGAACTAAATTGAGCCCTTGGTGAACTAACTTGTCCTAGACTACCGCACTGGTCACAAGTCAAATGATAGCTCGCGCGGCTTGTCGGTGATGGGTG
The DNA here is from genome assembly GCA_019049505.1 of Pachyrhynchus sulphureomaculatus. Lineage (NCBI taxonomy): Eukaryota > Metazoa > Arthropoda > Insecta > Coleoptera > Curculionidae > Pachyrhynchus > Pachyrhynchus sulphureomaculatus. The sequence goes on from CM032448.1 coordinate 53,864,043, forward strand.
GGGGTGCCGGCCGGCGAGATAAAGTATTTCTATAAAACTATCGCATCTGTGTCACAGTAAAAATTAAACACATTAGCGACGCTCAAGAAAAATGTTAGTTCCTTTTTTTTTATTACGCATGCGACCGCAATCATGTCAAAAACATGGCTGTCAGCGCAGTCGCGGGTTTTGTTTACATTTGGATTTGAAGTAGAACCTTTTTATAACGCGTTCCAAAATTCATTACTAATAATTTTCCAATAAGTAAATTCCTCGTTTGACGTTATAATTGAAAATAATTATAAATAATCGGCCAAGTGCAAGTTGAACTTGCGCAATTAGTGTTCCGTACGTTGATTGCTTTTAAAATTAAAAATTTTATTACGGTAGTATAAAATGATCAGTGACTTCACAAAACACACCTCAAAGGAGGTTTCAACAAAGTTTGTTTCCAATATTTACTGAAAACTGATGACTTTGAAATTGTTTTTTTTTTTTTTTTATACCAAATAAATTATTAAAGGTCATGCACTCGTGATAATTTTCGTTCAATCTGCACCCCATGGAGAGCATTTCAGAATATTTTCAAAATTTTTTGATCAGTACTTTTCAAGATAAGGTGGGGGACAGCAATTTTTCGCGACATTTTAAAAATAGTACAAAGAAAAGTGAGTCCAAGTACTACATTATATATATATATATATATATATATATATATATATATATATATATATATATATATATATATATATATATATATATATTACTCGTGTTTTCACAAGCTTTCATTTGACACCACACTCGATGACCTAGTAAAAAAATTGCCAATAAACCAAAATTTAACTTTCAAAACTACACAGCTTTGATGAGGCCATCAATTCCTATATAACTGCCAAATTTCAACTTTCTATGACAAATAATTTCGGAGAAAATCGGGTGTGACAGACAGAAAGACTGACAGACAGACGGACAAACAGACAGATACCGAAGTCATCTTATAAGTGTTTCGCACGGAACACTAAAAAGATGTCAAGAGGAAGATTTTGTTGTGCGGTTAGTGCTTATAAAAATATATGTGGTATCTCGAAAGGAGTTAGCTTTTTAAAATTTCCTAAAGGTCCGAAAAGGTAATTTATTCATAATTTATTTCTATTGTGCAATATATTATATAAAGATTATGATAGTTGTGTTTTCATATTAGAGATACATTTTATTTATAACACAGTGTATTTTGTTAAGTATTGGTTTATGTTCTTCTTGTACTTTTTTTTCTGAATTCACCAGAGTCAATTTGGACATTGAAAAACTACATAACACATATAGAGTATATAGCTTGCATTTCACAAATTTAATGTTTCTTAATGACCTCAAGAATTAATTGCAAAATCGGGCTTATCCAGTCATCAATTTGAGAAATGAAGTTCCCATTAAATGGTGAAAGTAAGTATATCCGCAGATAACAATGACTATTTTACATGATCTGATCTGAAGATAATGACTATATGTCTCTACTAACGACGAAGCAGTCGCTGAGGTTTCGAACACACCAAATCACCTTCGCAGACCCCTTCGAGATACACATGAAGCTGATGAAAATGCAATTAGGATCTCGAGAAGTAAAAGAATGAGGCTCTGTGCCTTATGTAATGCTGGTAAGTTAGTAACATGTATACTTAATAAAAGTGAAGTTTTTGATGAGAGAGTTCTAGATTCGAAAAGTGCTGTAGTTATAATTCCAAGTAAATTTGAATATAAATATTATTATTATTATTAATGTAAATTGACATTATTTTTCATACAGTATGAGTGCTATAATTTTTCAAAATTAATTGACTCCATTGACTCCAAATAAATTCAGATGTTTAAACTCGCTTATCATTTGGGATGATATTGAAACAGAAAAAAATATAACTCATGAACGGCCATAAAGACACTAATTGGAGGTCCCATATATATCCCTTTACTTCTCAGAACCGATCGATATGGGTGATGGCGTGGCAAAAAGCACAATTTCATTGAAAAAATAACTGAAAACTATGCAATTGATAATCATGATTCATATTAGTTATAAAAAAATAAAAGTTATTCAATATGTTGCTGTAATAAAGGTGTATTGCAACAATTGTTGATTTTAATATCAGTAAAAAATTGTGTATGTTCAATCGAATCAAGTTTTCGCGATAATCGACTTCTTGTTTTGCCATCCAAACTTACAATTGGTATGTAAGAAAAAGATTTATATTTTTAGGGCGAGACTAACCGGGTGACATTTTTTAGATTTAGATGCACCGAACCCAGATATTCAAAATGTGAATTTTGAATTGAGTCCTAATGGCCAAGGTATATACGATTAATATTCATATTTTACAAAAATAATATACATAATAATAAATATTTCGTCATTATGTTATATTTATAAAAATAATGTACATAATAACAAATTTTTTGTCAACTTTGGGATGGGAAAAGCATCCTTACTTGCTTTTTGAAAAAGTAGCCATATTGTGAAGAAAAGTGAGCATCTGGATTTGTTTTTCTACTTGAAAGTTGACCGATTAACATCATTATTTATTACAAATAATTAGTTTATTTTTATTAACCGAATTTCGAATTTTCAGTGAATCTGGATGCTACGTGTCCAACGCCGAAAAGTCTTCTAAATACTCCTAGAAAGAAAAAATATAGAGCTACAATAAAACAATTCCGCAAAAACAGTCACCAATCTCGAAAAAGAGTTATAAAAGCAGAAGAGCCGAAAAAAATCGACCACCTAACAGTCGAAGAATTTCTCAGCGCTGTCGATCGATTTTTTCTCCAGATATCACCAGTTTTGTGAAGGTTCACGCTAAATGATGGTCAAAGAAAAGATATGGTAAAAGGTATTCGCAAGAGTTTTTCCTTAAATGCTCATCTCAGCAGCCCGAAGTGTTATCCCTTTCTCTGGAATATCTTCAGATTCCCATCACCTCGGGTGCTTCAGCGTTCGGTGCAATCGCCTGGCTTACAGAGTAAAATTTGATCATTCACTTCCTTAAAACAATTCTGCATGCTCTGTATTGACGAAGCATCTATAAAATGCAGTTTATTTTATATGATAAATCGGGATAAGGTTATAGGTTTAGAGGATTACGGTAATGGCCAAAAAAACTTTTACATCTGCAAGTCATATAGCTGTGATTATCTATTAGGGCGGGGATGTCAAAGATACGGCCCGCGGGCCGCATCCGGCCCCCGGGACGTATCAATAAGGCCCGCGATCGCAAATGTGTCACAGAAAGAAGAATCATGTTTTTTTAGAGCTTTTAGACTTCACTCGATTCCTCCACGGAAGTTTTAAAATGCGTACACTACATTTATAAGTAATTTCAAGGGCAGCGCGCGTGCCTTGACAAGCGAGAAAGATAGACAGTAACGCCATCTCTTAGCAACAAGCGGAAATATTCTATTATTTTTATTGAGAACAATAGAATCTTCCACGCGCTTCGAGTCTAGACTAGAACCTTCCTTATCGATATTATAAAAGGAGTGCGTCGGCGCGACGTGAGTCAGTTGAGTGTGAGTCGAGTAATCGAAGCGATACGGTCGGAGAAGGATTTTAGTTGTACTGCGAAGTAGTGATTGTGAAGGTATTGTGCATTTGTTTGTGTCGTGCGCGTGCGATATCCATAATTGTTGTGTCGAGTTCCATAATTGTTACGATTTTGGCATAATGTCACAAAAACGTAAAGTTGATAGTGAGTGCAGAGTTTTTCAGTCTAAATGGGAAATTGCATATTTATTCATAGAATGGAAAGGTAAACCACTGTGTTTGATTTGAAATCAAACAGTTACTGTTTGTAAGGAGTTTAACTTGAAGAGACACTATGATACGAATCATAAATCAAAATTTGATTGTTACACTGAAAAAATAAGATTGGACACATTGCCATCTTTAAAATCTAAACTTCAAGGTCAACAATCGATGTTTACTAAAGCTAATACTGAGAGCGAAGATGCCCTGAAATCAAGTTTTATTATTGCATTAGAAATCGCGAAGAGATCAAAACCTTTCACTGATGATGATTTTATTAAAGACTGTATGTTGAAAGTTGCCGATGTTTCATTTCCATTTCAAAAGTCAATAATTCAAAATATTTCGCTGTCAAGAAACACTGTTGCTTCAAGAATAAATGATTTATCTCAAAATTTGGTTCTTCAACTGAAGGAGAAAATTAAGGAATTTACAAACTTTTCACTGGCTGTTGACGAGAGCACTGATACTGTTGATACAGCTCAACTTGCTGTTTTTATACGAGGTATTAACAGTAACTTTGAAATAACTGAAGAACTATTAAAGTGCGTTCCATTGACAGGTACTACAACAGCAAATGATATTTATTCTGCAATTGAGCATTTGATAGCAGAATATGAACTCGACTGGCATATACTTAGCAGCACAACTACGGATGGCGCTCCTGCCATGGCTGGCAAACATTCGGGCATTGTAACTAAATTAAAACAGAAAACATCAGGGAATTTTGTGGGATTTCACTGTATAATTCATCAGGAATCATTGGCATCCAAACATTTAAAAATGGACCATGTTATGCAACCTATAATTAAAATAGTAAATTTTATAAGGAGCAGAGGACTAAATCACCGACAGTTCAGGCAGTTTTTACAAGGTTTGGACGAAAAGTTTTCTGATGTTCCTTACTTCACCGAAGTTCGTTGGCTCAGTCGAGGAGTAGTTTTAGAAAAAGTTTTTGCATTACGTGACCCTATTCAAGCTTTCATGTTAGAAAAAGGCAACCCAATTGATTATGACAATGACTGGTGGGTTGATTGTGCCTTTTTGGTAGATATGAATAAACACTTGACTGATCTGAATGTAAAGTTACAGGGTAAAAATCTGATTGTCACTCAAATGTATTCACGTATTCAAGCCTTTGAAACAAAGTTGAGGCTGTGGGAAAATCAGGTAAAAAATCAAACTTTGGATCATTTCCCTCATTTAAAATCATTTGGCACAGTGAACCAAAAAAAAATTGGATCAGTATTCTCAACTTCTGCAAAATTTGATCACGGAATTCAACAATCGTTTTGAAGACTTTCACAAAATGAATGAAATGGAATTCCCCATTTTCAACAATTCATTCAATTTTGAAGCTTCACAGGCACCAGTTCATTTGCAAATGGAGTTGATAGATCTTCAATCGGACAGTATTTTGAAAGAAAAATTTAAAGAGATTAACGCTCTTACATTTTATACACAATATTTCAAGAGTTTGGATAACTGCCCGGAATTAAAAAAGCATGCAGCACGCATTCTCTGCATGTTTGGTGGCACCTATTTATGTGAGTAGATGTTTTCCGCCATGAAAATAAATAAGAACAAACATCGCACAAGACTTTCGAATGAACATCTCCAATCAATTCTTAAAATAACTACAACGAATATGATACCTGACATCAATAAGCTTGTCAAAAACAAGAGAAGTCAGGTATCTGGATCCTCGAGCTCAAAATAATTACCCTCTTTTATAACTTTGATATAATTTTTAACAACCGTATATTATATACTATATAATTAAATAAATAAAATGTTATAATAATTCAGTACATTTTTTTTATTTGAATCTGGCCCGCCTACACATTCTAAATTTAATATATGGCCCTCTGCAAAATTGAGTTTGACACCTCTGTATTAGGGGTATAATGTTTAGATGGAAACATCTTTTAGCATTTTTTTGATTCAATCCTTCAATACCAACAAAACTAAAGCCATTATCCTGGATGTAATTTATAAACTAAAAGCCATAATAAATTCGAGTTGGTGATGCTATTCTGTCTTTGACTACTCATATGAGTTGCAATATGCGAATAATAAAATGTTACCGCGGATGAAGGTTTTTTGAAGCCATCAATCAGAAAATATTCTATTTTATAGACATAACCACATTTTATGAAAGGTACAAGGAATAATTTTCTTCAGCAACAAAATTTTTGTAGAATGTGCACGTCTCAATAGGTTTGATGTTGAGGATCTACGAAGAGAATAAGACGAGAGCATACAAATTGGTACCAAAATTGACAGAAAATCATATCAATTTCTTTTTTCTTATATTTTGTGTGTTTTTCCCTATTTTTTGTATATCTGTTTTAATAAGAACTTGATAAATAAAAATAAAAACGTTTCTAAAAAAAACTTTTCTCGTTTTTTCCTTCCTTTTAATCAGCAAAATTCATTTTTATTCTACAGGATACGATTTTCCTTGAAAGAAGGAATTTGAATATTTCAGAAACTCGCGGGCACTATCCCAGCAATATGACGACAGGTCATGTGATCATTACAAACTCGAACCCCTTGAGATCAAAGGTGCCAAGTCGTACTGTCGCTACTGTCTTTTATGTTTACTGCGGTCGCGTTAGGAAACATTCTCAGCCTCCACCCATCTTGGTTTTCGATGTAGGTATGTAGAAGCAGCGTTGCCGACTTGTTTATTTGTTCTAAATATTCCAAATAAAAATCTAAAAAATAATCACATTGACGTTAAATTGTCGATATAGTTACTTTACATATAGGTATGTATATATTTGATGTTGCTATTGCCAAGAGTCATTTAATTAAATTTTATCGTTTAATTTACCCAAATTAAGATAAGTTAAATAGAAAAATTTCAGACAACCATAGATAACATGACAATGTGACATGTGCATTGACATATATATATATATATATATATATATATATATATATATATATATATATATATATATATATATATATATTGGTATGTGGTAACAACTTATTAATGAAATAGGTGTATCTAGTTAATTTTTATAAAATTACAAAGAAAGAAATAATTAACAAGTTTTATTAATTACTTAATTAATAGATCGTACTAAATCTTAAGTAGTGTTTACTATAAAGCATACATCCACTATAAATCGCTGTAAACAAGATTCAGGTTTGCTTAATAGTCACCACTACTTAAGATTTTGGGACGGTCAGTTTATACGGACCTTATTTGAATGTAATTTTTAATTTCATTGTAATATTGGTTTTTTTTCCTGGGGTGGGCACCAGACTTTCTAGGGGGCAGTACTCCCTGCCCCCCAGCTGCGTATATATATATATATATATATATATATATATATATATATATATATATATATATAAAGAAAGAAAGCAAAAGTTGCCGTATCTAAAAAAATTCTTAAATATAAAATTTGTTGGAAAACTCGGCAAAGGGCGTGATAAATGTTCGCACAATGTTCATTAAGCCAATATTTCGATCCTTGGTTGGGACCTTCTTCAGGGCAAAACTGAAAAGGAGAATGAGTCTACTGAGAAAACTTGAGCAAAAATTAAATTATTCAAATTATTATTATTATTATTATTATTATTAATAAATTTATGTAGAAAATACAATAAAATATAAGATGTAATATAAGACAAAAAACACTCACATGAATAGTGAGAAGTTGAGTTAACATGAATGACCATAATCAGCTTATAACATAGAAACGACTAATAATCCATAAAAGTAAACACTACAAACTAATACAGAAAGTTAAAAAGATCGAATTTATTACGGGGATGTGTTTGAAAACCCTGGATGCTGAAAAACATTTTTAATTATTAATTAATTCACCCGAACAACCACCTGTGGCCGGCGCCATGCACAAAATGATTGACATACAGCTGACAGAAGACAGTTACCTGGCAGAGATAAGGGACTTTTTTGAAAAAACCTAAAACCGAAATTGTAAACAACCACAAGGAGAACTGGTCCACTGAAAATATATAAATGGTCAAATAAAGAAAAGAAGAATTTACCAATTGAACGACCTTAAAACCAATATGGAAATTCGGATCAAAAAACATAACCGTGAATTTTGGGTAAAAAGGGTGGGAAACGAGAGATCTAGCAAAAGAGAGAAAGAGAAGGAAGGATGGTGTATTATATTAAATTATTAATTAGTTTATTTGTTGATTTAATTATTGAAATATTAATTTAGAAAGGAGATTTGTTCACGAAAGGGTGTATTAAAGCTTGAAAATTCAGAAAGGGAGGGAAGGAGAAATCACTAGACAATGGCAATGACAGAAAAACGACCGTCTTTGAATGATCAATCGAGGCAAGCGAGGGGAACAATTCCTAAGAACCCAGGACCAAAGGACCTGCAACAACAGGAGAAAGGAATAGAGAAATAGAATATTTAAAGTTAACCTATTAAGATAACGGACCATTATTTTGGAGATAAAATATCATGAATCGAATGAGGACAGGGAATTATCGCACGGCATTGAAGAATCACAAGAACGGAGAAAACTGTATATATTACTCAAACCATCCAGATCGGTTCTTTTGTTGATATTGTGGGGATTTTCATTGATGTAACACATTTCGAGGAATTCTCTCTTGAAAAGATTTTTTGAGAAATGAAGTATCTTACGTTCATTGAAGTTGAAGGAATGTCCATTATCAACAGAATGGATTGCCAAAGCATATCTTTGCGTATGGAATCTAGTGTCAATTTGTGAAGTGTAATACGACGATTAAGAGATTGATCAGTTAGATACGCACCATTATAACACGTAGGCTGCAAAGTTTTTGCTCTGACACACAGATGTCGCCCTTTTTAACAAATCTATATGATTTTTAGAAAGTGCCAACCTTCAAACGTTACGTGTCAAAATTTCATGACATTTTGACCATTACTTTACAAGTTACAGTGGTTTTAGTGACGCTACTTTTGATATTTTCAAATCAATGGAAAAAATCAAATTTCGTCTGTTGATTAAACACTGTTTTTTCATGGAAAAAATACCGTTCAAGCGAAGCAATGGCTTGATAAGTGTTACGGGACTATACCCCTGGAAAATCACTTATCATTTACTGGTATGCTGCGTTTAAACGAGGTCATACAGACACAAATGATGCTGAACGCTCTGGACGTCCAAATGAGTTGGTTACACCGGAAAACATCAAAAAAATCCACAAAATTGTTTTGGATGACCATAAAGTGAAATTGCGTGAGATAGGTGACACCTGAAAGATATTAAAAGAACGTGTTGGTCATATTTTGCATGAGCATTTGGGCATGAGAAAGCTCTATTCGAAATAGGTACCGCATTTGCTCATAGTGGACGAAAAACAACAACGTGTTGATGATTCTAAGCGCTGTTTGGATCTATTTAAGCGCAATAAAAATGACTTTTTCATGCGATATGTGGCAACAGATGAAACATGGATCCACCACTATATACTGGAAATAAATCGGCAGTCAGCTGAGTGGACAGCAGACAGTGAAAGTCGCCCGTGGCAACCAGAGACAAAACAGTCGGCTGGGAAGGTTTTGGCCTCTATATTTTGGGAGGCGCATGGAATAGTTCTTATCGACTATGCTGAGAAAGGAAAAACCATCAATAGCGAATATTACATAAAGTTATTGGTACGTCTGAAGGCAGAAATCCCAAATAAACGGCCCTAAATGAACAACAGAAAAGTGCTCTTTCATCAAGATAATGTACCGTGTCACAAGTCAGTAGTAACTATGGCAAAATTGTATGAATTAAAGTCCCAGTTGCTTCCACATCCACCGTATTCTCCCGATTAGGCCCTCCAGCGACTATTACCTATTCGCAGACCTCGAAAAAATGCTCGCTCCAATGAAGAAGTTATCGCCGAAACTGAGGCCTGTTTTGAAGGCAAATACAAATCTTTCTACAAGAAAGGTATATAAATGTTAGAAAAGCATTGGACTGATTGTATCGCTCTCGCGAACGTGTTTTAAATAGCTAGATCAAAAACTTTTCAGCCTACGTGTTATAAGCTAATCAAAATTACTTCACCACCTGTTGGCACACTATTTCTGTTCACATTGGAAATTAAACAAGACTATCTATTAAATATAAGTGCATAATAAATTCTCGACTCTTATAAGCCACTTGCTGCATATTACTGCAAAAAAAAAAAATCATTTTCAGATTGTTAGATCCCAGAATTCTAAAATTGACGTATAATACTATACATCTGGAGTCACCCATCTAACCTTCTCATCTCCTTACAGGTTTGGTTATAAATACTTTAATAAAAAAGTTCGTTTATTATTTTAGTCAAAAACCAGAAAAAATTCTCATAATACTACTGAAATAATACGTCACCCCTTTCACCTGGAGCAGTATCGCTCAAGAACTATAGATTCCATTCCTATTCTAAATCTGTCACATCTCGTGCGGGACTATCAGACTAAAAAACAGATCTATGTTTCTTATGATCTCGAACCCTGAAATATAAAGACATGTAATAAGGAAGTAAAAAAATAAAAATAAAATGACGTAAGCTTGTGAATTAAACTCACTTGTTCAAATGAGAAGGATAATCTAGGATTATCAACTAGACGATATTATCAGACAACTTAAAACATTGGCCAACTTTAAACTTGCTCCCAGAAGTTTGCAAAAGTAAAACCATTTTAAAAGTTCTATCTTTATTTATGCTACGGATTTAACTTTATCTCTTTATGAATATGAAACTCTACGGCATAAGATGGTACTAAAAAGAGAATTGTATTTCAAAAACGCCGCTAGAAAATCACTGGAATATTTAGTAAAAGGTAATAAAATTTTACGATAGAAATTGTAACACAATTTCAACCATTTTTGGGGTTATTTTCATATTTTAAATAGTAAACAAAAAGTTGTACGTTTATTATTTTATGTATAAAGATACATTTTAAAATAAATATTTTTATTAATTTTCGGATTCATTTCAGATTCGCTATAAATCTAGATCTGGTTGCCGTGGAATCTAAAACTTGTTATTATCCAGTTGACTTTTGTCCCTGATGGACATGAAATATAATAAATGTTTATATAAGACAATATAACATGAAAAATAACCGGCTAAGTGGGGGCAATTAGTGTTTCGTACGTTGATTGCTTTTAAAATAAAAAAAATTGTTAGGAAGATATAAAATGATCAGTGACTTCAAAAAAACAGATCCCAGATGAGTTTTCAACAAAGTTTTTTTCCGATCTTTACTGAAGACTTGAAATTTTTATTTTTTTTTACGTACCAGATACATTATTATATATAATTTTCATTTAATTTACACCCTATGGAGAATATTCTTACTTCAGTACTTTTGAAGATACGGGGTGCAGCGATTTTTCGCACCTTTTAAAAAATAATACAAAGAGAAGTGTGCACAAGTATTACATTATATATATTTTTGAATTCGTGTTTTTACAAGCTTTCATTTGACACCCCACTCAATGACCAGGTAAAAAAAGTCACTTCGGATTTCAACCCCCAAAACTAACCCCTTAAGTCAAAATTTAACTTTCAAAACTATACGGCTCTAATGAGGCCATCAATTCCTATACAAGTGCTAAATTTTAACTTTCTATGTCAAACAGTTTCGGAGAAAATCGGGTGTGAGGGACAGATGGCTAAACAGACTCCGAAGTAATCTTATAAGTGTGAAAACCTTAGACCAGGTAGGTAAGTTTTTAAGATTTTAATACATTTTTTCATTTTTATTGATTAAAGTTTAATTAACTAAGGGACAGTTTTATAACGGTATTCGGTTTATCTTTTGATTTTAAAACCATAACTGTCAAATTAGACTAGTTTTGTGTTAAATCTTTTTAGTCAACGAGGTAGAAAATATATTTTACGGATGTGCATCAGGTTGTTCCCAATTGAATCTTTTCAAAAATTGAACTTGGTTCCATTTTTCATTGGCTCAACAGGAAGTTCTTCCAGTGTACTTGACTTATTATATTTATAAGATAATTTTATCTTACGTCAGGATATACTGATATATTATTTTGAAAAATTATAAAGATTTATGTCGAATTCCTGTGAAAGTCTATATAAACTCCTAAACAAAATTAACGCAACAATCTGAGAATTAATTTATCTTTTTCTTATGTCAGTTTTAAAGTTTATCGAGTATTTGAATAGTACGCTATGCATATTTTGTTTCGTTATTCATGACAGAAATCAAAACAATTCGTTTAGATTTACAGTTTTAAAGAATTCTTTAGAAGATAAACAAGTTTCTGTAATAATGCGATAGATTTTCTTTAAAAGTAAGCTTATAAATTGTTTCCTTCTTCAAAGTAATACCTTTTTGTGGTAGACTGTTTTATTTTTGACCCCGAAGAATTAGAAAAATGAATTGAACAAGGAATTTAACTATCTAGATGAACGATTTATAAGACAATATGCTTTAAGAAACAGGACTGTCACTAGTTCTATAATAAGAAACGAACTCGAAGCTGTTCGCAATGTCACAATGTCTTCTAAAACAGTTAGAAGACGGTTAAATGAAGCTGGATTAAACAGTAGGAGACCAGCCACTGCGCCCTTGCTTACTGGAGAGAACAGAGTTGCCAGGTTACGTTTTGCTCGAAATCACGAAAACTGGTCTGTGGATGATTGGAAACAAGTTTTCTTCACAGATGAAACTAGGGTTAGTCTAAAACATCCAGATGGTCGTGAGCGAGTATGGCGAAGACCAGGAGAGAGGTTTGCTCCTTGCAATATCTCTGCAAGCATTCTATTCGGCGGAGGCTTTGTTATGTTCTGGGCTGGCATCTGCTTTGATTTTCGCACAGAATTAGTTCCTATCCGTACGAGATCCATGAATGCTGACTACTATCTTGAGAATATTTTAATAGAACCTGTGATGCCTCTCGGTCATTTTGTGGGGCCCAATTTCCTGTTTATGCAAGACAACGCTCGACCTCACGTGGCTAGGGAGGTACTTGATTATCTTAATCAAGTTGATATACCGATTACGCAATGGCCACCAAAAAGCCCGGATCTGAATCCGATAGAATATGTATGGGATCACCTTAAGAAAAATGTGAAACGTCATATACCTGCACCTAGAAACCTGAGGGAACTTGAAAATGCAGTTATCATAGAATGGGAGCAAATTTCTCAAGATTTTATCCAAAATTTAATTAAAAGCATGCCTAGGCGCATAAACGCTGTCATCCGAAGTAGTGGAGGCAACACACGCTACTAGTGTTCCAGTTACACCATTAATTTTGCTACTAGTGTCCCAGTTTATTTTTTTTTTCATTATTACATAATTTCAACGATTAAGAATAATTTTAATTCGAATCTTATAGAGAAATTGGTAGCTAATTCACTTTTAAAGTATCCGAATAAGTTTTTTCTAACTTTTAGTGTAACCAATGTTCATAAAAAATTATTAAAATTAATTCATTTTAGAGATTTGTATGATTTAATATATTGTTGGGTTAATTTTGTCCATGAGTGTGTAATATTTAAAATTCTATAAGTAAAAATGGACTCATTCATATTACTAGTTTATCATTAGCAGTTAAAGTGAAAATTAATATAAAAAATATACGTTTGGCTGCAGGTACTATTAAAACGAGAAATGTTATTTCTCAAGTAGAACTTTTAACTCTAGAAATAACAGCCGTCCCGATGCAGCTAATCTTGTTTCAACTATAAAGAGGTTTAATTAATGTGTTTAGACAGAGCTTTATTATATTTGTTTTGCGGCCAAATTATAACTATATACTAATTTCTATAAGGTCTAAATGAACAAGAGAACTGAAGAAACTCCTTTAACAAAAAACTTGATAGTAAACAATTATCTCAACGTCTCTTAGAAAATAGTGGCAACGTAATAGAATAATTAAAGTTTGTGGTGATCTGTAAGACAAGAAATATTGAAAAACTCATATCGATCCATTTTCTAATTGCTTCGTTTGCATAATTAAGATCGGCTGCGTATAAATTATATTTTTTTTTGTAGGTTTTAATAGCGATAAACATCGAAGGGCATTTCCGCTATTCACAAATTTAACAATTCACGTGATATGGTTTAAATCATGGAATGCTCTATTTGATGTCTTGATCTTGTGATTGGGAACATACGAAGGATGATATAAATAAACTGTATACATTTGGTGGACATTATCTAGCTGGTGAAATTGCTGTTCTATGTACGGTATTTTTGGTAACTGAGGATTTTATAAGTGAAAAAGCTCTAGTCCAACTTCAAACATGTACTTGTGATAACATATTTTCAATCAATAATTAGTTTTTCTGAATCTCAAGGATCATAGATTTTAACGATTTCATCACATTCTTAAACAAATGATTGAATATATATATATATATATATATATATATATATATATATATATATATATATATATATATATATATATATATATATATATATATATATATATATATATATATATATATATATATGTACATATATATATACTTATCGACTTATCTCGCAATATTTCTCCTTATCTCCCATTATTTCTCCTTATCTCCCATTATCTCACCATAACTCCCATTATCTACACTTATCTCTGCTTATCTCCCATTATTTCTCCTTATCTCCCATTATTTATACTTATCTCCCATTATCTCACCTTATCTCCCATTATCTCACCTTATCTCCCATTATCTAGGCTTATATCGACTTATATAGAACATATGTATAAATTTATAAAAACACGTAAATCGGATAAGTGGTTCTTGAGTGCTAAGCGCACTAACGGACAGACAGACGGAGAGACGTTGCGTTTTATATATATTATAGATTTTTTTTATAACTGTTAAGGATTAAAAAAACACGTAAATCGGATAACTGGTTCTCGAATGATAAGCACACTAATGAACAGATAGACAGACGATGCGTTTTATATATATTATATTGATCATTATTAATATTATATAACCTGACCAGAGAACATATGTACGTACGAATTAAAAAAAAAAACGTAAATCGGATAAGTGGTTCTCGAGTGATAAGCGCACTAACAGACAGACAGAGAGACGTTGCATTTATATATATATATATATATATATATATATATATATATATATATATATATATATATATATATGCTTATATTACCTAACGTAATAAAATATATCCTATAACCTGGCGGCCAGAGAACATATGTATAAATCTGAAAAAAAAACGTAAATCGGATAAGTAGTTCTCGAGTGATAAGCGCACTAACGGACAGACAGACAGACAGAGGGACGATACATTTTATATATATTATATTCTTTACTACATAATATTGTTCCATATTTAATGGTTTAGGCAGTGTATTGAAAGAGAACACGCTAACGGTAACTTTTTTTTCGACTTGATGTAACACCTTGTAATTTTTTTATTTTGAAAGTTACATATTTGTATTTTTAGATACCAGAATGGGACATTATTGGAGTTTTTATCACTTAAGAAATATTTTTAACTACTTCCGGTTTGACCGGAAGTGACTGAAACTTTCTTATTTTTAATGGAACCCTGTATATTTTTTTATTAATTTCAATTCGATTTGAAATTCTATTTCCAACAATGTGTCACAAGTTGACATTGGTTTGACAGGTGACCGGCAAAAACTGATTTAAACTCTTAGAAAAGCAATTCTATTTGTTCGTTTTTTGGAATTTAAGACTATCCACTTATCGTGCCATTTTCGCGAGCCTAAATAGCTCCTACAAATTATGTGGACCCATTTGTGATATTATGATATATAGACTTGAAAGACAAAACAAAACAAATACTTTTAATACGATACGAGCAACTTTAAATCTCATTCCAATTTATCAAAAAAAAAAAATACAACACATACTCAATGTGTGCTCGCATGTGGATTTCCACCGAACAAGCGCACATCCACCTTGTATGTCATTATACTGGTTCTTTTCAGCTGTGTATATTAAGAATTCTATTAATTAAGCTCAATGACATCAAGTCCTTCTCGAATGTCGTTTGTTAAGCAGTTACCCATGGCTTCAAGCAATCCAGTCTGAAATTTATATATTTTTTCAATGATTCTTCTATATACACTGTATATTATATTCACTAATGTGCCATTTTCAAATTGTTTAAATTATATTTTCAAAACTAAATGTCTAAATTTCTAATCTTCTTCAAAGATTAGAATTTCTCTCACAGCGTAAAGTTCATATAGTTCTGTTCATAGGAAAGCATTGCTTTTTGGACTTAAAGAACGCTTACTTCATGTAAAATAAGCAAATATACTGACAAATAGAAGATGCAGTATGTGATCATCGTTATTACCAGCAGTCGCCTATCTTTTCACGAAATATTTCCACAAGAAAGCAATGATGACGGCATGCTATGAATTTGATACGTCGATGACGTGGTCGTAGTATAACCTTCCGATAGAGACCGACTCCTCAACCTTGACCATTTAAATCTCATTCTTCAGAGAATTTAATTTATCTTAGAAAGTGAAAAACAAAACCAGTTTTTTTACTAGACAGACATGTCACCAGAAGATAAGATAGGGTATACAGAAAACCAACTCATACCAATAGAGATCTGAATGTAGAATGCCCCAACCTTTGATCACCATTGTAAATGGCAGATTGGTCCGCTCTACAGACAAGGCTAGCAAAACAGGCTAGCGAATAACAAACTACGTGGCCGTAAAGCACAACACCCACTTCGAACAGGACACATAATAGATTTTAGTAGCTGCCAACAGATAGTTAACACCTACAAGAACAATTCTAGAGGCTACCGAAATCGATGATGCGGGAGACTTGACTTGAAAAAAGTATGCATTTAACATACTTAACACGTGGAAAATGATAATTAAAACAAAATCTAACAATCCACAGAACACAGAAAAAACAACAAGGGCAAGGAGCGAGCAAGCAAATCCAATACAACCTTCGGTGCAGATAAAAAACACCCGATAGCAAAATAAGCAATATGTAGGAGTACATATATTCTTCTTCTCCTTCTTCTTTAGGCATTTCTGCCTGTTTTTCTTTAATTTATCGCGCAGGTCGTCGTTCCATCTTTTTCGTGGGAGTCCTATACTCCTTCGGCCCACCGGTGATTTATCTCGAGCTATGTTCACTAATCGTCGTTCGGACACTCTATTTATGTGTTGGTTCAATTCTTGTTTTCTGTTTCTTATCTATGTGATCGAACTACAGATTTATATATACGCGATTTGACTTCTGTTCTCAAGTATTTATTTTTCCAAATAGTGTTATTCAAGCTCCCTGCTGGTCTATTGGCTTTTATTATTTATTCTTTTATTTCTTCTTTCATGTTGTTGTTATATGATAATGTAATTCCTAAATATTTAATTGCCATCACCTGCTCTATAATCTGATTATCGATTTCCAGCTTGCACCTAATTGGTTCTTTGGAGATAACTACTGATTTGGTTTCTTTAGCCGATATTTTCATATTAAATTGACTCAGTGAGTCTCCTTCCCTAATACCAATGTTCTCAATTAGTTTTATTATATTTAATTGAATATTCTTGTCATAAAGTGTGTGCACAGCGTCTTGCAGCTGTAGTCTATCAAATGCTTTTACCAAATCTATAAAGCATGAGAACGCTGGTCTGTTATACTCAATTGATTTTTCAATAATTTGTCTGATTATAAATACTGCGTCGTTACAGGATCTCCCGCTCTTGAATCCTTGTTGTTCTTCGGAAAGCTGTATAAGTAGAGTTATTCTATTGGTAATAATTTTTGTCGTCAGTTTTAAAGTTGTGAACAAGAGGTTAATTCCTCGATAATTATTCGGATCGGTTTTTTTTTTCTTTTTCAAAAAGTGGTATCAATATGCTTGTTCTCCATTCTTCTGGTATTCGCTATCCCTGTATTATTTTGTTTATGAACTTTGTCAATTCTTTAGTCAGTTCCACTCCTCTGTATTTTAATAGTTCATCTTGTATTTCGTCCTTACCAGCTGATTTTAGATTTTTTAATTTTTTGAGAGCCTCTTTCACCTGTTTATAATCTATTTCTGATGCTTCGTTGATTACTATTTCTGGTGTTTCGGGTGCCAAATTTTCTGTTCTATTATAGAATTGTTTTATATAATTTATCCATGTATCTGTTTCGATGTATCTTACTTCTATTAATTCTTTCATTTCCTTTCGCTGTCCACGTATCGTTCTCCAAATCTCCTTTTGAATACCATAAAAGTCATGCTCCATCTCATTAGAGAATTTTACCCGCTGTTCCATTTTCTTTTTTCTCACTAGTACGCTTGTTTTATTGTGGACTGTGTTATATTCTTCATATGTTTCTCTGGTTTTCCTTGATCAATATTTAAGATAGACTTTTGTTTTTTCTTGGCATTTTATTTTCACTTCCTCGCAGAACCAAAGTGTATTGTTTAGTCTTCTTGATGTTCTGTTTATTTTACATTCCCCTAGTGCTTCTTTTGTCGCGTTTATAATGTTATCCTTGATTTTTCTCCAACTGTCTTCTTCCTGTACCACTGAGTTTTTATTTATTTCGTTCTCCAATCTTGTCTGGCAGGCTTTCTACCTTTGTCTTTGTTTCATAAACGGTTAGGCTTGTTTTTTGGGAGTATATATATAATAGAAGAAATATAGGTAGAAAAGAGTACAGCTAACAACTTCGTTTGGAAGTATTGTTATAATAGTATCACCTGCCAATGTAAATGGTGATATAGTAAATTTAGTGAAATTTTTAGTAATGCCTTCGGCGATGGACCAAAACGATCCGGAATTGTCGAGACAAGTAAGTTTTTTTCAAATTCTTTGATCGTATTACTCTCTGGTTTCCTCGATTATTTATTTGCGTATGTTCTGAGCTATAACAAAGATGCTACGACCTATCACTTTAAGGTTTGTACGCCCTTGCCGCTAAGCCTTTTCTTGAGAAAACGGATTTAAGTTTCAATGTCAGCAGTCAGATCCTAAGTTTTGTTAGTGCAGGTGTACAAAATTTAAATATCCTAAATCGTCCGAGAGCTATCGAGCCAAAAGACCAATGAAAATGAATGACAATGTTTTTGGTAATCTAGGAAACCTAAAACGCAAAGAGAAGCAAAAACCTCGGAAGGTTTTTTTATATTAACTAAATATTAGACTCCAAGATCGTAACATCGAGATACGAATAAGATCAAAAGTGACAGATGTAATACAACGAATATGTATATTAAAGTGGAATTGCGCGGGACATATCGAGAAGATGAAAAGAGATAGACACGCCGTATAGTCGAATGGAGACCTAGAGATCATAACAGATGCAGAGGTAGACCACAGACAAGATGGACGGATGACCTAAAAAGATTGGCGGGACACGATTGGATACAATAAGCAAACAACAGAGTTCATTGGAGATAACTTGAGGAGGCTTACTTCAACTATGGATGGAATAAGCTAATGATGATGACAATTTTTTTTACAAATACAATACTTTCCTTTAACAAGGAAAGTAAATGTTCAGAAAATCATCTTTTTCATTCCACATATTTAAATTTATTATTAAAGTCGTACATTCAGTTAACTTTATTTAGTTTTTAAACTGGAGGAATAATAAAATAACCGGTCAAGTGCAAGTTTAACTTGCACAATTAGTGTTCCGTACGTTAACTGCTTTTAAAATAAAAAAAAAAATTACGGTGGTATAAAATAATCAATGACTTCACAAAATACGCCCCAAAGTTTGTTTCCAATCCTTACTTAATACTGATGACCTTGAAATTTTTGTTTTTTTCAATATACCAAATAAATTATTAAAGATAATGCACTCGTGATAATTTTCGTTCAATCTACACCCCGCAGAAAATATTGCAGAATTTTTTCAAAATTTTTTGATCAGTACTTTTCGAGATAAGGTGGGAGGACAGCGATTTTTCGCGATTTGTTAAAAATAATACAAGGAAAAGTGAGCCCAAGTATGGCATTATATATATTTTTTACTCGTGTTTCACAAGCTTTCATGTGCCACCCCACTCGATGACCTGGTAAAAAAAATTCACTTCCGATTTCAACCCCCAAAAATAACCTCTTAAGTCTAAATTTAACTTTCAAAACTACACGGCTCTGATGAGGTCATCAATTCCTATATTATTACCAAATTTCAACTCTCTGTGACAAATAGTTTCGGAGAAAATCGGATGTGACAGACAGACAGACAGACAGACAGACACCGAAGTCATCTTATAAGTATTCCGTACGGAACACTAAAAATGATCACTGCATTTAATTATTTTGTTCGTTTAAGTATCTTTGGTTTTGTACATAACAAGATCTTGTACAATTATATATTATATTAGACGTAGCTTAGAATATTACTAAAGAAAATAAGGTAAGCTAATTGGTTCCTTTAAATATGAACAGAATGAAACATCCAGTATTTCTGAATATTAAATTGTGCAGTAAAGAAAGATTCTAAAAATGGTAAGAAATATATATATATATATATATATATATATATATATATATATATATATATATATATATATATATATATATATATATCAACAACCACTTGCAACGAACGCTATGTGAAGAAACACAACAGTCATAAATAAGTTCTTTCAGTCATACCATAAGAGTGTAGGGTAGCGAAGAATCCGTCGTGCCAAACACGGTCGGATGCCTTGAATATATCAAGTGTAGTCGCTCGAAATTCTCCAAAATGTTATATTGTATTGCTCCAAATATGTGTGACATAAGTCTAAACACTAGATTACTTCCTAACAAACCGGAAGCATGTTTTCAAGATTTCACAGCATTAAATAAATTTGCAACAACCAGTGACCATCGATTAGTGAGAGTTACGATAGAAATAGGGACTAAGTAGGAAAAATACAAAATGGTAAGGAACAAAAGAACTACTGCTTGGACTCAACCCAGAATAGAAGAGGAATTCGAAGAGATTGCCAGTACAACTTTACAAATCAAATCAAAAACAAATGATATTAACAAGCTAAACCTCTTAATAGCAGAAGCACTAATGGAAACGCAAAAAAAACTCTGCCCACCAAATGTAAAAGAACACCGACTTAGTTAAGGAACAAAAAGAAAAATAGAAGAAAGAAGAAAACTAAAGTCTCACAAAAACAAGTCAAGATATTATTAAAAAAAATGGACAAAGAAATCTCAAAGGCCGTAAAGAAAGATTGTAAAAAAATATAAAATTGGGAAAATAATACAAATAATCGAAAAAAAATAAAGGCATGAAGGTTATGAAAAGGAAACTCATCAATGGGAAAAAATGAATCGTTAAACTAAATAACCGGTCAAGTGCAAGTTGAACTTGCGCAATTAGTGTTCCGTACGTTGATTGCTTTTAAAATAAAAAAATTGTTACAGAGGTATAAAATGATCAGTGACTTCACAAAACACACTCTAAATAAGTTTTCAACAAAGTTTGTTTCCAATCATTACTGAAATCTGATGACCTTGAATTTTTGTTTTTTTTAAATACCAGAAAAATTATTAAAGGTAATGCACTCGTGATAATTTTCGTTCAATCTACATCCCGTAGAGAATATTCCAGAATTTTTTCAAAATTTTTTGATAAGTACTTTTCGAGATAAGGCGAGGGACAGCGATTTTTTTTTTTTAAAAAAATAATACGCGCTTTTTTAAAAATAATTTTTCACAAGCTTTCATTTGATACCACACTCGATGACCAAGTAAAAATTTCTTTTTTTCACTTCCGATTTCACCCCCCAAAACTAACCCCTTAAGTCAAAATTTAACTCTCAAAACTACATGGCTCTGATGAGGCCATCAATTCCTATATTACTGCCAAATTTCAACTTTCTATGTCAAATAGTTTCGGAGAAAATCGGGTGTGACAGACAGACAGACAGACAAACAGACAGACAGACAGACAGACAGGCAGGCAGACAGGCAGACAGACA
Source organism: Pachyrhynchus sulphureomaculatus (assembly GCA_019049505.1). Classification (NCBI taxonomy): domain Eukaryota; kingdom Metazoa; phylum Arthropoda; class Insecta; order Coleoptera; family Curculionidae; genus Pachyrhynchus; species Pachyrhynchus sulphureomaculatus. Next base: position 53,885,733 of record CM032448.1, read on the forward strand.
GACAGACACCGAAGTGATCTTATAAGTGTTCCGTACGGAACACTAAAAATGGAAGTAGCAGAGTAACAAATAACAGGAAAGAACTCCTACGTATAGTTGAGTGAAACGCTATACATTAATAAGTCAACACTGGATGGAACAGAATATGAAAGAAGACGGGTCCTCAACCCATGCTTGGAAGACGTCCCTGATATTTTTGTAGACGAGGTATATAATGCCCTTCAGAAATTGAAGAACAGCAAAGCCCCAGAAGAAGATGGCATCACGACAGAAGCGTTGAGGATTGGAGGGAACTAGTGACACATATTCAGAAGCTTCAAAATCTGTCTTTACAACCAAAGCATTCCAGATGACTGGAAAAATTCTCTAATGATCCTTATCTACAAAAAAGGAAACAGAACAGATCTTGAAAACTACAGACCAGTTAGCTTGCTCAGTCAACTATATAAACATTTTACCCGAATAATTGCGAATAGATTGGAAGCCAAATTTGACTTCTATCAACCTCGGGAGCAGTTTGGTTGTCGCTCTGGCTATGGTACAGTCATCATCTCCAATGCTTAAAGACTCTCATTGAAAAACAATTGAGTACAATCTCCCCTTAGTTCTCATATTTGTCGACATTTATAAAGCATTCGACACGGTAGAACCATCTGAAATTTTGACAGCGTTATAAGGAAGTAGAGTCGATCAAAGGTTTTGGAACATCATTGGAAATATCTATTTAAATGTGTGTGAATCTTCACTCACTCACCAATAAAATACATATTAAACGAGGTGTCAGACAGGGTGAGACATCTCGTTTAATCTAAGTTATTCGCAGTCCTCCAATACGCTTTCAACAAGGTAGATTGGGAATATAAAGGTATGGTAATTGATGGAAAAAGACTCAATCATCTTCGCTTTGCGAACGATATTGTCCTTATATCGGACACCCTCGGAAAAGCCAAAAATTTACTCCGAGAAATATAGAATGCAGCAAATATAAATTTTACCAAAGCTCAAATGATGGTTCCAAGTACACCAGTACAAGTCTATTTATATATATATACATATATATATATATATATATATATATATATATATATATATATATATATATATATATGTATATATATATATATATATATATATATATATATATATATATATATATATATATATATATACATATATATATATATATATATATATATATATATATATATATATATATATATATATATATATATATATATATATACAGGGTGAACCATATGTAAGGAATAATGGTTCCACATCATTTATTAATCAGCGTGTCAAGAAAATGTTTAAATAAAAGTTATAGGGTGTTATATGGCGCACATGCTGACCTTGACAATGAAATGTTTTGAACTCTCAGTTCAAAGAAATTACGCCATCTTAAATTGTTTTAAACGGAAAGCCCTATGTATTATTTTATTTTTGGGTCCTACTAAAAATTCTATATATTATTTGTCTAATATGCCATAAGCCTAAATTGAACTGTTTTGGAATTAAGATTAAATTAAAAAAAAAATTAAGCTGGCTTGTGTCAAACGTTTAAGGCTGCATTTTGTGGAACTGCAATTTGAGCATAATATCATAATGGTACATTTAACAGAGACTGAAAGAATTGTTAATGATTGTTGGTTACGGAGACCGTAGGAGAACATAACAGGAGGTGTGTCATCTTTTTAAAGCGGAATGTCCGAATCGAAAACTTATTACCCAATCCGTAGTTAACAAAACTTTAAAACGATTTAGACAATCAGGTCATGTTAAGGATCGTTCTAAATCTGGGCCTACAAAAGTTGAAACAAGCGATGATAAAAAATTAGATATTTTATTGGAAATTACAGAAAGTCCACATACAACCACTCAGCTTTGCCTAGACCACAACATAAGTAAAGGTACCTTAAGTCGTATTCTGAATGAAGAAAAATTGCATCCATATAAACCCATTCTATTGCAAGACTTATCTAAAGGTGACTACGATAGATGCGTTGAATTTTGCGAGGTCATAATGGAACGAATCAATAATGATCCTAACCTAATTAATAATATTGTTTTTTCTGAGGAGGGCACATTTTGTCTTAACGGAAGAGTTAACAGGCATAAATATTGGTAATCCCCACTGGATAATCGATAGTCGTTCTAAAAGACCACAAAAGATAACGTGTGGGCATGGGTTGGACGTCATATAATTTGTCCCATTTTTATTGATGGAAATCTTACAGGGCAGCGGTATTTACAGTTACAAGTTATTCCAATTCGTGCAAGTGTTTTTCCCGATGAAAATAATTTGGATACCCCTAACAAAAATCTGTGGTATCAGCACCTCCTTACTATGAAATCAATGGTCGTAGATATTTGGATGCGATTTTTCCTAATCGATGGATAGGCAGAAGAGGTGCATAGAATGGCCTGCAAAGAGTCTCGACCTTACGCCACTCCATTTTTTCTTATGGAGTCATTTGAAAACTAAAGTTTACCAAAGTCGACCTGAAAATGTAGAAGAATTACAACAAAGAATTGAATATGAAGTAGCACAGATCACCCCAGATTCTTTGCAAAACTGTTCAGGCTACTTATGACAGATTGGATAATTGCCTCGCTGTTAACGGTAGACACCATATATATATATATATATATATATATATATATATATATATATATATAATATATATATATATATATATATATATATATATATATATATATGCCTACATTTTTGTTTTGTCTTGGCAACTATGATGTTATAGCGTAAGTGTATTAAAAACAAGGGTAAAAATTGAAAAATTCAAAGTTAATCGAAAACCCTTAGAAACAGGTATATGACAAGCTTAATAAAAGTTGGAAAGTTTTGTAACATCGATCAGAAAAAATAATAATATACAGGGTGTGCCATTTAAAAATTTGATATTTTTCAATACAAAATAGTCGAAATGCATAAATTTATTCTGAACTCCCTGTGGCATCTAACTCAAATTTCTTTACATATATCTTCTTTTTCATCTCAATAAAATGCTCGTCCCAATTATGAGTATTCCACCTTCAGAAACAATGGCGCTAGTGGCAATTTTTTACAAAACTGAAAACTATATTTTTTAAAAGTCATTAGACTCGATTTAAAATGTTCCTTGAATCTCCAAAAATAATTATTTACGGCTGAACACCACTTTTTTAGAACCTTTCTTTTTCCAGCTTAATATGCAAATTTTTGTGGAAAAAATGGAATAACTCGCTAAATTGCCGTAGAAAGCGTCAGAAATTAATATGTAATGTACCGTATTATGATTTTATATTATAAATATAAAAAAATACCATGTGATTTATTGAAATTTTTCATTGTGAATCCTGAAAACATTTTCCTATTTTATAAAATGACTATATACATATATATATATATATATATATATATATATATATATATATATATATATATATATATATAATACATTAAAATTCCGGGTTCAATCCGTTCGTCTAACAATGAATTTGCACGACGTTTCGCCAAAATCGCATTTGGAATTTTGGCATTTGGCATATATATATTGTAACATTCATTTTTTCCTAGATTTTAAGACCATGTAATGTTACTGATTTTTCACTTCAAATTGTACTTATTTTCATTTTTGTATCGAACGGTATATTAAACAGAGATTCCAAGACGTTCGGTATAGTGTGTATCCGCTGTTTTGGTTCCGGCGTCGCGATATTACAGGCAAAAGTCGCACGGTTTATTTAAGGCTCTGCAGAGCTCGAATCGAGGTTGTTTTCCATCGAGCCGCAGCCAGGCTGTTTTCCATCTAGCCGCAGCCGAGTTAGTACCATCTAGCCGACAGGCTAATTTTCATGAGAGTCGCCAGTAGGCTTCCTTCGACTGAGCTACAAAAAAAGCTCAGAACAACCATCATGCGAGCTAAGTAGAAGTACCAGTTTCTTAACTAAAAGCCGTAGTGGGCTTTCTAAGTGTTTGCTAAAAAAAAGTGTGAAATCGGGCGTAGTCCATCAAAGCAGGAATAAGAACAGTAAGTTACCCAAACTTCCTACAATAGACTTATTCCAGAGTAGTGCCTTAACAACAATTTAAAACAGACTAAAAAGTGAAGTGTAAAGCACTATTTTTCGTCTTCAGGGGTAGTCATAGTTTAGAAATTAAATAATAACTACTAGTTAGGCTAGAATTTTTTTTATAAAACTGCAAAGGTTAGAACTTTTTATTTTAAAAAAAACATGAATAAATTCTTTTTTGTTGATTAAAGCTAGTGTCTCACTGAATACCTATCCTACTTTTCAGGACAAAAACGGCTGTACCAAACTATTTTTTTAATCTACCAACAATACATTCGTTCAGCATTTTTCCATTTTTTTTAGCTGAAGTTAGATCCTTTCTATTTTAAAATGGATGGTGCCCAAAATCTGTACAGCTAAAGCTTTTTAAAAATAGAAAATAATTCCAAAAAGGCGTAAGAAAATTATCTCTTACCCATATCTCTCTACCAAGGAAAACTGAGCTAGTGTGTGTTTAATTTCTTTAGTTCTTTTAAAATCAGGGTTCACTCAATTCAGTATCAGAAATTAAAGCGGGTAAGTTCCAATGTTACAAAATAGCGCTGTCAACGCGGGGCTTTTGGAATTTTATTTTTTAAAAAAGGATTCAGTGTACTAGCTTTCGAACAAAATAAAAGCTCTAACTTTGCAGATATTTTTATTTCATAATATTTATTAAACGAAACTACACTATAGCAGTAAGACAAAAGCAGGAAATTTGTAGAATTATTTATTTCAATTTATCTAATGGTGGTATAGATATTTGAATTTTGTTGTTGACTCTAAGATAAGAGATTCCTACTTTTTTCTTAAAAGCTACCTTTATAGTTCAGATTAGCAGATGTGTTCGACTTTAATTTTGCACTGTTTATTTTGCGGTTAACCGAACAAAAAACTGTTTTTTTCTCACCGATGTTTTGCATGAATATTATAAATACTTTGCTGATACGAAACGATATTTGGAGATTTTTTTTGTTGGAAATTCTTAACATATTTGGTAAAAGAATTTTAATAGAAGATAATACTTAGAAATTTTTTTTTGAAATTGTTGAAGATTTTTTTAAATGATTGGTAAAGAAGTTTACATATTTTAGTTGTTTTTACATGATTTTATTTAGACTATTGGGAGCACAGGAGAAATATTTTTACGATTTTTTTAAACAATTCTTTTAAATTTTATACATTTATCATGGAAGCCTTCGATTTTAAAGTCAATCACCTACTGGAATATGAGTTAGACTATGAACTGAAAATCCGTCGTACTTTCTCAGAACGTCCGGTCGCGGATAAAAGAAAAGATTCTAACGAGGATCTTAAGTAAAGAAATATTCCAATAGATCAGGTAGGACTAAATAGTTACAAAAAGTTTCTGATTTTTTTAAGTCTAATAAAAATTCTCCTCAAGTTAAAACTCCTGCTTCTCCAAATGGTCACATGTCTCCTTTATTCGTGCATAAATATTTAGATAACAGACCGCATATCGAGATAAATCTATTAGGTGCCCATTTCTCGGCTTTATTTGACTCTGGTGCAAATGCCTCCGTTGTAGGTCAGAATGGTATTAAAATTTTAAGTCGTTTAAGTATAAAAATATGCCATGTCAAAAATAGAAGTGTTACCACTGCAGATGGCAGCCGTCTAAAAGTTTTAGGTACGGTTGAGTTGCCGCTAGTCTGCAATGGTCATGGTTTAGTAATCTCTGCTCTAGTAGTACCTTCTCTATCACATACTTTGGTTTTAGGATGTGATTTTGCACAAAAATTCGGAATTTTTGTAAATTTTAAAGATAATTCGTGGTATCCACAGTCCCAAGAAGTCAATTCTAATACAAGTTTTAAAGATTGTTATTCAGAGAGTTCTTTAGAAAACCTTTTCTCGCGTCTATGTACCCTAGATGATCTCCCGCGGACGGAACGCTTAAACGCAGAAAACGTAATAAGCTCTTTCAATGAAATAAGTAGTAATGATAGGTTAGGCCGAACGAATAAAATCACCATGTCTATAGATACGGCTGATGCCAATCCTGTAAAGACAAGGCCCATCGCCATGTCTCCGAACATGTCAAAAGTATTGAATAAGGAGTTAGACGAAATGTTGAAACTCGGAGTGAAATCGTCTATGCTTTGACGGAAGAAAGCTCAACGAGGTCAGCAAATTTGATAACTATCCATTACCGAACACCGACAGAATTTTGTAAGGAGTTAGACGAAATGTTGAAACTCGGAGTGATATCGTCTATGCTTTGACGGTAGAAAGCTCAACGAGGTCAGCAAATTTGATAACTATCCATTACCGAATATCGACAGAATTTTGACATCACTCAGGAATGCTAAGTATGTACCTTCGATAGACCTTAGAAAGGCTTTCTGGCAAATTCCTTTGGACAAATCCTCTAAGGAAAAGACCGCTTTTGCAGTAGTAGGCCGAGGTCTATTTCAGTTCGTCACTATGCCGTTTGGTCTAAAGAACGCTGCTCAAACTCAGCAACGTTTAGTGGACGCTATATTTGGTCCGAAATATGAGCCACATATTTTTACCTATCTCGATGATATTTTAGTAACATCGGAAGACTTCGAATCGCATATTCGCTTACTTAAGGAAGTAAAAGATAAATTGAAAGAGGCCGGACTGACGATAAATGTGAGCAAATGTGATTTTTTCAAAACTTCTCTAAAGTTTTTTAGGCTATATTGTAGGCTCAAATTCCTTGCGTACCGATCCGGATAAAGTAGCAAGCATGGTTAATTATGCGAGACCTACTAATACTACGGAAGTTAAGCGCTTCGTAGGAATGTGTTCATGGTACAGACGTTTTATCGAGAATTTTTCTACCCTGTTGTCGCCTATCAATGATCTTTTGAAAGGACGGAAAAAAGGACAATCGATAGATTGGACAAAGGCAGCCGAAGAATCTTTTATAAAGATTAAAGAGCTATTGGTTTCAGCTCCAATTTTATCCCAACCAGATTTTTCCCAACAGTTTTATATTTCTAGTGATGCTTCTAATACCGGTTTAGGGGGCGTCCTAACACAGAAAATCAATGGTGAGGAAAGAGTGATAGCGTATGCCAGTAGAACTTTATCAAAGGCTGAACGTAACTATTCGGTTGTTGAAAAAAGAATGTTTAGCAGTACTCTTTAACATCGAAAAGTTTCGACCTTACATAGAAGGTGTTCCTTTCACGGTCATAACAGATCATTATAGTTTATTGTGGCTTAATTCAATTAAAAACCCTAGTGGCAAACTAGCGCGTTGGGCGATTAGGCTGAGACAACATACATTTAATTTAATTCATAGAAAAGGAGTCCACAATGTTATTCCTGACGCTTTGTCAAGAATCCCAGATCATACAGCGGACGAAAACAGTCTTAATGCACAGATTGGCGTAAGAATTGATACAGTAGACATAGATCGTATAGATCCATGGTACGATAATTTACGGCAGCAAATTAAGAAATTTCCTCAAAAATTTCCGCAGTGGAAAGTGGAAAATGATTTCGTGTACAAGTTTATCCCAAACCAGTTGCCTTTAAAAGTTAATGTACCCGAGTGGAAAATACTAGTTCCTAAACCACAGAGAGAGGAAATTATAGACATGTGTCACACTCCTCCTACTTCTGGTCATTTTGGCTTTTATAAAACTCTTCACAGGGTTCAGGAACAGTATTATTGGCCAAAAATGCGTTTTGACATCGTAAAGTTTGTGAGGACTTGTGAAATATGTGGAGCGCAGAAATCTCCAAATACACTACCTATGGGACTGATGGGAAAAAAGAAAACGGTTAATTACCCTTTTTAAGTCATAGCAGCTGATCTAGTAGGTCCATTTCCACGTTCAAAACAAGGAAATAGATGACTTTTCGTAATTTCTAGCTGGTTAACAAAGTATACCGTGTTATTTCCTTTGAAAAGCTCTAAAGCCGAATGCTTTTTGAAAATTTTAGAAAACGATATTTTTCTAATCCACGGAGTTTCATCGCTTTCGATATGCGATAACGGTACTCAGTTTACTTCTGAGTGTCTTAAGAGCTTAAGTGAGACATATAGTTTTAACATACGTTTCAATCCCGTGTGCCCTCTACAATAAATTTCGTTGAAAGTAATATTCGTTGATTCACGTGATAATTCGGGATAAAGGAATTTCAAAGATTCAAACACGAAGTAACCGGGTTACACCGTCTTTCTTAGTTTACGGCAGACATATACCTCTATCTGGATCGTATTATAAAAATTTAGATTTGGATGTCAATGTTGACAGCGAAATAATTCCGAGTAACAGGGGTGCGTACGCCGAAAAATTTAAAGGGTTTAAAAGATATTTTCACCGACGTGCGTAGTAGGATACATAAGGCTTATGAACGGAACAGTAAGTCTTACAACCTTAGAAAAAGGGATTTTGCCTTTAATATAGGTGATCACGTTTGGCGAAAAAATAAAATTCTTTCCAGTGCAGCAGATAAATTCACATCTAAGTTGGTACCTAAGAATGTGCATTGCGTGATTAGAGAAAAGATTTCAGATTTAGTTTATGGTTTAGTTAATTTAGATGGGACTAAAATAGGACGATGGCATATTAAAGACTTAAAACCATTCAATGAACCTAACCCTAGTGAAAGTTTGTCAGAAGAAGAAATAATTTATATTTACATTATCTTAATTGCTTAAATTTTTTTTGATGTTGCTCTGTAGAGGTGACGACCTCGTTTTTTTTTGACTGTTATAAAAGTTGAGCAGAGAATAGCTTACTTTTGTTGTTTAATGCTAAGGTTTTTGGGTACTGATCATATCCAAACTTAGGTTGATTGTAGTTGATGTTTAGCATCGACTCAGCTGTTGCGAGCTTGCGAAAGAGTCACACTCAGGATATATCATAAGACTGGTATGTCGGTGGTCGCGGGATTTTGATTTGCTTATGACCCCAAATAATATCCGGTTCTTGACACTTGGAAGCGAAATTTTGATTAGAGGCAATCCAAGGTGATCTTGAGTTAGGACAAGCGCAAGATGTAGCTCGTGTAGTATGATGTAGAGTCAAAATTTTTATGAGCAATTTCAAAGTTTGTTACCCGAGTGGGTGTATTTTTGTTACCTTAGTGGTATATGTTGGGTGCAATTAAGAGTAAATTGATTTTGGTTTATCCAGTAAGTCTAAGACTTGGATTATTTTGATTTAGATCTTCTTCTGAATTGACAAAACTGAGGGTATTTTCTTTTTTTTCAGAGCCGTTTAAAACGTTACCTTTGAGTCACTAATTTTTTTAAAATTTTTTTGCATGGACTCATAGGCGTATGTTGAGTTTTTTTCGGTTTACTATCAGATTGATAGAAAATTGAAGTTCTGCAGGAGAACTAAAGGCTGATCATTTACAAGAGATGAGAGCAGACTAAGACAGTCGTTTCACAAAGAAATGATCAAAATCTGATACCGAGATGAGAACCTTGTCAAGAGAGGCTAAGCGCAGTGAAGGAAGATTCCTAACCAAATTTTTAGATTTCCAAGAGGTAATCTAGGAGTTTGGGCTGACAGAAAACGGTTATGCCTGATACCTGTAGCAGTTTCTTCTAGAGGCTATTGTCTAGGAAGACGATTAACACCATGATCGAATATTTTAGCTGTCAACGATGTTTTCTTCTTGTTTTCTGATTAAGCTGGAAAAGCTCTTGTCGTCTTCAACAGTTTTGTTGCGTTGCCACCGAAAAATTTGAGAAATTTTTGCTTCATGTAGCTTTTTTAAGCTCATTTTCGTTTTTTTTTTAAAATTTCGTTAGAAGCTTGGTTAAGTCAACCTTGTAAACCTTTTAGGTTGTATCCCATGAGTTATCTGTTTTTACAGGCTGTGATGCACCGGGTGCTAACAGATGCCGTTACGACGTTTGGCAGGGAGTTAGTCTTCCTGAGGAACAGACTGATTGGAAGGGTAGTCTATGGGGGTGAACGTTTGACCTTTGGGACCTTTAGGGGTTTTGTTACTCAATGGTTATTTCTATTTGAGCCAAAGGAGAGCCTAGCTACTGTAGTCGACCTCAGCTCCAGTTAGCCTATTAGTGGTGACAGGCTGTTGGCAGTAGTGTGTTTCGGAACACCCTATTGATTAAATTTTTTTTGACTTATGGTGGTGTGGTAGACACCGTTTCAGTTTAGTGGATGCTATAATCTACTCCCTTTTGTTGGTGGACACCAGGGTCACCAATTCTGTATTTTATTGTCTCCACCATTCAGTATATCGTGGTGAGGTGTTTGTCTCCTGTTATGTGGGATGGATTGAATGTTTTTTTCGTTGTTGTTCTAGGGCGAGACCAGTACACGAGGGTTCTTCATGCAACTTGGAGAAGCGCAATGCTGGTTAAGTTTTATATCTCTGTGTAGCCACCCTGAAGAATGACGGAGGGCGTTTTTTCTGGCTCATGTTTCTAGGCAGATTTGTCACTTTGGTGCGATGTGCTGAAGATTTGATTAGCTTTTGCTAAGAGCTTTCACTAAGCTCAGTATGGAGTTATCGTAACCAAGAATTTGGGATTTGAACTCCCGAATGTACTTCTGTATATATTCCTGTATATATTTCTGTATATATTTCTGTATATATTTTCAGTGTATGTTGGTTTGCCTGAGGCATGTGCTCAAAATGCGAGATTTTTGAGTCGTTTTTTGCTTATGGACTCCTATATTTAGGATTATGACTTTAGGGAGGTCCTATTTCGAGACTTGCTGTCTCATATATTTATGTTAGGAATGTTTCCTTGAATGTTAGTTGCGCGCGGACTAATCATTCTGTTCTTTGTGAACATTGCTTTTTGAAGCAGGATCATTCAGTTTGGTGAATTTTAGCTTTTATGGCTATTCACTGTGTTTAGGGTGAATTTTAGCTTTTATAGCTATTCACTGTGCCTATAGTGATATTGTTAGCTTTTATAGCTGCTCACTATGTTAAAGGCGGGATTGTTCTTTTAGAACGCAGACTTTGTGTAGTCGAGGACTACTTACAGAGTGTTTTCTTGGGCGAGGAGCCGAGCTTTTTTCTGGCGATTTACCAGAGTGTTTTCTTGGCGAGGAGCCGAAGTTTTTCTGGCGATATACCAGAGTGTTTTGTTGGCGATAAGCTAACGTGTTTTCTGGCGATCAACCAGAGCGTTTTCCCTAGCGATTTTAGCATGTCTAGATGTCTTAGGACGTCGACGTTGCGCGATAGAGTGCGATTATTTTCCGAGTGCGACTAGTAGTGATACTAGATTTAGAATGTTCTCTTAGCGATGAGCTAGAGCATGGATGGCGATTTTTCCCGAGCGTTTGTCTGGATATTTATCCAGATATTTATTTTTTTTTGGCCTAGTGCTAAATGGTCTGACAAGACTTTTTCTTTTAGTGTAAGTGTTTGCACTAGAATCAGTTTTTATTTTTCTTTATTTAAGAATTTTTCTAAATTTCTTTTGCTGACATAGAAAATTTTCAGACAATCCTTAAAATATTTTAAGGGGGGTGTTCATATTTTATTTCAGTTCACATTTTTTTGATTTAGACAAGAGTCTAGACAAAGTTATATTTTTTTTGTTTGGGTAACAATAATAGAGCTGATTCTTTTATATAAGAAGACCGCGATTGTTACTTTGAACAGGTATTTCTTATGTTCATGCAAGGATTTTTATTTACTTTTTGATGTACTTAACCTTAGTATCTAATTAAGTTAAGTCTAGTTATAAGATTCTTGTGATCATGCAAAGATTTTCATTTGGTTTTCATTGTACTGAATATTAGTGCTTAATTGAATTAAGTCTAGTAGTAAGGTCCGAAGTCTGTACTTTTGTTTTAAGTTCTGACCTTAGTATTAAGTGATAGTGTACCACTTTGTACCTTTTCATAAGTAGCCTAAGTTTAATAGACTAGTGTAGTCTATTTCTTTTTGGAAGGGGGTAAATGTAACATTCATTTTTTCCTAGATTTTAAGACCATGTAATGTTACTGATTTTTCACTTCAAATTGTACTTATTTTCATTTTTGTATCGAACGGTATATTTAAACAGAGATTCCAAGACGTTCAGTATAGTGTGTATCCGCTGTTTTGGGTTTCCGGGCGTCGCGATATTACAGGCAAAAGTCGCACGGTTATTTAAGGCTCTGCAGAGCTCGAATCGAGGTTGTTTTCCATCGAGCCGCAGCCAGGCTGTTTTCCATCTAGCCGCAGCCGAGTTAGTACCATCTAGCCGACAGGCTAATTTTCATGAGAGTCGCCAAGTAGGCTTCCTTCGACTGAGCTACAAAAAAAGCTCAGAACAACCATCATGCGAGCTAAGTAGAAGTACCAGTTTCTTAACTAAAAGCCGTAGTGGGCTTTCTAAGTGTTTGCTAAAAAAAAGTGTGAAATCGGCGTAGTCCATCAAAGCAGGAATAAGAACAGTAAGTTACCCAAACTTCCTACAATAGACTTATTCCAGAGTAGTGCCTTAACAACAATTTAAAACAGACTAAAAAGTGAAGTGTAAAGCACTATTTTTCGTCTTCAGGGGGTAGTCATAGTTTAGAAATTAAATAATAACTACTAGTTAGGCTAGAATTTTTTTATAAAACTGCAAAGGTTAGAACTTTTTATTTTTAAAAAAAACATGAATAAATTCTTTTTTGTTGATTAAAGCTAGTGTCTCACTGAATACCTATCCTACTTTTCAGGACAAAAACGGCTGTACCAAACTATTTTTTTTAATCTACCAACAATACATTCGTTCAGCATTTTTTCCATTTTTTTTAGCTGAAGTTAGATCCTTTCTATTTTAAAATGGATGGTGCCCAAAATCTGTACAGCTAAAGCTTTTTAAAAAAAGAAAAATAATTCCAAAAAGACGTAAGAAAATTATCTCTTACCCATATCTCTCTACCAAGGAAAACTGAGCTAGTGTGTGTTTAATTTCTTTAGTTCTTTTAAAATCAGGGTTCACTCAATTCAGTATCAGAAATTAAAGCGGGTAAGTTCCAATGTTACAATATATATATATATATATATATATATATATATATATATATAATATATATATATATATATATATATGCCATAACCCTCACTAAATCATCCATAAGGAAATTACAAGTAATACAAGGACACATTGAAAGGTTAATGCTTGGGCTGAGTCTCAGGGACTGGGTGAAGAACGAAGAGATACGCAGAAAACCGCGAGTAAACGACGTGGTAGAGCATATTATACGATCGAAATGAAGATGGGCTGGACATATTGCCAGAATGACGGATGGTCGTTGGACTACAAAGGTCCTCGAGTGTCCGACACACGCAGCAGAGGTAGATCCCCACCCGATAGAATGACGATTTGAAGAGAATTGTGATGAACTGGATTGCTACTGCCCAGAACAGACTAATCTGGACACATTTTAAGGAGGCCTTTGTCCGATAATGAATGGAGGCTGCATGATGATGATATCTCTGTTATATTTTTAATATCTCTGCAATTTGTTACTCTGGTACGTTATTTTAATAGTTCAAATCGAATTACCGTTTTAAAAAGATAGATAACTTATATTTTTATTTAAATATACGTTCCAAAAGACCCATTTAATAGTAAAACTAATTTTGACTGAATCTCCTTTTAAACGTATACAATTTTAAACAAAATTAAAACAAAATCTGCAGTTATTACACTCGGTAATTCAGAAAAATTCTTGAGCAGAAATTTGATACTAAAGCTTTTTCGAAAAAAAATCTGAGAAAAATTATTTCAAAAGATATAAAAAACTTAGTTAGCCAAAAATGTTACAAGGAACTAAGAAAAATTTATTCGTAATATTAAGAGAAGTCAGGGCAAATATTTCAAACAGATTTTTATAGTAGAAAAATAAATTTCAATTTAAAACAGCTTGATTAAAGTTTAAGTGTCTCCTTAAAGCACTACAGTTTTAAAATTTAATTTCAACTTTAAAAGTTACAAAAAATTCTAATTACAAATCTAAAGAGAATTGAAAATTACTTGTTTCTTGACAAAGAGAATATTGGTTAATTATTATTTACATAGAAATTGACTTAAGAAATATAACAGTGGACAGTAAATTGTTCAGATTAGACCAAATGTAAAATGCCATTTTAAACCAGTTTTTTAGGTTTAAAAACGTGATAGTCGATAGAGATAACCGACAGAAATAGTTTCGTTAAAGGTAAAATTTGAATTTACCACTTAAGGTTTCTTAATTGATGTAAAATTGCCAGAAAAATAATTTTTTTTTTTTATATAGGTGTACGAGTATGAAATACGGATTTCAGACAACAGATGGTGCACCAATGCAGTTTGTGCTATAAAAATTTGACACTGTGCCATTTTGTTGTGTCATCAACAAGTGTCAGACGCGCACGAGTGATAAATTGGAAAAGTGTGTGCATAGTGTTGTGTTGTTGTGTTCAATATGTCGAAATTCATACCGAACAAAGAGCATTCGCGGACAGCATTAATTTTTTGTTTTCATTTGAAGAAAAACTGCTGTTGAATCATACCGATTATTTCGAGAAGCTTATGGTGAACATGCTCCATCGCAAGATACGTGTGAACGATGGTTTCGGCGTTTCAAAAGTCGTGACTTTCGATGTTGCAGACAAGGAACTGGAAACCACCAAAAAAATACGAAGATGTGGAATTGCAAGCATTGTTGGACGAAGATGATTCGCAAACTCAAGAACAACTCGCCGAGCAATTGGGCGTTAGTCTACAAGCTGTTTCCAATCAGCTACGAGAGATGAGAAAGATTCAGAAGACCGGTAGATGGGTACCACATGAGTTAAACGACAGGCAAATGGAAAAGCGCAAAAATACGTGTGACATTGTGCTCGCTCGGTACAAGAGGAAGTCGTTTTTTTTTGCATCGAATAGTTACAGGAGATGAAAAGTGGATTTATTGTGAGAATTTCAAGCGCGAAAATCATGGGTATACCCAGGCTCACCACCCACATGGACCGCAAGACCGAATCGCTTTGGCAGAAAGACGATGCTCTGTGTTTGGTGGGACCAGAGGGGCGTGATGTATTATAAGCTATTAAAACCTGGGGAACGGTTTAATACTAAACGTTACCAACAACAATTGACCGATTTGAACCGTTCGCTGCTTGAAAAAAAGGCCAGAATACCGAAAGAGGCAACACAAAGTTATTTTTCCTCATGATAATGCTCCATCGCATACGGCAAAACCATTCGCGACACGTTGGAAGCACTCAGCTGGGAAGTTCTACCCCATGCGGCTTACTTACCAGACTCCTTCCGATTACCACTTGTTTGCATCGATGGGTCACGCACTTGCTGAGCAACGCTTTGGTCTGTACGAAGATGTGAAAAAATGGCTCGGTGAATGGTTCGCAGCAAAAGGGGGAGATTTTTACTGGCGTCGTATTCACAAATTGCCCCGAAAGATGGGCAAATGTATAGCAAGCGATGGAGCATACTTTGAATAAAGCACTTTTTATCATTCTTCCAAATTTAACATGTTTTTTTAGAAAAAAAATAATCCGCATTTGATACTTGTACACCGGTAAAACTTTTAAAATTTTAATAATATTTCGATGATATTCTTTAAAATACATAAATACAAAAAACAAAGCGCAAAACCTACCAGTAATTGGTAGTACCTGGTCTTTGCTTTTAGAATTAATATTTGTAAAAAGTTTACTCAATTTGTCTTTACATTAAAATTCTCTTAAAGAGAAAATATTCAATTTAATTGTTTAAAACCGTTCATATCAGGCCAATATATATCGGTGTACCGTATTTGTAAATAAGAGAGTTACAGATGGTTTTTCCAAGAAATAGTTTTTTTTATAACTTCAGTAACATTCAAAATTGCACCAGGTACATCACACAATTTGGTGATATTTTGATTTGTTCTTATTTTAACATCAGTTGAGCATCAGAATAGGTAATTTAACTTAATTTCCATTATAAACTATCAGTTAAATCATCATAAAATATTATGTTTGTTTTGACTGGGAAAAAAAGCATTGTAAAACAATTTTTAGGTTTTTAAAAAATAATAGTAGAATGACATAACTGATAAAAATAATTCCTTTGATGGAGAGTTGTTTCTTTAATGCAAGAAAGTGGTTAAAGGTAAAATTCACCACTAAAATTTTCTTGTTGTATAACCGACATATGCCTTAAGATAGATTAGAGCTGTGTTTCCCAGCGAGTACAATTTACAGCGATTCAAGAACAACGTGAATCGCTTTTTCCGCCCACATACCGCTCCTGGAGCGCTTTAGGGACTTCCCTGCAGCACGTGTGCTAGACTCATAAAAAAAAATACTTACTTGTATAAACAGTGTACTCCAAAAAATTTTTATCACATTGGAAATTCTTTTATTATGGATCTTAGATGAAATTCAATCTAAGCATTTACTATTGTTTAATCAAGATGAAAAATGACCTGACTTTGTGTACCTGTTAATATTTACATATTTTCAAAAATATCACCGAAAATGGACTTATTTATTAAAATTGTGAATAGTTTTATATATAAATTTTTGCTCTATCAGTTTTACATGAGTTGACAAAGTTTTAGTAGTTAGTTAAAATGAATTTAAAAGTTGTATCTTAAACTACTTTTTTTTGACAAAAAAAAATTTTAGAAAACAAGCAATTCTCTATCTTAAAAGAAATAAATTACCTTTGTTGATTATCTCAGGCTACTATTACTTCTTTAAACCTAAAAATTGTGGCTTTTCTCAGTGAAAACAAAAATAAAAACTTATAACCTCATTGTATTGAATACAATACAAGCTTTTTCAATGTTCAATTGATAGAAAAATAGGAATAAATTAAAATATTACCAAATTGTGTGATGTAGCTAGTGTAATTTCTGAACTTTTTATGAAATTATAGAAAGGTTTTTTCTTGAAGGATCACCCACTACTCTTTCTCATTTGGAAATATAATATGCATAGTTTGCTGATATTTTTAATTTGTTCTTCTTTTAAACATCAATTGAGCACTATCAGACTTATTTGTGACTTAGTTTTTCTTATAAACTGTCAGGTTACCAGTAAAATACAGTAAGTCATGAAATGTATTTTTATTTTAAACCGAGAAACAATTTTTAGATTTAAAAAAGTAATCGTAGAATGACATAACCGATAAAAATAGTTTATTTGACAGAGTTGTTTGTTTTCTAGAAATTTCTTTAATGCAAGAAAGTCGTTAAAGATAAAAGTTGCACTAACCACTTAAACTTTCTCAACTGTTGTAAAATTTATAGAGGAATAATTTTTCTTTATAAAAACTTTTTAATATTTTAGTAAACAAATCTATTTTCGATGATATTTTTTCAAATATGTAAATATTGACAGGATGAGAAAAGGAAGTGATTAAAAAAACAAACCATAAAACATGCCAGTAATTAGTATTGCGTGGACGTTTTTAAAAATTAAATTCGCGAGAAGCTTACCTAAGTTTTGCCTTTAAATTAACATCTTTTATAGAGGAATCGGTGAATTTAGTATTTAGCCTTCCAAATCAGAGCCCTATATATCGATGTATCATATTTCTAAATAAGTGAGTAGTAGGTGATCTTTCAAGAAAAAGAATATTTTTTATAATTTCACAATCGTTCAAAAATTTCGATAACTATAGGTATATTACACAGTTTGGCGAAATTTGTTCTTGTTTTAATATCAATTGTGCATTAAAAAAGTTAATTTCATTTAATTTACTTTACAAGCTATCAATTTTACATTAAATACAATGAACTATAAAATCTTTTTTTTTTAACAATTTAGACATTTTAAGGCTTAAGAAGGTGTTTGCTTTCTACTAATTTATATAACGCAAAAAAGTCATTATAGCCAAAATTTAAATTTACCACTTAAATTTTTTCAACTGATATAAAATTGATACAGGAATATGTATCTTTATAAAACTTTTCAAAATTTTAATAATTTCAATGATATTGTACCTGTCAAAAAAAATTCAAGGGGTGTCAATTTTTTCGTTGAAACGTAAGCTTTCAAATGAAATTTGGCCCATTTGAAAAAAACAAGATGGCGGCCAGAAACAAAAAAAATCGTGATTTCTAAGCGGAGTTAACTGAACTTCAAAACTGAGACAAAATGCAATTTTGATGTAATAGTTAGAGTTAACGAACATAATTTTATGTAATACCAACATGGCGGATCCAATATAGCGCCCTAAAAGCGAAAATTAGACGAAAAAAATGAGCAGTCATCGAGATTTCGCAGTGAGATAGCATTTTTTCGGACTGGAGTATTTTCTCGTATATATATATATATATATATATATATTATAATATATATATATATATATATATATATATACATATATATATATATATATATATATATATATATAATATATATAGATATAAAGATATATATATATATATATATATATATATATATATATATATATATTATATCTATATATATATATATATATATATATATATATATATATATATATATATATATATATATAAAGATATATATATATATATATATATATATATATATATATATATATATATATATATATATATATATATATATCTCTGACATATTGGGAGGTTTTCCGATGTAATGTTAGCTGACATGGAAGCTTAAATCTCTTTTTTGAAGAAAGGCCTCCCTGACAACGCCAAGTTCCGGTTCTACCAAAAATGCAAGGAGGAATACCACAAGACATAATTGAGACTATCAAAAACATCTACGCCCTCAACACAATTCAAGCACGAGTAAACACAGAACTAACAGAACCAGTTCCAGTCTATAGCGGCATCAGACAAGGCGACTTATTAAAGCCCCCACTATTTAACATCATCTTGGATGAAATAATCACAGAAGTACGCACTGGTAAAGGGTATAAAATGGGAGAAAAAGAAATAAAAATCTTATGTGACGCAGATGATGTAGTTATCTTTGCAGAAACCGAAAACAAACCACAAAAACTTCTGACACTTTTTAATAAGAAGGCAAAAACGCTAAATATGATCATCTCTACCGAAAAAACTAAATGCTTAACAACTTCAACAGAACCACAAAGATTCAAATTAGAATTAGAGAATAGGATAATACAAGTTATGATTTTTAACTATCTGGGTATACATATAGCAAATGATGGCAACACAGAAAATGAAGTAAAACAACAAGTAATAAAGGCAAATAAGATCGCGGGATGTTTGAACGATACGATATGGAGAAATAAACACCTAAATGTAGAAATGTAAAATCAAGGATATATAAAGCAACACTGTACGACCAAATACTGATTTTATACAGCAGAGACAAGGCCAGAGACGGAAAAAAACTGAATGACTTTTGGAAACAAAACACAAATGAATTCTCCGAAAAATAACTAACAAAACACTGTACAATAGAGAGAGAAGCAATGTCATGTACATATATATATATATAATATATTATATATATATATATATATATATATATATATAATATATATATATATAAATATTATATATATATATATATATATATATATATATATTTATATATATATATATATATATATAATATATATATATATATAATATATATATATATATATTATATATATATATATTATATATATATTATTATATATGTATATATATATATATATATATATATCTATATATATATATATATATATATTATATATAGATATATATATATGATAACTTAAAATTTTTGTTTGCATTAATATTGAAGGAACCCATTTAATGATACAATTACTTTTAAGTAGAATCTCTTTTCAAATGTATAAATTTTTTCAATAAAGGTAAAATGAAAACTAAGGTTACTATATCTGGTAATTCAGATAAACCATTGACCAGAATTTAACACTAAACTTTTGCAAAAATAATCTGAGGGAAAACCAGACATTTCAAAAGATATATTTTTTTTATCGTTCACCTCTCCGCTTGAGTAGGAATTTTACCCTTTTTTCATATCCTAAGGATATCGGCGAAGCTGAACGTAATACCCGTCAATGTTGTCCAAATGCTGAAACATACATTATGTATTTCACAGCGCCTTTTAGACAACGCGGTAGTGCTGCCACGGACATTATGGCATTTCTGCGAACAACTGGCTACCCATGTACGTGGCCAGGCCAAATTACACTTAAATAAATTAAAAAATAAGTATACCGACTTGCGCGATTGAACCCTCAACCTTCTGCATCTTAAGCAAGGTACTACGCTATGGAGCCACGGGCCGGCACTTAGTAGCCAAAATATGGCATTGAAAATAAAATTCTTGTAATTTTATGAGAAGAATGGGCAATATTTGAAAAGATTTTTATAGTATAAAAATAAATTTGAGGCAAGCTTGATTAAAATTTATAGTGTCTCGTTTGAATCACAGTTTTTAAAATTGTTTTTACAACTAAAAAGTTGTAATAAAGTTATGAATGTAAAAGGAACTGAAAATTATCTCTTTTTTGTAAAGAAAATGTTACTATTTATTATGTTCTTAGAAATGAAAAAATCTTTCTAAAAGATACTTTTTAATG